>CM060941.1:211232001-211722001 GCA_030765085.1 Allium cepa | reverse complement strand
ACAGTAGGTGGATCGTTAGAGTGATGCAAGGCATGATGCCCAAACAGACATGCTCTCAACCTAATGGCCTCGAGTGCAACTTGCATTCAAAGACTCGATGGTTCACGAGATTCTGCAATTCACACCAAGTGTCGCATTTCGCTACGTTCTTCATCGACACGAGAGCCAAGATATCCATTGCCAGGAGTCATTCAAACGCTCACTGGAATAACACGAAGCACATCAAAATGATGGCAAGCTCTCCAACAACTGTCCTTGGCACAAACCATGTCGGTTTCTTAGTTCTACTCTACATCTTACTTCAATTGAAGCAAAGATGAAGGCAGCAAATGGAACCCATCCAAACAACGCAAGTGCTAACCGCACAATTACGTAGTTCTCGACGGGTATGAGTACAATTTCATAGTTGTTCGAGAAGGAACTCTACAATGATCCTTCCGTAGGTTCACCTACGGAAACCTTGTTACGACTTCTCCTTCCTCTAAATGATAGGGTTCAGTGGACTTCTCGCGATGCCACAGGTGGCGAACCACCTCTATCGCCACCATCCAAACACTTCACCGAACCATTCAATCGATAGGAGCGATGGGCGGTGTATGCAAAGGGTAGGGACGTAATCAATGCGAGCCGATGGCTCGTTTTTACTAGGAATTCCTCTTTGATGACCAACAATTTTAATGATCTATCCCCATCACAATGAAATTTTCAAAGATTACCCATGTCTATCGACAAAGGATTAGACTCGCTGAATACATCAGAGTAGCGTGCGTGCGGCCCAGAACATCTAAGGGCGTCATAGACCTGTTATTGCCTCAAACTTCCATGGCCTAAGCCGCTATAGTACCTCTAAGAAGCTGACCACCAAGGGATGGTTCCGTGTAGCAAGTTAGCAGGCCGAGGTCTCGTTCGTTAACGGAATTAACCAGACAAACCGCTCCACCAACTAAGAACGGCTATGCACCACCACCTATAGAATCAAGAAAGAGCTCTCAATCTATCAATCCTTACTATGTCCGGACCTGGTAAGTTTCCCCGTGTTGAGTCAAATTAAGCCGCAGTCTCCACTCCTGGTAGTGCCCTTCCGTCAATTCCTTTAAGTTTCAGCCTTGTGAACATACTCCTCCTAGAACCCAAAAATTTTGTTTCTCAAAAGGTGCCAACGGAGTCCTAAAAGCAACTCCGTTGATCCCTAGTCGGCATCGTTTATGGTTGAGACTTGGAAGGTATCTGATCGTCTTCGAGCCCCCAACTTTTGTTCTTGATTAATGAAAACATCCTTCATAAATGCTTTTGCAGTTGTTCGTCTTTCATAAATCCAAGAATTTCACCTCTGACTATGAAATACGAATTCCCCTGAATGTCCCTCTTAATCATTATTCCGATCCCAAAGGCCAACACAATAGGACCGAAATCCTGTGATGTTATCCCATGCTAGCGTATACAAAGCGTTGGCTTGCTTTGAGCACTCTAATTTCTTCAAAGTAACAATGCCGAAGGCACACCCCAACCAATTAAGGTCCGATGCGTAACGTCGGCAAAAGGGACAGGACGTCAGGTGCTCGTGAGAGGCGGACCTGACGACCGAACCCAAAGTCCAACTACGAGCTTTTAACTACAACAACTTATATATACGCTATTGGAGCTGGAATTACCACGGCTGCTGGCACCAGACTTTCCCTCCGATGGATCCTCGTTAAGGGATTTAGATTGTACTCAATCCAATTACCAAACTCTAAGAGCCCGATATTGTTATTTATTGTCACTACCTCCCCGTATCGGGATTGGGTAATTTGTGCGCCTGCTACCTTCCTTGGAGGTGGTAGCCATTTCTCAGGATCCCTCTTCGGAATCGAACCCTAATTCTCCGTTACCTGTCATTACCATGGTAGGCCTCATCCTACCATCGAAAGTTGATAGGGCAGAAATTTGAATGATGCGTCGCTAGCACAAAGGCCATGTGATCGGTCAAGTTATAATGAAATCATTAAAGCATCGGACAAAGCCTGTGTCAGCCTATTATCTAACAAATGCATCCCTTCCAAAAGTCGGGTTTCGTTGCAGGTATTAGCTCTAGAATTACTACGGTTATCCAAGTAGCACGTACCATCAAACAAACTATAACTAATTTAATGATCCATTCGTAGTTTCACAATCTAAATTTGTTAATACTTACACATGCATGGCTTAATCTTTGAGACAAGCATATGACTACTGGCAGGATCTACCAGGTAGCACGTCCTTAAAGGCACCGACAATATGACACACACACTCTTAACTAAAAGAGGTGATGACACAATCGTGCGATGTCTTTTCACAAAGTGCGGACAAACCGAGATACAATTTGGTTTCAAACAGGGAACACACCCTTGAAATCTTAATCAATACGCCATATCCATAAAACTTTGGAACCACTCAATGACCAACTTCATCAACGACAAATAACATCGTCGATCATCGCCAAAGAAGGTACAGCCATTGGTCATCCCCCGCATCACCACAAGGCGTGGTGCGGGACAACGAAACAGGTAAGAATCGAACAATTCCCTTTTAATATTACTAGAAGGAAACATCGCACATATCAAATCTCAAGCTTCAAGTACGAAAATGGTGGTTTATCATTGATTGGATGCAATAAAACAGGGAGCCCAACAATAAAACACACCTATAACCACTCACATGCCACCGCGACCACAACCCATTTATGTTCTCGGCCACCCTCGCAATGTTGAAATAAGTCAACAAGCAGAAAAAATCCAAGAAAAAAAAACATGATGATCTGTCGGGAAAGAAAAAACCAATTTACGGAACCAATCAAACATTTCAAAAGCCCAAACATTAACCAGCTCGATCAAAATAAGCTCGATATATTTTCCAACTTAACTTAGAGCCGAAGCCCAAAAGTCTCGCATCTCAACTGTAATAATACCAACCAGCCAGATCAGGACTGTCCTTTTGTCAGCTTCAAGTACTGCCATATTCATGGGACAAATTTTGAAATTATAAATGTCATTCGGGAACTTGCACCGGGCATCCAACATCATGCCTGGTGCCTGTTTCTAGTACGTGGCACAACAACCATTTCCCATGTTGCATCAATCCGTGCAACTATCTCCCTCCAATTTAGGAATTTTTAAAATCTAGCTAATATGACCTCTGTAGTCCAAAGTGTCTCTGCTATGTAGGAAAATCTGGGCAAATATCATTCTCGTGTCAAAATGCAAGTCGACTCGAAGTAAGCCCCAAAAAATTTCATGTCTGACTCGGAGCAGGCAAGTAATGGGAAACCACCAACATAACTCGAAGCAGGTACCGAGTTTTTTCAAGCTCGACCCGAAGCCAACTAGGCCACTTGAATACTGCGGGTAAATGATGCTTTGACTCGAAGCACGCTTGTACTTTTCACGTGCTCGACTTAAAGCAGGGATTTTCTCGGGCTTGCTTCGAGAAACTTGCCGAATGACCCAAAGCGCGCTCTGAGTTTTCCACCGAGCTCGAAGTAGCGGCATCAAAGTGCACGCTTCGGGTATTTACCACTTTGACCCGAAGCGCTCCCCGGGTTTCCACGTGCCCGACTCGAAGCAAGGCCGTGGTCAGGCGTGAAGTTGCGCTCCGACCCCGATGATCAGGCGGGAACATCGGGCCGGACCGGGGCAAGCGCCTGGTGATCGCTAACTCGTGCGGCTCCCAAAAGCGTGTCAATTTTCCGGACGCACGACCGAGCGCGCGGTTACGGGGGATAAGGGACTTATTTCTCGACTCGACATTCGGCCCGACTCGGAGCACGCTTCTGTCGTTCGTACTCTCGATTCGTATCGTCGTTCCATACCCAGCTTCAAATTTTTGAATGCCCGAGTCAAAGCAAGGTCCGAGTTTCCTTGGAGCAATATCGTCTAGGGCGAGCTTCGAGTACTTAGCCGCTTGACCCAAAGCACGGTGGCATTTTTTTCGTGCTCGACTTGGAGCAACACTTCCTCGGGCTTGCTTCGGGAAAGTTGTCGAATGACCCGAAGCGCGCTCCGAGTTTTCCATCGCGCGACTCGAAGCAGCTGCATCAAAGTGCACGCTTCGGGTATTTACTACTCTGACCCGAAGCGCTCCCGAGTTTCCACGTGCCCGACTCGAAGCAAGGCCGTGGCCGGGCGTGAAGTTGCGCTTCGACCCCGATGTTTAGGCGGGAACATCGGGCCGGACCGGAGCGAACACCGGGTGATCACCAACTCGT
Source organism: Allium cepa (assembly GCA_030765085.1). Classification (NCBI taxonomy): domain Eukaryota; kingdom Viridiplantae; phylum Streptophyta; class Magnoliopsida; order Asparagales; family Amaryllidaceae; genus Allium; species Allium cepa. Next base: position 211,717,779 of record CM060941.1, on the reverse strand, counting down.
GTGGCTCCCAAAAGCGTGTCGATTTGCCGGAATCACGACCGAGCGGGCGATTACAAAGGATAGCAGACATATTTCACGACTCTACTTTCGGCTAAACACACGGGTGACTGCCAACTCGAGCGGTTTCCAAAAGCGTGTCGATTTGCCGGACGCACGACCAATCGCGCGGTTACGGGGGATAAGGGACTTATTTCTCGACTCAACATTCGGCCTGACTCGAAGCACGCTTCCCAATTGAAGATCAAGATCGAGTCGACTTGCATTTTTTGCAACGTAAAATAAAATGTGTTTTGAAATATTGTTTCCCTCAATTATTTGGGTTGTTTGTCATCATTTAATTTTGAATTATTTAGCAGGGGTCCGGGGGCAGCGCCCCATCCAAAACGGTACGTTTTATTGACTGTTGAATTCAAATTCAACAGCCAACGGTAACAACTGTTAGAAAACGGTCACGACCGTTCGAATAGGCACCAGTAGACGAATAGACATCTCACTCCCTGTATAACATTGCATTCCATCAACGCAGAAGATACTTCTCTTTTCCTCAAAATCTAAAACCAATAGCATAATTAACTTCTGAGTGTTTCTTCTGATCTGAGCAAGTAATCGCAACTTGCACAGATAAATCTCCATTGTATCCTGAAAAAAGGTTTTCATACAACCCGCTGTGATAAAGAAGGGGAAAACATTTTTGAAATACAACGATTATTTCGTGCCTTGAAGAGTGATTAGTCTTATATTAGCTAAGCTGATCAACATACACTGTATGTTACTTAATTGAAATTAATATCATTTTTTAAACACCTAGTAGTAAATGCAATATAAAATAATCATTAGCTGATAATTACATCAATTAACCTTCCAAAGAGAACAATGCCAAGTGCATTTGCATTTGACTGGCTACATGGTGCATATCACATGCTTAATCTGCGTTCTACATTAAGCAGGTTGACATTTGTACTGCTCAAGATGCTGACATTTAAGTCTTATACATAAAAAACATCTACTTTCTTCTAAGAAATACCATATGGCTTTAATATTATACTTGTTATTGTTTGGTCGAGCAATATTGCAGTTTCCGTACTAACGCCAGCTGAAGGAAATTAAGGAGTATATATTGACCAAATAAACATTATATATCACTTATATTCCATACCCAAAAACCAGCCCAAATGCATGCACCCAAAATTATGTGCAGTTTAGGCGTTAATAAGTAACGGCTTTAATAAGTAAAAGCTAATCTGCTCTAACAAGATAAAGCTATTAACTCAGTCTCATCCCTGCACGAATTAAGAAATTCTACTTATCAATATAATACTATTAAAATTCATTTTGAGGATGATAAGACCATCTCCAAGCGTAACTACGATTCCATTAATTTAAACTCCTAATTCCTTCCGGCAGACAATTGCGTGGCGTAATATACAAAAATCAAAGGCTGGAGATAACAAATCCATGCTCCAGATTGTTGGAAATTTCAATTAAGCGGCGAGGATGATAATGTCGTAATTCAGGCTTTAAGGACGTCTACACAGATGAGACGATAATTCAATCCTATCGGATAGGAACGAGTTATGGAATTATTGGCTTCATGATTCAACGAAGCCTTGTAATGATGTAAATGGGTTCAAAGTTTGTACTAGCTTGATCCAACCAACCACACTTAAGAATTGTTAATGAATGATGATGTGGGGTTGTAGGTAAAAAATTTGGTCTCACAACTCCTCAACTGGTCACGAGAACGATAATGACGTACTTTCATGAATCTGAATCAACAAACTTAAGTATTAAGTTTGTATTTAAGTAGTAATTATGTTGCTGGAGACTTACACAATTAGGTAGTTGCATTATAACGGTCTTTTAAAATGTCAAATCGTACTGGTTAGGTCGATTGTACGCAGTTTTTTCCTTGCTTTGCGAAGAGGCTGTTTTCGGACTCGAACACTTTACGTCCAGATCATCAATCGGATGACCTTACCGTTGCGCCAAGACTTCATCTCTATTTAGTTTAAGTATAAAATGAAAAAAATCTAACACTGAAATCTAGAAGAAAATAAACAATAGTGCAGAAAAGTAAATGACGCAGAGAATTTATGTGGTTTGGATATTAAAAAATCACACGTCCACGAGAAAATATTTCTTTCTTCTTTATATTTTTTTGTATAGATTTTAATGGTAGAGAGTACAATGATTTTCCTTTTTCAACCTTAAAAATAATAAATCGGGAAAATGTCTCCTTCTCGCTACAGTTCCTTTTCTATTTATAGTATAGAGATGCACATGAATGTCATAATCCTCCTTCCACCATTTTATTTCTACCGTTTGATCATGTCATGTGTAATCCATCTGCATTGTCTATTTGATGGATGCAGATTGATGACGTGTCTTTGGCGTAAAACTCTGATTTGTGTCATTAAATTATGTATTTTGGAGGGAAGCTTGAAATTGAAACATTAACATTCGAAATTATGGCGGGAGACTTCAAACTCGATTGAGTTTCCTATCTGATCTATGTTGAATATGCTAGTATATGATTTTTATATGATGATAATATATATATATATATATATATATATATATAATGTATTTGTTATTGTACTATTTTATTTTCACATAATTAAATAAATATTTGCTGAAGAAAATAAATAACACGGAATTTAAATTCAGACAGATATTGTATTCAAACAAATATTGTTATTATAACCGAATAGTACAAATTTGAGCTCTCACTATATATACACAATTTTCAATTACAATACAATTTCAAATTACAACACAATTTTTCACTATACAATTGTTACATACATTTGCACCTCACTACATATCACTCATTCACTTGTATTTATTTCCAACTCTATTCCAGATTGAATCCAACATCCGAGTGATCTGCAAAATAAACACTGACGCGGTGAAATTGAAAAAGAAATAATTTTTGCAGTGTAAAATAAAATGTGTTTTGAAAATATTATTCGCCTCAGTTATCTGGGTTGTTCATCATCATTTAATTTTAAATTCATCAAACATGAATAACCTGTGACATACACAGTGTATCACTGCACACATGCCATAAGGCCGTGCACATCGATATACACCTGATAAAACTGCAGGGCAGGTGAGCACAAGGTCAAACCCAATCAAAAGATAGGATCAACTCAACTACAATATAAATAAAGTGACGATATGAGCAAAAAGTCAAACCCGAGCCAAAGCTAGGTTCAACTCAAATGGAATACAAAAACAAAAATAGAATGGTCAAGTTTTAATGACTGTAACAAGCCTCGACCAAAAATTGTATATGTACACATGAAAAATACTTAACCATTCAAACTCAAGTGCCTAAATTTCAACTTGTTCGAAGTGGTGCGCCAAACAGTTCAAGTGTTCATGCTAGTGGCATGGCACAAAGGGAAAGACCACATAAATGTATATATACATACGTGCACATATATATGTATACACATATATATGTATACACGTATAGGATTCTAAATGAACGGGTCAACCTGCAACAGACTAGTAAACAATGAAGACACTAATGCACAAGAACAAAAATGATAACAGGTTCAGTTTCAAGTGCATCATATACGTGAGGGCCAGAACACAGATGAACATGACAACACAGTCTCGACCAAAACAGCAAATCGGTTCAGGTCAACCAGAACCACAACAAAATGTACATACATATAAACTTCAAGATGAACCGTATCAAAACAAAACAATGAAGACAAACTCAAGTGAAACAAAGTTCAGGTGAACCATTGAAGTACACAAGCACGTTCAGACTCATGAAAACCGCAGAAACAAATGCTTTCAGACTTCAACAGTAACAGACTACAAAATGTTCGGTTTCAAAATGTATGTATACAACATGAAAACATAAAGAACCAAACATATGCAGCAAGTTGACAGTGTGTGCATAAAGACTGTGATCAAGCCAGTGGAACAAAAGCTTCAGACCATGTCCATTAGCAGTGCTTATCTTCTAAACTTTAACATAGATCTGAATAATGAAACGGACTAAATGATATTTGGAGTACTGCTTTTTTACTCTTGCGGGGTTGGAGTCTACATATGCACTATAAAGATCAGATACGCCTAAAAAGTATTTTGGCAAATTAAAACTTGTGAAAAACTCTTACCTTAGCATGTGGGCTAGCTCATGCCAAACGTCAACAGACGACTTTTTTTACCTGGGAGTAGTTTGTTGATCTACCGAGTGAAACTTCAAGATAAGTTTTTACTATTACCGTTCAAAGTCAGCATACAAACTATAAATACCAAATACAACCAAGTGAGCGTAGGGAAAAAAGTCTTACCCTAGCGTATGGGTGAGCTCGTCCAAAATGTCCATGCATATCTTTTGTCATAACTCAGAAGGCAAGGATTTTAGATTCAAGTTGTCTGTCATCTACGTTGTCTTTTCTTGCTAGATTCAGCCAAAGAATCATAGTTCACTTTAAATTCTGATAGGGTCATTTAACTAGTAGGAACATGACAGCATATATGCAGCCAATATTTAATAATATGGGTACATTTGGAACGAGCAAAAACGGAAAATGAACAGAGATTTTAGTCGGGCATTTGAGAGAAAAAGTTGAGTTGAGTGAACGTCAAATGCGTTTGCGGTTACGAATAGGATATTTGAATGGAACATTTAAGCTATGATTTTTAATTTAATTGATTTATAATTTATTAGTTAATTATTTGTTTTTTAATATAATATGTGTCAATAATTTGAAAAAATAAATAAATAAAAAAAGAAAACAAGTGCATGAGGCTCACGCGCGATAGCGGAGCCCGATGAGATTAATAATGTATGCAGCCTTTTTCTCGCATTGCGAAGAGGCTGTTTTCGGACTTAAAAATGAATGCTCAGATCACCATGCATTGTAAATTGCTCGGATTCTCAGTTCAAACTAACTCCAAAATGTATAAAACTTTAATACGATCACAACGCAAAAATAGCATCCCAAATGGACCTCATTTGCAAAAGTTATTAATTTTAAAAATTTATAAAAATTTGAATTTAACACTAAATAGTAATTAAAAAGTCAAACGGACCACAATAGCATTCATCTCAACGAGACTTGGAACATGGTTAATTGCGTTTAGACATCCGACGCGTCCCAAACGTAAACATGGTTAAAAAAAACATGCGAACGATACCTCTTTAATCCCAACACAACCTTACAAACGGCAGTCAAAACCACCTAGAGATATTTCTAAACAAAACAAGCTCTGTATCAATCTACAACGAAAAAGTTACTCTCGCCTCTGCCGCGAATGACATCACAAAGATTTAACATTTTTAAGTAATTATCAACCACCAATTCAATAACTATAATGAAAAAGTAATAGACATAACAGTAGAAAAAACATAGAGTTATCGTAGTTTGGTCAAATATTTTACATTGCTGAATCTAAAATTATTCTTTATTATTTTACCAAAGAAGCAGACTATAAGAAAAATAGAAGAAATATTCAATTAACATCATGTCATTGATCCTGATATTAGGTAAATCTATCGTATACAAGATGGCAATTTGATTAAACAGAACGTGTTCAACTTGATATCTATAAACAGCCATTTTGATAAGAAAATTATGACAGAAGTGCACTTCAATAAACTTTGGAATGCTTATGCAATGGTCTTATAAAATAATTGGATAGAGCAAATCACCGCAGTGAACATAGAAGAAAGTAAAAATAGTATAATTGTTATCTGTACACATCAATTTAAAGGATCACGAATGCATAAACATTTAATAACATACAAGATAAGAAACATGGACAATTTAAACTAACAATTAGTGGTGCTGTTGCTAATGAAAATGTTTTAATAGAAGCCCATTAAGACCTATGATATAACGACTTCTCCTTATACGCATGTATTGTCGTTGCTTCTTGGTGCTTCATATCTGATGCTTATAAAAGTTAGCTTGTCCACCCGCTACACTATATGTTATTTAACTGAAATTAATATCATATTTTAAACACCTAGTATTAAATGCGATATAAAATAATGATAGTTGATGTTGACATTTGTACAGCTCAAGATGTTGACTTTTAAGTCTTATACATAAAAAAACATCTACTTTCTTCAAAGAAATACCACATGGCTTTAATATTATACTTGTTATCGTTTGGTCAAGCAATATTGCAGTTTCCGTACTAACGCTAGCTGAAGGAAATCAAGGAGTATATATTGACCAAATAAACATTAAATATCACTTATATTCCATTGCCAAAAACCAGCCCAAATGCATGCACCTAAAATTATGTGCAGTTTAGGCGTTAATAAGTAACGGCTTTAATAATTAACGGCTTTTTCTGCTCTAACGAGATAAAAGCTATTAACGAATTAAGAAATTCTGCTTATCAACGTAATACTATTAAAATTCACTTTGAGGATGATAAGAGCATTTACAAACATAACTATGGTTCCATTAATTTAAACTCCTAATTGCTTCCGACAGTCAATTGAGTGGCGTAATATACAAAAATCAAAGGCTAGAGATAACAGATCCATACTCCAGATTGTTGGAAATTTCGATCAAGTAGCGAGGATGATAATGCCGTAATTCAAGCTTTAAGGATGTTTATATAGATGAGACGATAATTCAACCCTATCGGATAGGAACGAGTTATGAAATTATTGGCTTCATGATTCGATGAAGCCTTACAATGATGTAAACGGATTCAAAGTTTGTACTAACTTGATCCAACCAAGACGCTTAGAATTGTTAACGAATGATGATGTGGAGTTGTTGGTAAAAAATTTCGTCTCACAACACCACAACTGGTCACGAGAACAATAATGACGTTCTTTCGTGAATTTGAATCAACAAACTTAAGTATTAAGTTTGTCTTTAAGTAGTAGTTATGTTGCTAAAAACTTGCACAATTAGGTAGTTCCATTTTAACCGTTTGTTAAAATGTCAAATCGTGCTGGTATTTAGTTCAAGTATAAACTGAACAAAATCTAACACCAAAATCTAGGTGAAAATAAACAAAAGTGTAGAAAAGCAAATGACGCGGAGAATTTACGTGGTTCGGATGTTAAAAAATCACACGTCCACGAGAAAATGTTTCTTTCTTCTTTATATTTTTTGGTATAGATTTTAATGGTAGAGAGTACAATGGTTTTTCTTTTTCAACCTTAAAAATAACAAATCGGAAAAATATCTCCTTCTCGCTATAGTTCCTTTTCTATTTATAGCATAGAGATGCACGTGGAATGTCACAATCCATCTTCCACCATTTTGTTTCTGCCTTTTTATCATGTCATGTGTAATCCATCTGCAATGTCTATTTGATGGATGTAGATTGCCGACGTGTCTTTGGCGTAAAACTCTGATTTGTGCCATTAAATTATGTATTTTGGAGGGAAGCTTGAAATTGAAACATGAACATTTGAAATTATGGCGGGAAACTTCAAATTCGACTGAGTTTCAAATCTGATTTGTGTTGAATATGCTAGTATATGATTTTTGTATGATGATAATAAACACACACACATATATATATTAATTTAAATGTATTTGTTATTGTACTATTTTATTTTCACATAATTAAATAAATATTTTGCTGAATAAAATAAATAACACAGAATTTAAATTCAAACAGATATTGTATTCAGAGAAATATTTTTAGTGCAATTTCTGAATAGTGCAAATTTGAGCTCTCACTATATATTCAATTACAATACAATTTCAAATTACAATACAATTTTTTACTATACAATTGTTACATACATTTGCACCTCACTACATATCACTCATTCACTTGTATTTATCTTCAACTCTATTCCAAATTGAATCGAGCATCTGAGTTATTTGCAAAATAAACATTGATGCGGTAAAATTGAAAAAGAAATATTTTTTGCAGTGTAAAATAAAATGTGTTTTGAAAATATTATTTGCCTCAGTTATTTGGATTGTTCGTCATCATTTAATTTTAGATTCATCAAACATGAAAAACCTGTGACATGCACAGTGTATCACTGTACATGCCACAAGGTTGTGCACATCGATATACACCTGATAAAACTGCAGGGACAGGTGAGCACAAGGTTAAATGCAATCAAAAGCTAGGATCAACTCAAGTGGAATACAAAAGCAAAAATAGTATGGTCAACTTTTAATGACTAGAACAAGTCTCGACCAAAAATTCAATATGTACACATGAAAAATACTCAACCATTCAAACTCAAGGACCTAAATTTCAACCTGATCGAAGTGGAGCACCAAACAGTTCAAGTGTTTAGGATAGTGGCATGGCACAAGGGGAAAGACCACATAAATATATATACATATATGTGTGTGCACACATATGAGTCCAGATGAATGGGTCAAACTACACCAGACCAGTAAACAATGAAGACACATATGCACAAGAATAAAGATGATAACAGGTTCAGTTTCAAGTGCATCATAACATGAGGGATAGAACACAGATGAACATGAGCATGCAACACAATCTCGACCAAAACAACAAATCGGTTCAGGTCCAACCAGAACCAAAACAAAATGTATTTACATATAGACTTCAAGATGAGCCAGATCAAAACAAAACAATGAAGACAAACTCAAGTGAAACGAAGTTCAGGTGAACCATGAAGTACACAAGCACATTCAGACTCATGAAGACCGTAGAAACAAATGCTTTCAGACTTCAACAACAATAGACTACAAAATGTTCGATTACAAAATGTATGTATACAACACGAAGACATCAAGAACCAAACATATATGAAAGTGTGTAGGATCGTGCATTATAGATATAATAATGCAGAGTATAGTAATGTAGTAAATAGTGCGAAATATAAAGGCAGTAATATAATAAAAATAACACCAGAGATTTTTATACTGGTTCGGAGCACCGTCCTACATCCAGTCCCAAACTCCTTTTGAAATTTCACTAAAACAATAATCTCACTTAACTCGGAGGAACAGGTATACACAGTCTGAGCAGCAGTACAGACACATGAACAGCTGAACAGGATTTTTGCCTCAACAGCAGAAGAGGACTTTACTAATACAAAATAATATCTGACAATGTGTGTTCTTGATCACACTGATTTTTCTCTGATAGTACAAACCTCTATAATCAAATCCTCAATTATATGAAGTGTATGTGAAGATATAAAGAGAAGGTAATGCTAAGAATTGAAGATTATAAAAGTCCATTTGAAGATTCAAAGCAGTAAAAATGTTTGCTCGCTGTTTTGAATGCAAATATGAGAGCACAAGAAGAATATTAGAGAGTTAGAATGATTGCGGTGAATGTGAAGTGTTTGGAAACATGTATATATAGTAGTCAGAGAGTTACTGCCATTGTTGAAGGGTTCTGACGAAAATGAGCGTCCATTTCTGTTCATAGAAAGAACACAACCTTTCGCAGAATGAAGATGTCTATTCAAAAAATGACAGTTCGACTCAGGTCAGTCGACTGGTCGTTCGTGGTCAGCCGACCGACTATGCAACAAGTTTAAAAAAATAAGCAGTGCGTACTTGTGTATGTACACCAGTCAGTCGACTGGTAGTTTATAGCCAGTCTACTGACTGTAGTATTTTTTCACAATTAGCTCTGTTTTGATTTAAAAGGTGAGAATAATGAAGTGCGGACTACTTGAGGATAGATTTTAACAAATTTCTAAGACTCAACCATAAGTAATAGACTGTGAAAGTATAGGTTCAAAGTCTCGATATCACCATAATCCTTTGATTGTCTTTTTTTATCGAGATTAATCATGTATTCTCTTTTTCTTCTAAATTTCTTTGTCATGAATCAAAACTAGTGATTCAACATTCTCTCCCTTTTTTACAAACCTGTATATAATAATCCTAGAGAACACATATAAAAACTCCCCCTTAATATATGACTCTTCTTGTACCTACATCAAAATGATTAGTACAATTTTTTCTCCCCCTTTGTCATCGACAAAAAGGAGATATATCAAAATAGTTTCAATACATAGTGCAGAAAGAAAATTCAAAGTGAGACTAATTAGTAACAGTCTCAAAGGTAATCAATAAGCAAACAAACATCCAAATTTTCAAACTGAAAAACTGAGGTTCCAATAAGCAAATAACCAAATGTTTGAACTGGAAAAATAAGCAAATAACAATAGTATGTGCCAAACTTACCAACCAAAAACTTATTCATCAAGATCCCAATTATACTCTCCTTCTGGTGCAGTCGCCTTTCCAGGTCTAGAAGTAACTGGAGCACCACTGCCTTCTCCACTAGTGTCGCTACTAGTATGCTCCTCTGATGTAGACCATGTAAATCGAGGTGCTGGACATTTGACTTGGGCGACAGATATGGCAACAGTGGAGGAGGAACAAGATAAGGCATCTCATAGAGTAGAGAAGAAGCCTTTGATTTTATCAAGCTTCTTATCCATTTTCTTTAGCCTTGAATCCAGTATAAGTTGATTTCGGGAAAGGATTTCAATGGATTCACGGGTACTGGAGGAGGTAGCTAAACGAATCTCGCCTTCTTCTTAATGTGCTTCCGGTTCTCTAATTGTAGGACCTCTAGATTGTTGTTGAGCTTGTTGATGCTTCCAATCTTTATATGCGGTAATAGGTGGAGGTTTTGTTGGTAGCTTCATAAGACTGATGGTCCTTATATTTATCACCCCGACAGTAGAGAATTTGGAATCTGGTTGACGAGCACCAGCTCTAGAAGAAGTCTCATTATATATTCTCCAAAGTAAATAACATTCATATTTCCATGGAGAAATGTGAGAAATTCATCCAAAATACGACTAGCCAATTTACGTGTATATTTCCCCATATGGCATAGAGAGCTTTCAAATTTTTCGGATATATTAATTCATATGATCTGGTTCGTGGGAGAATAGATCGCATAAGCGTCTTATGCAAGATTCTTGATTTAGGTCGGAGAAGTTAGAACGCAATGTAGTCATGTCACGCTTATGAACATGTGACTAATTCTATCTCTTTGTCTTGGATTACATTCAACATCATTTAAATCTTTACCTTCATTTGGAGATTGAAGGATATGTGCCATTCAATCAAGAGAAAATAAAACTGGTTGCCTACAGACCAAACTCCATACAAAATTATTTGGATTTGACGGTTGTTGATGGCCAAGATTAAGATTTGCAAAGAAAAGTTTGACCATTAGATGGTTAATATTGTGACGATTTGAATTGTAGTCGAGTAACGACTCTAATCCACACCTCCGCATTAATTCTTGAAGAGAATAAGCTCCAAAATCAGAATATACCATGGACGAGCCTTCAAAGATTCTAGAGTTTTTCATCTTCTTCCATCTTTCAATTGCGGTTGCATCGTATAGCCAATGAGCAACATGAGTATCAACAAAAGATGAAGAAGCTTGTTTTGAACGTTTTGATCTTGGAGGAGCCATTAGTTTGATGTTTTTGAGAATTTTTTGAATAAAAGGGGGGCTAGGGTTCTGGAGGAAGTAAAAATTATGAAGAAGGTAAAGTGAAAAGAAAGGTAAAAGGGGTTAAAAAAGAGGAGACAGTAGTTACTTTGTACAGCCAGTCGACAAGTCGGGGTAGATCAGTCGACTGGTTGCTAACCCGAGAGTTTTTTTTCTCTGTAAACAGTTGACTAACTATATGTTTCAGTCGACTGGTTGTAGTCAAGAAATACAGTTAATTATAAAACAGATGTTATTCAAAGATTAATAAAACAAACATATACATGGAAAAAATATATGAATATAGAACAATAAAACACAAGAAGATTGATTATTTTGGAGTCCTAGGAGAGCATTCATTTGGTTCAACCTTGGAGTTCTCAACATGAGGTTGCAGAGGAGACCAATAGTTTTGGCGTTCCCAAGGGTTTGGAGATGCCGGAGGTTGTTGTGGAGTTTGCTCCCATTGATTCCAGCCAGATGAATGTGGTTGACGAGATGTTGAGGGTTCAATAACGTCATTCTTTGGTGATTTGCCACAGATTTGAGGGCAATCGATTCTATAAGGCTAAGACGTATGGAATTCATTCGTTGTTCATAGTACATCTCTCTTTGCAAATTAATTTGCTCCTTTTGATAGTGGTGGATGTCATCTATTTTTTCCATAGTTTTTGGAGAAACAAAAAGTGATCTTCGTGACTTCTTGTTTTTTGGAGTATATCCAGTGTGATATTGTCTCAAATCATGAGCTGGTTCATTTCTAGGAGTAGGAGTGGCCAAAGACGGAGTTGAGCTACTTGAAGAATGGTAGCTACTAGAAGATGTTGGTGTAGCAAAGGATAACTTAGAGTTGGAGGAGTCATACGAATTGTGAGAAGCCATTGGAAAATATTGAGGAGCTTGAAGTTAATGTTTGAGAATATGTAATTGTAAAGATGATAGGCAATATGAAAAAAAATACATATTTATAGAGGAGATAGTGCAGAGTTTTTATGGTCTGAAATTGCAATGAACTAATAGCCAAAGAAAAAAACGTATGTAGGGAATGGATGAGAAAATTTGTAAAGATTAATGGTTATGAGCTGATGAAGTATAAGATTCAGCAAGAAATAGAATATAACATAATTGGTAAAGCATGGGCTTACCAGTCATGAGACCAGAGTTCGAGCTCCAGTACCTACATTTTTTTTTGTTAGCCGAAAATTTTCAAGAATAATTATAATCAAGCTTCTAGTTGAGATAAGGAACATACATAGCTCAAATGGCAAGAAGCAATTGTAATTCTATGACCAAGAGATCATGTGTTCAAGTCTCTCTAGAGTCATAAAATTTTAATTTTTCCAAAGATATGAACTAAATGAAAGTTTTTATATATTTTTTATCAAATTGTGTTATAAAAACTGCAAAAATACAAATAGTGTATATAAATATAAATTATGAAAAATTTATAAATCTTTAAAAGTGACGATTCCAAGTTCTCGTCTTGAATTGATGAAAGTAGTTTCATTTAAAGGTTTTGTAAAAATATCTGCCAATTGTTTATCAGAGGAAACAAATTCTAGATGTATTAAAACCATTTCAACATTATCACGAAGAAAATGATGACGAATGTCAATATGTTTTGTTCGTAAGTGATTGACAGTATTTTTAGATAAATTTATAACACTAGAATTATCACAGTAAATAGCTGACTTGGATAAATTAAAACCAAAATCTTGTAGTATTTGTTGCATATAGATAACTTGAGCACATGCCAGAGCTGCAGAAATATATTCTGCTTCACATGTTGATAATGAAACACAGTTTTGTTTCTTACTAAAATAGGATATAAGAGACAATCCGATAAAGTGATAAGTCCCACTACCTTTTCTATCTGTCCGGCTTCCTCCAAAATCAGGATCACTATAGGACACTAATTCAAGAGGACATTCCATTGGATAAAATAGTCCAAAATCCTTGATTTTATTAAGATACCATAGTATGCGTTTCACTGCTCGTAAATGTGATTCTTTGGGATCTGCTTGAAATCGTGCACACAAGCAAACATTCATCATTATGTCAGGTCTACTAGCAGTTAAATATAGTAACGATCCAATCGTACTTCGATATAATTTTTGGTCAATACTTTTCCCATTTTCATCTTTATCAAGGCATATAGTTGTACTCATAGGAGTTGGTTTGGTAGAAGTATTTTCCATGCCAAAGCGTTTAATTAGATTGTTACAATATTTTTCTTGATTTATAAAAATACTATTTCCTAATTTTTTTAATTTGTAAACCAAGAAAATAATTTAATTCAACTATATGTGACATTTCAAATTCTTTGGTCATTATTTTAGAAAATTCTTGACATAATTCTTTATTTGTAGATCCAAAAATAATATCATCAACATATATTTGAACAATTAAAATATCTTGCTTATTTCTTTTAATAAAAAGAGTTTGATCAACCTTCCCAATTTCAAAACCAGAATCTATTAAATATCTTTAAGATGATCGTACCAAGCATGGGTGCTTGTTTCAAACCGTATAAGGCATTTTTAAGTTTATAGATATGTTCAGGAAATTGTTCGTATGTGAATAAAGAAGGTTGTTCAACATAGATTTTTCTTTTATAAAGCCATTTAAAAAGGCACTTTTAACATCCATTTGATATAATTTAAAGTTATGAAAACATGAATAGGCCAGTAAGGTTTGTATTGCTTCTAGTCTAGCGACTGGAGCAAACGTTTCTTCATAACCAATCCCTTCTTCTTGATTATATCCTTGAGCAATTAATCTAGTTTTATTTCTAGTAATATTTCCTTGTTCATCTGCTTTATTTTTGAAGACCTATTTTGTACCAATAACTGATTGATCACTAGGCCGTGGAACTAAATCCCAAACATTATATCTTTTGAATTGGTTTAGCTCTTCTTGCATAGAGATTAACCAATTTTCATCGGTAAATGCTTCTTTAATATTTTTAGGTTCAATATGAGAAATAAAAGCTACATGACCCATTTGATTTAATTGACCTCTTGTTCTAACAGATGAATTGAGTTCTCCAATAACATTAACAGAAGGATGATCTCTTAATAATCTAGGTGGAGATCTTAATTCATTGTTATTGTAAATCATATTTTCATTATGTTCAAGATTTGAAATTTTTGTATTTGTGATATTATTAGGGAATTCTTCATCATCTCTTATACTTGGGATTTGTTTAAAATTTTCATCGAAGGATACCTGAAGTGTTTCTTCGATAATATTGGTTCTTTTATTATAAATTCGATAAGCTTTGCTTCGATCTGAATATCCTACAAAGATTCCTTCATCGGATTTTGGATCGAATTTGCCAAGATGATCTTTTGTGTTTAAAATGAAACTTTTTGAACCGAAAATTTTAAAATAAGAAATATTCGGTTTTCGACCATTAAGTAGTTTGTAAGGAGTATTCTTAGTTAGTAGTCGAATAGAAACACGATTCAAAACATAATAGGCTGTTGCAACTGCTTCGGCCCATAAATGTTTTGGTAACGTACTTCCATTCAACAAAGTCCTTGCACATTCTTGTAAGGTTCTATTTTTACGTTCTACAACTCCATTTTGTTGTGAAGTTCCAGGAAACAAAATATTATGGAATATTCCCTTCTTCTTACAAAAATGTTCAAAGGCTTCGTTTTCGAATTCACCTCCATGATCACTTCTTATGTTTTTGATTTCCAAACCTTTAAAATTTTGAATTCTTTTGACAAAAGTTTTGAAACTATCAAAAGTATCACTTTTATTTTTCATAAAAATAGTCCAAGTGTATCTAGAAAATCATCAACAATTACAAACACGTATGTACTATGATTAATGGATTGTACTTGTGTTGGTCCAAATAAATCCATATGTAGTAATTCAAGTGGTTGTAAAGTTGAAATAACCTTTTTAGATTTAAAAGATGACTTGGTTAATTTCCTAACTGACATGTATCACAAATATGATCAACTTTAAAATTCATTTTTGGTAGAACCTTTTATTAAATCATTTTTAGAAAGCTTGTTTATAGCTTTGAAGTTAATATGACAGAATCATTTGTGCCATAACCAAGGATCATTTTCTTTGGCTATTAAACACATATTTGAATTATGATTTATTTTCACATTCAGAACATAGATATTTCTTCTCTATTTCCTTCAAAGATAACATTTTGATTTTGATAAAAAATACTACATTTGTTTTCAGAAAAAGTGTTTTTGAATCCTTTGTCACACAATTGGCTGATACTAAGTAAATTGTGTTTTAAATTTTTGACTAGTAAAACATTTGAAATAAGAAGTAAATTTGAAATACCGTTGTTGCTCACATCGCCTTTGCCGATGATATAGCCTTTGGAGTTGTCTCCAAATGTGACGGAGCCTCCATTTGAGTAAGTAATATTTGGTAGCAAGTGGTATCGGGACACTTGGTCTCCAACGTCAACCGCAAGTGATAATCTTGTCTTCTGGAAGGTTGCAAACAATGCTCTGATGACAAAAGACAAACTGGTTCGATTTGGTATGCCAGTTCTTCCTACTTGTGTGCTGTGTGATCAACAATGTGAACCTTTTCTTCGACTGTCCATATGTGCTTCACTTATGGAACAGGCTGTTATGTTGTGTGCATGGGTTGTTGCCTACTCACACAAACTTAAACCATTGGATGCTGATTGAGTATGCCACTGGTTGGAAGGATGACGTTAGAGTTTACGTTTTCTTTCTGCTGAAAAAGTTTCTTAAGGCTATTTGGTCAGAAAGAAATCAGAGAATTTTTCAAGGGAAGTGCAGTAGTAGGGAAGTGTTGTGGGCAATGTTGAAGAATGAAGTAGTTAGGGGGATGCTTGACAGTAAGCACTGTTTTCACGTCAACCAATTTGATCCCTGGATACCGTAGTTTTCCATCCTTTTTCTTTGATTTTTTCCTCTCTCCAATGTTCGTTGTTCTTTTGTTGTAGTGTTTTTCTCTTTTTTTTCTGCTTCTCTTTTTGTTCTCTTCCCTATATGTCCGTTTCATTAATAAACCTGGTAGGGGTCCAGTTTAACCCCGCTTAACTTGCAAAAAAAAAAAAAAAAATTGGTAGCATATCTTTGTCTCCTGTCATATGTTTTGGGCAACCACTATCGAGTATCCATTTTTCTCTCTTTTTAAGTGGGACCTGCAAAAATAAGAAATTATATTGGTACCCACCTTTCGTTAGGGTCATAAGAGTTAGATCTTAGGAAACCAAACCGAAGAAGGTTTAGTGTCCCATTTGAAAATATAATTTTTATTTTTATGAACTGTTTCCAAAAAGTTTTTAATATATTTTTTCTTAATCAAACTGTTGTTTGTATTGGGAACCCAAATTTTTATACTTTTTGGGTAAGAATTCCTTTTTGTCTGTACTGTAGTAGGATTAATATTTCTCCTAATTTCCTTTTTAGGTGGAGCTGTTGTTTTCTTAACATATCCTAATCCTTTCCTACTTGAAACAGATTGAGAACTATCAATAATTTTAGATAGAGTTTCTCTTCCTTTATTAAAGTTCGAAACGTTTTTGGTGATGCTTTCTAACTTAGTTTTGAGACTAGCATTATCCAATTCTATCAATTATACTTTTGTTTTTAGTTCATGATTTTCAGAAACAAAAGCGTCATTCTTCTCTTTTTGAGTTCCAATTTCTTGACTCAAAAGAGTGAGTTGAGAATTAATATTAGAGAATGATTCTTGTAATCTTTCAAGTTCTTCCACTAGTATTTTATTCTCATCTTTAAGCATATCCCTTTCGAATTCTACTTTGTTCTGATGTTCACGAGTCTCCTTATATTTTCTTTTGAGATTTTTCAGAGTGTCAACTAGTTCTGAATTTATCTCTATCATATCAACAAAAGTAAAATCACTAACCTCGTTTTCAGTAGCCATGAAACAGACATTTGCTTGCTCCTTTTCACTACCACTACTGTTATCTGATGAAGAGGTATTTGAATCATCCCATATTACGGAAAATGCTTTCTTTTTCTTATCTTTTCTGCTCTTGTTGAAGTATTTTTTTTCTTTAGTTTTGGACATTCTTTCTGGATATGACCTTTTTTATGGTAATTAAAACATTCTAGAACTGAAGATGATGGTTTGTTTGGTAAGTTCATTTTTTCATTATTTCTGTTGTTTTTCCAGAATTTCAAGAATTTTTGAAATTTTTGGTAATAAATGCTAGATATTCTTCATCTGAATCTTCATCTTTTTCTTCTTCAGCATGGAAAGCTATGCACTTTTTGTATTATGCTTATACTCGTTTTGCCTGCAAATTCACTTCATATGACATTAGATTTCCTATTAACTCTTCAGGTTTCATGGTAGAGACGTCATTAGCTTCTTCAATAGCTAAGATTTTTCCTTCCCATTCATCTGTTAAAGAGTTTAGGATTTTTGATACAATATCAAAGTCTGTGTACTTTTCTCCTCATCCTAATAGTGAATGATTGTTATCTTGAAATCTGGAGTACATATTATTGAAGGATTCATCTTGTTTCATTCTAAAGTTCTGAAACTGATTTTTGAGCATGGAGATTTTGCTTTGTTTGACTTTGTTGGTTCCTTCATGAGCGATTTTAAGTCTTCTCCATATTTCATAAGCAGTTTGCACATACTAATACGATTAAATTCATTTCTATCTAGTATACAAAATAACATGTTCATAGCTTTAACATTGGCAGTAGCATCTAATTTTTGTGTGTTTGTCCATGTGGAGTATTCTCTAGTACGAAGAGTGAATTCATTTTATGTGATATTCCATGATTCAAAGCTATTTGATTGTATATAGATTCTCATACGAGTAGCCCAATAATTATAGTTTAAACCATTGAAAAAATGGAGGTCGTGCAGTGGATTGATCTTTTACAAAACTGGTGTTAGTTCTAGTGTTACTATCCATATTAGAAAAGAATAAGATAACTATGTTACAGTTATATGAAACCTTGCTCTGATACCAAATGAAAGTGTGTAGGATCGTGCAATATGGATATAATAATGCAGAGTATAGTAATGTAGTAAATAGTGCGAAATATAAAAGCAGTAATATAATAAAAATAACACCAGAGATTTTTATACTGGTTCAAAGCACCATCCTACGTCCAGTCCCCAGACTCCTTCTATAATTTCACTAAAACAATAATCCACACTTAACCCGGAGGAACAGGTATACACAGTCTGAGCAGCAGAACGACACCTGAGCAGCAGAATAGGATTTTCGCCTCAGCAGCAAAACAGGACTTTACTAATACAAAAGAATATCTGACAATGTGTGTTCTTGATAACACTGATTTGTCTCTGATAGTACAAACCTCTTATAATCAAATCCTCAAGTATATGAAGTGTATGTGAAGATATGAAGAGAAGGTAATGCTAAGAATAGAAGATTATAAAATTCTATTTGAGGATTCAAAGTAGTAAAAATGTTTGTTCGCTGTTTTGAATGCAAGTATGAAAGCACAAGAAGAATATTAGAGACAATACGAAGTGTTTGGAAACATGTATATATAGTAGTTAGACAGTTACTGCCATTGGTGAAGGGTTATGATCAAAAGGAGCGTCCATTTCCGTTCATAGAAAGAACACAACCTTTCGCGGAATGAAGATGCCTATTCAAAAAATGACAGTTCGACTCAGGTCAGTCGAATGGTTGTTCTTGGTCAGTCGACTGACTATGCAACAAGTTTAAAAAAATAAGCAGTGCATACTTGTGTATGTACACTAGTCAGTCGACTGGCTGTAGTATTTTTTCACAATTAGCTCTGTTTTGATTTAAAAGGTGAGAACAATGAAGTGCGAACTATTTGAGGATAGATTTTAACAAATTTCTAAGACTCAATCATAAGTAATAGACAGTGAAAGCATAGATTCAAAGTCTCGATATCACCATAGTCCTTTGATTGTCTCTTTTTGTCGAGATTAATCGTGTATTCTCTTTTTCTTCTAAATTGCTTTGTCATGAATCAAAACTAGTGATTCAACAATATGCAGCAAGTTGATAATGCAACCATGTGCCCAAACTAAAGTGAATGTGATCAAGCTAGTGGAACAAAAGCTTCGGACCATACTTAAATTGCAACAAAAGTAGAGTACGAAAAAGTTAACAATGGAATGCAACTGAGGTGAACACATACATATATACATAGATAAATGTATGTATGTATGTAAGGAAGTGGAGATGACCGGTATTCAAAGTGTAGACAAATTGAAAAATCAAGACAAAGTCTGAAAACAATGCAAGCTTGAATCGAAGTATGAAAACAAAGCAGCTTGAACTAGACTACAAGCGTACATGATCATACTTGAAGCAACTCATCACAAAAGTGCAAACTGCAACAGAGGTATACAAAGTGAAGGCATGGAGGCAAACAAGTATACCTAAGTAAAGATATCAAGTCAACTATGTACAAGTGTAGCCTCAACAATGAAGACCACCAAGATAAGATGGAGCCTTAACAAAATATACACATGTGAAAACATGTGTCAAGACAACCAAACCAGAATACATGATACAAATGCAATAGAGTATCAAGTCAAGCCAAGCATCACAAGTATACATATATACATGCGCAAACACGCACGTGTGTATACATACATACATACATACATACATACACACACATATATATGAAATAAAAATATGGTATGCAGTGAAGTTGTAAAAAAAATGACATATGCATATGGACATGTACACAAAGCATCATTGACACAGCTGAGATGAAAGAAAAAAAAATCAAACCGTGGGTCAAAATTTTCAAACAGATATATACACAGTAAATGAAGAAGTCAAAACCTCTAAATTATGAAAAAAATTGATACCGAAGTCATAGGAGAAAAGAATCAAAGCCATGGTGACCAAGTTATAGGGGAAAAGATGAAATAAATAATGAACAAGTCAAGATTGATCACCAGCATTCAATCGAAAGTCAGTGACCAAGCATAGCACAAGAAGAATTCAAATAAAATAAATGCAAACGCAAATATAAGGAATTTATCCCTATTTAACCAATCATCATCATCGGCATTCAAAAAGGATTTGAGTTCAATAAAAATCACAAAGCTAAGTTTTAATTTAAGTTCAAAATCAACACTCGAATCTAGGTCGAGCAAAATCGAAACTGAAATAGGAATATCACATACCAATTTTTAAACCAAGTATACGCGCTCAACAAATTGGAGCAGCTGCAAGCAACGATTAGTGAAGGGATCAATTGACAAGTCCGATCAAAGAGTATTTATCACTGCAATTGAACAATATCAAGCGGTGCCTCAATTTACAGAAGCCCTAATTGTTAAAAGAGGAACGAGACAACCATTATCGCAAAAGGAATATGGGCCAAAGAAATAAACAGGGGAAAAATGGGACATATTTTTATTTTCTTTTGGGCCGGTTTCTTAAATACTATTGAGCTTTAGTTTTAAATTAGGGTTTCTTGTTTTGTATTTGATTTTTATTTTGTAATTTACTTTTAAACTTCTGTAAAGTTCTAGTCGTGTGACTAAGGGACGAACTACGGTGGTGTAGTTCGAGAATTTTCAACTCATTGGTTGAGTTGTGGCAAGGTTTTGAGTTTAGAGTTAGGTGAGTCGATAACGGGTGTCGCGAGTTGACGTGTGTAAGCGTCTGACTACTTAATTTCTAGTAGAAAGCTTGGGGGCAGAACGTAGGCAGAGTTTTGTCGAAGCTGGGTAAATCTGTGTTGTTCTATTTCTGCTTTTGTTATTCTTCTATTATCTGTGCTGCTATTATTATGTTATTATCAGTGCTGCTGTTATTTTATATATTTTCGCATTAAATTATTGTTATTAATAATAATATCACCCTATTCACCTCCCCCCCTTTAGGGGGAAATCGATCCTACAAGTGGTATCAGAGCTAGGATTAAAAGTCAGTTTTTGTTTTAAAATTTTGATTTTTCAAAAACAAATTAATGTTTTAAAATTTTGATGTTTTAAATGGCTTATTTTAATAATGCTTTTTTCGTAGGTCAGTCCATAGTTAGATCACCAATGTTTAATGGTGAATATGCTTACTGGAAAAATAGAATGAATTTTTTTTTGAAAACGATTGATGCTTGGAATATTGTTGAGACAGGTTACAAGACACCAACTATAGTGATAGATAATCAGAAAATAGATAAACTGATGGATCAATGGAAAGATCTAGAAAATAAACTGTAGAATGCTAATGCTAAAGCTATGAATTCTATTATATGTTCATTGGATCAAATCGAATTTAATCGTGTCTCGCATTGTCTACTACGCAGGAAATCTGGCACACACGTGAAGTGACTCACGATGGAACATCTTAAGTCAAAGAATCTTATGCTTAGTAGAGAATACGAGAACTTCACAATGGCCAAGGATGAAAATGTCAAAGAGATGTATGGGAGACTTTCTAATCTCGTATACAAATCAAAAGCTCTTGGAAAATCATACACATAATTGAAAATAGACCAAAAAATTCTCAGAGTCCTTCCACAAAGTTTTGAAGTAAAAGTTACAGCCATTCCAGAATCAAAAGATCTGGAACAAATCAAAGTCGAAGAACTCATTGGAAATCTCACCACTTATGAGCTAGAAATCAAATTCAAGGAAGAACACAAAGGTGTTGATACACGAAAGAAATCAATGGCTCTTAAAGGAACAACGAAAAGTGATGATGATGATGGAGCAAGTAAGCTGGCGCTACTAATAAAGATATTCAAAAAGTGGAACCGCAAATATGGAAATCCAGCTCTAAATCAAAAATTGAAAAGCGGAATAGTCAAAGCACTAGACAACTCAGAAGAGCAGGAGATCATATGCCACAAGTGCAACAAACCCTGTCATATCAAATCCAATTGTCCACGGAATCGACTTGGTCAAGGAAGGAAACCGAAAAGAAGTTTTGCAGCCACTTGGGATGAAACTGATGAAGTGATAAAAGCACTGGCAGTGAGAGTGAACAAACAGATTTGTATCTTCGAGGTGATATAACTAACAATAAAGATGACGAGCCAAGCGAGGTATCAAAACTTACTCAATCGAAATTACTTATATATTTTTATGAAGTAAATGGCTGTTTTGAATGACTTAGGGAGAAATACGCTAAAATTGAATCACAAAGAGATACTTTGATGGAATTAAATAAACAGCTTGATCAATTGGTTAAGAACTATCAAACTAAGAGCCCTTAGTGTGATAAGTGTCCATCACTTGAGGAATAAATAAAAAATCAGAAATTAAAATAAAATCGCTTGAAAATGAAATTCTAATTTTGAAAGAAAATGAAATCACGAGAAGATAAAATTCTATTAAGAAGTGCACTCAATTATTGAAATAAAATGAATCGCTCAAAACACAAGTCTGAAAATTATCTACAACTTTAGGAAAATTCTCCAAAGGAGAAAGATCGTTAAATATGCTATTAGGGAAATAAACTGTTAATACTATTAGATAAGGACTTGGATATAATCAATCTGAACTTGTTAGAAGCGAAATTAGTTAAGTCAAATCCGAGTGCACAATTTGTAGAAAAATTGGACACAATCAAAACAATTGTTGGTATAGACCCAAAAACGTGAAAACCGTACCAATATGGGTTCCAAAACGCACAAATATAAAACACCTTAAAGTTAAACAAATCTGGGTGCCAAAAGGGACAAATATAAATAGTCTTGGGTCTACACAAACATATTTTTCAAAATCTTTTGCCACTAACAACCATGGACCTATAAAAACAAATTGGTCACAAAAAACTTTTCTCGTGTAGGTGTGGTGGCGGGCTAAGGAACAACAACAGTGTTACCTTGATTCTGGCTACTCCAAGCACACAACGGGAAATAAATCAAAATTCCCTAGCCTGGTACAAAGGTGGCAGAATCACAATGGGCGACAACCAAAAATTATCGATAGACGTAAAATAGGTTACGGTACATTTATCTTAAACGATTTATTAAATGTGATAATCTGCACCATAATCTGATTTAATTCAGCCAGTTATGTGATAAAGAATGTTGATTATGATTCTGACTTATGAAAATTATTGGCCAATTATCTTTTTATGCCGGGAACACTACATGTACCTCTAGAGTCTTTGAACTACTTCATATAGATTTGTTTGGACAAATAATGGTGTTTTATTGATTGATGATTGCTTATGATACATAAGGATATATTTGTTTATTCTAGATCTGTCATTATGTTCACTGTTTGTTTGCACGGTTTCAATTCAAATCCAAATGAATTTCATTAAAAACTATAAAATATTTTAAGGTATTTATTGCAACTTCACGGTCTGGTCTATAGCATCAACTAATGATAATCTTGAGTCAAAGGAAAATTCAGATGCAGATTACACTGGTTATCTAGTTGGTAGAAAAATTACTAGTGGAACGTGATTTATATTGAGACATTTAGTAGTTGCATCGTTTTCAAAAACAATATCTGCATATTTTTCATTTCAACTGATTTTCAATTAGCAGACATTTTTCTTGTAAAACCCCTTCTAGATAATAGTTTTTGTTGATCTTATTTCAGATTAGTCATTTTAGAAAAGTTGGTTTTATAATTATTTTTGGATTTGATATTTAACTACTACATTAACTAATCTGACTCCCGACAGATTATCATAAAGATAAATAGTGATTGAAAAAGTGATGAATGTTGATATTAATCATATATTATAACCTGAGACAGTATATTTAGTAAATTTCTTTAAAAATTTAAACAAGATTTATAATAATTTTTTTGATGGGTAAAAATTCCATGACCGTCTCTTTTTCTATCATATTTCTAACGACCGTCACTCATCAAAATCCAATATAGTATGTCAATTTATGGTATTTTAAACAGGAAATTACTCGTTTTCATTTTTTTTAGCAAGAAAAACATCCAAAGTATTCACTCTCATTTAAACGTCCTCACGGTTACGCATGGGTGAATTACTTGGAACTTTTTATTATGTGCTTTCATGCTCATTCAAAAGTCCTCACGGTTATCCATGTATGGAATATATATCAAAATTGATTATTAAATAGACAAGTTGATTCTAATCCCTTTTAAAAGTCCTCAAGGTTATGTATGGTTAAAAGATCTTGAAATTCATTTTTTTTAAAATTGGGAATACCACTAATCTCATTTAAAAGTCCTAAGGGTTATGCGTAGTTTGTAGATGTTCAAATTCTTGATAAAATATACCACAAATAGACACAACTATATGGTTTTATATGCCGATATCATCCCTATCATTCTAAAGTGGAATATGCGCCTAACAGAGTATTTATGATTTTGCTTGATTTTTTATTGAAATTTAATGTTTATACTCGATTGTGTATTAATATTGTATTAATGTCTATCACTTTATCTCTATTTTTATAACACTATTACTCTTTTACTGATAACAAAAGGGGGAGAGAAAATTTAAGATTTGGGAAAATAAAGGTCAAATAATTTATTTTGTATTTTGTATTTATATCTAGGTTCATTTGCATATTTTTATTTATTTTCATGCATATACGAAGGGGAGCTTTGTTGTAGAGAGGGAGCATTCAAAAGGGGGAGAAAATTGAATGATCAAATACATTTAATAAAATTAAAATCCTAAATATATGTTTATTATCATCAAAAGGGGGAGATTGTTGAAAATGCTAGTATATGATTTTGTTTGACGATAATAAACATATATATTCATTTAAATGTATTTGTTATCATACTATTTTATTTTCACATAGTTAAATAAATATTTGCTTAATAAAGTAAATAACACAAAATTTAAATTCAAACAGATATTTTATTTAAACAAATATTTTTATTAACTATGTGAAAATAAAATAGTACAATAACAAATACATTTAAATGAATATATATATATATATATATATACACACACACATATATATGTTTATTGTAATCAAACAAAAATCATATACTAACATATTCAACAATCTCCCCCTTTTGATGATAACAAACATATATTTAAGATTTTGAATTTATTAAATGTATTTGATCATTCAATTTGCTCCCCCTATTTGAATGCTCCCTCTCTACAACAAAGCTCCCCCTTCATATATGCATGAAAATAAATAAAAATATGCAAATGAACCTAGATGCAAATTGAAAATAAAAAAGGAAATATTTGACCATTATTTGCCAAAATATGAATTTTTCTCTCCCCCTTTGATTATCATCAAAAGAGTAATAGTGTTAGAAAAATAGAGATAAAATGATGGACATTAATACAATATTATTACCCAATCGAGTATATGATTTTTGTTTGATGATAATAAACATATATATATATATATTCATTTAAATGTATTTGTTATTATACTATTTTATTTTCACATAATTAAATAAATATTTGCTAAATAAAATAAATAACATGGAATTTAAATTCAAATAGATATTTTATTCAAACAGATATTTTTATTACAATTTCTGAATAGTACAAATTTGAGCTCTTACTATATATACACAATTTTCAATTACAATACAATTTCAAATTACAACACAATTATTCACTATACAATTGTTACATACATTTGCACCTCACTACATATCACTCATTCACTCGTATTTATCTTCACTCAATTTCAGATTGAATCTAGCATCTGAGTTATCTATAAAATAGACACTGGGGCAGCAAAATTGAAAAAGAAATATTTTTTGCAGTGTAAAATAAAATGTGTTTTGAAAATATTATTTTCCTCGGTTATTTGGGTTGTTCATGATCATTTAATTTTGAATTCATCAAAAATTGAATAGCCTGCGACATGCACAGTGTATCACTGTACATGCCACAAGGCCGTGCACACCGATATACACTTGATAAAACTGCAGGGACAGGTGAGCATAAGGTCAAACCCAATCAAAAGCTAGGTTCAACTCGAGTGCAATACAAATAAAGTCACGATATGAGTACAAGGTCAAACCCGAGCCAAAGCTAGGTTCAACTCAAATGGACTACAAAAACAAAAATAGAGCGGTCAAGTTTTACTGACTAGAACAAGCCTCAACCAAAAACTCAATGTGTACACATAAAAAATACTCAACCATTCAAACTTAAGGACCTAACTTCAACTTGTTAGAAGTGATGCACCAAACAATT
Source organism: Allium cepa (assembly GCA_030765085.1). Lineage (NCBI taxonomy): Eukaryota > Viridiplantae > Streptophyta > Magnoliopsida > Asparagales > Amaryllidaceae > Allium > Allium cepa. The sequence continues at coordinate 211,691,255 of CM060941.1, read as the reverse complement.
CAAGTGTTCAGGCTAGTGGCATGGCACAAAGGCAAAGACCACATAAATATATATACATATATGCACATATATATGTATACAAATATATGAGTCCAAATGAATGGGTCAAACTGCAACAGGCTAGTAAACAATAAAGATACAAATGCATGAGATCAAAGATGACAACAAGTTTAGTTTCAAGTGCATCATATACATGAGGACCAGAACACAAATGAACATGAGCATGCAACGCAGTCTCAACGAAAACAATAAATCAGTTCAGGTCCAACCAGAACCAAAACAAAATGTACTTACATATAGACTTCAAGATGAACCAGATCAAAACAAAAAAATGAAGACAAACTCAGGTGAAACAAAGTTCAGGCGAACCATGAAGTACACAATCACATTCAGACTCATGAAGACCCTAGAAACAAATGCTTTCAGACTTCAACGGCAACAAACTATAAAATGTTTGGTTAAAAAATGTATGCATACAACATGAAGACATCAAGAACCAAACATATGCAGCAAATTGACAGTGCAACCATGTGCACAAACCAAGGTGACTGTGATCAAGCCAGTGGAACAAAAGCTTCAGTCCATACTTAAATTGCAGTAAAACTAGAGTATGAAAACAATGAACAATCGAATGCAACTGAGGTGAACACACACATATATACATACATAAATGTATGTATGTATACAAGTGAAGATGACCAGCATTCAAGTGGAGACAAATTCCAAGATCAAGACGAAGTCTGAAAACAATGCAAGCTTGAATTGGCGTATGAAAACAGAGGAGCTTGAACTAGACTGCAAACGTACATGATCATACTTGAAGCAACTCATCACAAAGATGCAACAAAGGTAAACAACAACCAAGTGAAGGCATGGAGGAAAACAAGTATACATAAGATATCATGTCAACCATGTACCAGTATAGCCTCAACAATGAAGACCACCGAGTTAACATGGAGCCTCAACTAAATATACATATGTGAAAACATGTATCAAGACAACCGAACCAGAATATAGGATACAAATGCAAAAGAGGTGACAACAGAGTATCTAGTCGAGCAAAGCATCACAAGTATACATACATACATGCGCAAACACACACGTATACATACATACATACATATACATACATACATATATATATATATATATATATATATATGCAGTAACAATATGGGATGCAGTGCAGCAGTAAACAAAATGACATATTCATATGGACATGTACTCAAAGCATCATTGACACAGCAAAGATGAAAGAACACAAATCAAATAGTGGTCAAAAAATTTCAAACAGATATATATACAGTAAATTGAACAAGTTAAAATTTCCAGATTATCAAAAAAATTAATACCGAAGTCATAGGAGAAAAGAATCAAAGTCGTGGTGACCAAGTTATAGGGGAAAAGAAGAAACTGAGTGAAGCAAGTAAATAATGAACAAGTCAAGATTGATCATCGGCATTCAATCGAAAATCAATAGCCATGCATAGCATAAGAAGAATTCAAACAAAATAAATACGAACGCAAATATAGGGAATTTATCCCTGTTTTACCCATCATCATCATTGGCATTCAAAAGTATTCGAGTTCGGTAAAAATCACAGAGCCAAGTTTCAATTTAAGTTCAAAATCAATAAATCGAATCTAGGTCGAGCAAAATCGAAATTGAAATAGGAATATCACATACCAATTTTTAAACCAAGTATACGCGATCGACAAATTAGAGCAGCCACAAGCAATGATCAGTAAAGGGGTCAATTGACAAGCCAGATCAAAGAGTATTCATCACTGCAATATCAAGCGGTGCCTCAATTTACAGACGCCCTAACTGTTAAAAGAAGAATGAGACAGCCATTACCGCAAAAGAGATACGGGCCAAAGAAATAAACAACGGAAAAAAGGGATATATTTTTATTTTCGTTAAGCCAGTTTCTTAAATACTATTGGGCTTTATTTTTAAATTAAGATTTCTTGTTTTGTATTTGATTTTTATTTTATAATTTACTTTTAACCTTCTGTAAAGTTCTAGTCGTGTGTCTAGGGGACGAACTACGGTAGTGTAGGTTGAGAATTTGCACTCAATGGCTTAGTTGTGGTAAGGTATTGAGCGTTAAATTAGGTTAGTCGATAGCAGGTGTCGTGAGCTTACATATGTAAGAGTATGACTACTAAATTTCTTGTAGAAACCTTAGGGGCAACACGTATGAAGGGTTTTACCGAAGCTGGGTAAATCTATGTTGTTCTATTTCTGCTTTTGTTATTCTGCTATTATCTGTGCTGCTATTATTTTACCGAAGCTGGATATCACCCTATTCACCCCCCCCCCCTCTAGGGTGAAATCGATCCTACAATCTGCACTTCCCCCTTTTCCACGAGATGAGCTTTGCTGCCTCTACCATTGGGTTTAAGAGTTATGCCTCCATCTTCCATAGCCATTGTTGATACTTAGGAGGCTGGCCTATGATGTCCGGTGTGCCTTACCCGCATGGTTTAGCGTTGGGATGATTGAAGTAATGCTATCTTACTGGATTCATAATATGTGCTTGTCTTTGTGTTGCAGTTGAGTCGTTTGGGTTTCCTGGATTAAACTATGGCTCCCTAATATAGGTCTACCCTTTTCTCGAATAGCTCTTGGTGTGAGGATGCGCAAGCTACTAGGGTTAGATGCTTATCTCTTTGCTATTTGTTTAATAAGTGTAGATCTGCGGTGGAGTGTTGTTTGGATAACCTTGTGCGCAGCGCTTGAAATGTCTCGGATTTCTCGTGGTGCTGCTTAGAGAGTCCCTAGTGATCGCTATCAAATCTATACTTGAAAGAGTTAGCAATACATAAACTTTTAAGAATGATAGTTAGGCTTATTGGGTCCTTTGGTTGTCGAGTAGTTTTCTTCTATTGTCCTTTTCCTTTTGCCTCCGCGTTTATTTATTAACCTGTTCTGATGGTAGCACATTGTTCATCAGCATGTTATGATGGTAGCACATTCCTTTATTAATTTGAATGGCGAGTCATGTTGGCTTTCTGATGCAAGATCGTTGCGCAGATCTGTTATCTTTATACCTTGATTTGTGAGTGCAGTACATCATCTCATTGCAGTTTCGTGCTTTTTCGACTGCAGCGCTGTTAGCTGAATCAAACATAATCATTGCAGGTTTGCTCTCATGCATTGTACCATTCTTGGCGGCAGTACTAAGACTTCGACTGAGTAACCAAGCGTAGTTTCTTGTGGCTAGTTGCAATCTCTGAATTTTTGTGCAGTGTTGACCGATTCATTTCAACTTCTTTTCTTTTTATCTCGGCTTTATTTGTGATGGCAGTTCTCTAGGCTTTTTGCCTCCTTCAACCCACCTTTAACAAAATTTAAGGAATGTGGACATAGCATTTGCCCTCCAAGTCTGCAACGATTGTAGATCATTGTGGACTTACTTTTTGTTTCCACTTGTTCTCCATAGTGCATCACTTCTCTCTCTTGTTTTACCATCTTTTCAAAAAGGAGAAACATTTTCGTAGTTATTTTGCATTTAATGCACTGGACAAGTGCCATTCCCTTAGTGGCCAACTCTTTAAATCATTGTCAAATCACCATTTTTGTATTCTCGACGAATCTATCTCGGTCTTAGTACTCATTATTTTTTGTTGTTAATGATTGAGGTTTCACGAATTTCCTTATCTTTTCGGTTGCGTGGTTAGCATTCAAATTAAGGTATTTATATTTTTTTCTATTTTTCTTCTTGTTCTTTTCTACGTTTTTATTTAATAAAGAAAAAGAAAGGAAAGGGCGAGAAAATCGTTATCTGTTAATTAGATTTTGCTCCTAAGTTTAATTTTTTTTTAATCTAAGGATCTTTTTTATATCTGTTTATTTTAACGCTTCTTTTTTTTGCAAATATCCTTGTGATCTTTGATATGGTCGCTTCTTCTTCTTTCGCTTTGTTTTTGCCCTTTAAAATTACTCGCTAGGAAGGCGCTAAGGATATTTTAAATCAACTTGGGTTCATAGGTTATGAGGTTAGGGTTCTTGAATCTCATGAGTGTATTAACAATCCCTCGAACGGGTTTACCTCTCTCACTCTTGATCATATATGATGTGGGCTCTATCTTCCTCCAAATCAAATCCTTTATCAATGACTAACACCACTGATCTTGTCACTGTCCAGCTCGTCCCTCTTTCATACTGGCTTGTGATCGACACATTCATTCTATATGCGGAGAATGGTTATACTCTTTCTGGTAATGAGCTATAGTTTCTATTCGATGTTAATAAAAGTCCTTTAAGGGGGGATTCTAGTTTTTTTATGCCTAGGCTAAAAAGGCGATCTTGACGGTGGTCCCTGAAGGACTCGAAGATGCGTAGATTTATATTCTTTATTTCAAACTCTGATAATGTCCCTTCTTCTTTTCGTTAACATCCTACTCAACTCGCTTTTTCCAAGGATGACACCAAGTCATACGACTCGTGTAGGGATCGTATTTTAGATTTAGATGCGGAGGAGAGGAAAATACTATTCTTTATTAATAAAGAAATATTGGTAAACCATGGCTTTCTGAGCCCAAATAACAAATTCTTTCGTGTTATTTTTAAGCTTCCCCAAACTTTGGCTGAGCCTACGGGCATGATTTGCTAACAATAGATATAATACTAGTCATTTTTACGTTCCAAACCTTCGTGGGAACACCTTTTGATATTGAAATTCCTTTTATATATAGGCAAAATGAATGATGAAGCCTTGAAAGCACTCCTTAGTAAACTGACGAAGAAGTATCTCCAAACACTACAAAAGAAATGATAACTTTCCAATCCAAAATTCACTAGGCCATCCCTACGCCGCATAGACGTGGTGTACGAAAATCGTGAAAAACATGGAGAAGACGTGGGAAAGGCGTTGCCAGTTCCCTATGCATTTCGTACGCATGCCATGGTCTTTGCCATTTGACAATGGCTTAGGAAGGACGTATAGAATTCCTTACCCATTCCATGCGCCATAGAAATCATATTGATTTACTACACATTGCCTACGCCATAGAAATCTTACTATTCTGTTAGGAAATCAATTCTATGGTTTCGATTGTAACAACTATATAATGGAAATCGAATATGCATATATATTTCCATTCACAGGTAATTGTTAGAATAACATCACCAAAGAGATAAGAACGAGACTCAAAGAAAGTATCAAGAAGCTACAAGTTGATAGAGTCGGAAGAGCAATGACACAGACACAAGAAAAGCAACTTGCACAAGTTCAGACATCTGGGTGCACTAGCCAGACGTCTGATTGATTCCTCTTGTTCGCAAATAAGACAGATTCAGACGTCTGGTTAATGTACTCAGATGTATGAAAATCAACCATATACAAAAAAAATATAAGAGCCCGACGTCTGAAATATTTTCCAGACATCTGATTTTCAACTTGGGTGTTGATATTCAAAGCATGACTGTCACAAGTGAAAAGACACGTTCGCTCCTCTTCACTGCAACTCTTCATCACCATCAGAAGCGACCTTAGAACACTTGCTAATGGATGCAACTACAAAAGGAATCTCCCTACACTATCAATAGCATCAAGAATCCAAGAGAAGATCCCACTTTACTTACTTATGCTCTTTATTCTTATATTCTGATTTATACTTGATCTCTAGCAATCGAACGCCTGTAGTTCAGTCTTCCATATATTCAGAACTCTACAATCAATATTCTCTAGATATATAAATTGGAAGCATTTGTACTTAATAGTCAATATTCGTGTTATAGAACACACACTTGAAAAGAATAAGCTTTTGTAACCAAGCCTATTCCTCCGGACGAAGTGAGGGTGTTTGATAGTCGAATTCCGAAGAGGAGTTTCAGGATTGGACGTAGGACGGGAGGTCCGAACCAATACAAAATCCTGGTGTGATTATTTCCATTTACTTTACTATTATCATCTATTAAGTTTAATTTATATACATCATATAGTTTGTCACTTATACTTGTATATATATATATATATATATATTGAAAATGGGTAAGATTTTATTAGGGGCATGTACAGCCCAAATTAGGTTCAACCCAATACGACATATCGTATGGTACATATTCAATAATATCTGACATAATTAAAAACAACTTAAGTTACCAATTATACATCATCGGTTCCTTGTCTTCTTCAAATTCATGGCGACCAGTAACTTGTACTTGGGTTTCCTCCCGATGAACTTTGCTGATCCTTTGCTACAATTCGAGCTTCATCTGGTTCCCATGAGGTAAGTACATGATTTTTGTTTCTCTTCTTCACCATTTGAATGTCAGATCTGACGATTTAATAATTTCCGCACTGTTTCGTTGTTTTTTCTGGTATAATCGTCGATTCCTCTCCTTCCACACATTCCAAACGGTCGCAGTGATGGGAATACTGGCCATTTTGGATTTGCCGTCTATGCCATTTCCTCTCCGCATCAGGTGATGTATTTCCTCCTCCAAAGTGCTTTCTTGTTTAGGCAAATTTTCTTATGTTATGCATTGTGTCCATATCTCATTCGAGATTTTGCATTTAAAAAACAAATGACTGTGTGTTTCTTCCTTCTGTTCACACAGTTCACATTTGTTTTCTGTTATAATCCCCCATTTCATAAGTCTGTCTTTAGTAGGCAAACGTTTCTGGATCGCTTTGTAGACAGTGAATGCCATTTTAGGGTTATTTACAAGTATATATATATACAGTACACGATCGATCTTATACACTTTTACATTCAACGTCGGTAGCTTTATCCCCAACTCATTCTTTTTCAGCGAATGTTAAAAAAACTTAGATCTGAATCACTCTCGTCGCTCTCCCTATACCTCTTACTCTGCATCACCACTAGCTGCCTCTACGCCACCGCTTCCCATACTTCCATCTGTTCCTTCGAGCGAGTGTAGCTTGGAACGAACGGTTTTGAGAGGCTGCCTTTGCTTCTTCCTTATTACATGCACAAAATCGAGTATTGCACGACCATTATTTATTGTAATTTCTAATGGTAATCATCATTACAATCTACCAACAAATTTTTTCCGATTGATTTTTTGCTTGGATAATTAGCAATTTATTTTCCGATTTCTAGTATTGAATAGCCACACCCATGTTTCTCAATGAGATGAAAATTGTTTTCTTCCTTTACAATACATAGCAAGAATACGAAATCCTTAAGAAAAATGATGTTGAAATGAATTGCTTTGTTTCATGTAATATATGAGTAATGATGGATATTCTTGCTAGCAGATGGGTATGTAAAAACTGAAGTTGGAAGTTAAAAAATAAAAAAAATAAAAAATTAATAGCCATCTAACCTGAATTGCATCCATTTGATTTTCTTATTAATATAGCTTATGTTTTTTACTTTTGATTTGAGATTTGGCTCTTGGACAAAAATATCCAGATCGACCACTGTCAAGTGCAGAATTCGGATGCAAGGAGAGTAAATAAAATTTCAAGAGCCAACAACCTCCATGGAGTTAACATCAGTTTCAGTTTAAGGTCCTATGCAACTCCAAAATAATATAAAGTTGCAGACCGTTGTGTATTAGTATATGGTTATTTGCATATGGTTGCATATTGCACACGCTTGGACGTACACTATGCAAACCAAAAAAATGATTTTCGAACGTAAACGCACTCTTCGATAATGAACGATAAATAGTATGTACAAATAAAATTATATTAAAACCGTATGCTCATAATACAATCCTGCTAGTTTAGAAAATATCCATAAGGCAGATGTTGCTTGCAGAGTATATACACACAAAAAGAGTATCCAATAGCATACTATTGTAGAGGAACCCGTTTTAAGCTTCAGCGAAGTATTCATTTGCAAAGGCAGTGCACATGCACTGCCTAAGGTAGTGCACTAGCACCAACATTTGTAGCACATTACAGTTACTAATTGGTCGATGTTGATCTCGGCGCTTCTTTTTTTAATTTGACCCAAAACATATAAAGAAATTTGTGTTGTGTTCATGTATGGAGATTAATAATGAAATGCATGACCTTTTTTTCTTGTCCTCTACATTGCATCAAATTGTTTTGTAAACGACTAACATGATTACAATGTGATTTAACTTATAAGAAACTTTGATAAAAAAGAAAAAGGAGAAGATACAATACTGATAACACAAAATAATTTCTTACATTAGTTAAACTAAAAAAAAGTGGTTGAATCTTTATATGAATATCATTATTGAATAATATCAATAATGTCATTGGTGAGCACAATACATGATGTAACAATTAGAGCTTTATATAGATCTGAAGCTAGATACTTCCAGCACCGTTAAGGTTTAGAGGAGGTCAAAAGTCTAGCAAAAAAGGGAAAGAAACAACGTGGGAATCAGAGATATGAGTACTGTAACAATAAGAAACTTATAGGTTGTCGTAGGCCCAAACAAGAAGTTTTCCATTAGCACCGCTTGGTTGTTTACTGGAAACATAAGAAAATGAAATAATTAAAACAATTTTAATTAGTCCTTGATTGTTGTCTCAAATATAACATTTTCTTGTAGTGAAAATAATGAAATAATTATAATTCCATATAATCAGATTCTAAGTACTCAACTAACTTATATTCATTATGCAGTAAAAGATGGAACATTTGAAAGTTCGTCGAGTTTAGGTGTACAAAAATGTAGGGCATAGAGGAACAATTCCATTTTAGTTTTAAGAGGTTTAACTGAGTTCATGCTAGTGGTATCTTCCAATGAGACAAACATTACAGAAATCCATTGTTCTTGTAAGAAGTGTAAAGCCACAAAACATCATTCTTATGAAGTTGTTCAAAGGAATTTGACTAAAAACGGTTTTACTGATGATTACTATGCGTGGATACATCATGGTGAAGGTATGATGAATGCTATTAATACCTGGGTGGTTGGTGAGGATGATAAAGTAAATAATGGTGCTGATTTTGCTGAATCTACCGCTTCAGAAAATAGAATTCTAGAAATGGTTATTGATGCCGTTGAACGGAGTATGCTGCCTAATTCATTCGATGTAGAGGAAGAACCAAATCCAAAAGCTAAAAAATATTTTTCCTTGTTAGAGGCATCAAAAAGACTCCTTTTTGATGGATGTCAAATGACGGAGTTGGCAGCGACTTCTAGGTTAGTTTCTATAAAATCCACAAACAACTATACATAAAAATTAATGAACGATGTTCTTTGTTTAGTTCGAGATGTGGTCCCATCCGGTTAGCATACTAGATTGGCATAAAATTGGTATCAATTAAAAAACAAACGTCTGCATTCAGATTATCCTACTAAAAGATAGATACATGTCAAAGTGGGTGCATGCTATATTGAAAAGAAGACATAGACTGTTCACAATGTAAATTTTGTGGCTTAGGATGATATAAAAAGGAAAAAGTAACGGTAGAGGTGTATCTTTTACTCATTTACATGATCTTCCATTTATTCCTAGATTACAAAGATTGTATTCGTCTTATGCCACTGCGGAATACATGAGATGGCATAGTGAATGAGCTCGAGAGGAAGAAGTTCTATGTCATCCTGCAGATGAAGAAGCATGAAAACATTTCGATGATAAATATCCTAATTTTTCCAAGGAGTCACGAAATATTAGGCTTGGTTTATGTATGGATGATTTCCAACCTTTTAGCCAATACGGCAAAAATACTCCACTTGGCCAGTTAATTTAACACCTTAGAATTTACCTCCTTGGATGTGTATGCAAAATCCATACATGTTCTTAACTCTAATTGTCCCTGGGCCGAAAAATCCAAAAAAATAGAATAGATGTTTATTTGCAACAAGGACCTGAAGAAGATGTGGATAGAGGGTGTTGACACTTACGACACGTCGAAGAGAAAATTTTCAAACTATTTGCTTGTTTATTGTGGACGATAAGTGATTTTCCCACCTATGGGATGCTTTCGGGCTGTAGTACGAGGGGTAAATTATCTTGCTTATGTGCATGGATTCAACAAAGGCATTAACATTGAAGCATGGTGGTAAGCAGTGTTGGTGGGATTGCCACCATTGATTTTTGCATACAAATGACACATTTAGATGTGATACGAAAAATGTTGAAAGTGACGATCCGCCTTTCATTCCATAGAAAGACACATCATCAATAAGAAAGAAATAGGTAGAAAAAGAATAGATAGAAGAAAGAAATAAAAAATATCAGAATCTCACAGCGGAAACGGAACAAAATATAATGTATCACATAACTATTACATAGTCATTTATTATATTAGACAGTTATAAAGACTTATCTATCCATTATATTCCAAAATACAATAGTAAAAAACGTTTCAACACAGCAGAAATAGATAGATATAGCTATGCCAGGACTCATGCTCCAAGCTTTCCAGAATTCGTTAAGCCAAACCTGTTTACTTGGCTACTCATAAAAATTTAAGTACCCACGAGTTTAAGAAAAACAGAATTAACTCCGGGTCAGACATGGGTCTGGTGTGAGTAAACGGTTAAGTTGTTTAACCTGAAGAACATTTGAAAGAAAAGATATCTCGTAAGACTCTCCGTCAATAGATACGGACAAGTTTTCCCTTACGATAGCCAAAACATTTGATAGAAAATCCAATTATATTATAATAGTGTCCAGGGTTTTCAATATAAAATACAGAAATAGCTGGATGCTTACATCTCATGTTCCAACATAGTTGGGCACAATCAAAACCGTACAGGCACTTATTGGAGATTGGATTGCATACAATGGCGGGGCTACTGGGGTACCGCCCGTCACAGTACGGTTGTGAGGAACAGAGAAACGGGCCTTTGTTCAATTATCTAGAATTTTTGTTTAAAGCAGTTTTTAATCTATGTTTATATTAATGCATGTGATAAATCTGTATGGAAAATGTTGTTATGGTTTGCATGGTTGTTCTTTTATCTAGAATATATTTTATACTATGTGAACTTGACTGTGTGTGTATATCTTAGTTCCTGTTATAATCACAGCCTCAAACTAAAAAAAACTCATATCTTCCAATTGGCATCATGTTAGACTTTGTTTTCTGAAGAACAAACATTTGAAACAAGGAAACATCATTTATAAAAATGATTTCAAGTATAATGGTTGGGTATTTATTTCGAAAATAAGTTTTTTACAGTAAAATTGTAAGTTTGCAACCACCAACATTTTTGAATGGAGAAGAGGTATTTGATACTGTAAAAGATTATGCAAAATTACATGAGACGGGAAACAAAGAGCCTAAAATTCCAGGCAAAGGGATTATCACAGCTGGTGCAAATAAAGTATATTTTGGGCATCACCATATTTGAAGGATCTAAAACTTCGACATGATTTGGATGTAATGCATATTTAAAAAATGTATTTGAGAATTTCTTTCATACAATTATAAATGCAAAAGGAAAAGTCAAATATGATTTGAGATCAAGAAAACATATCGAATATATTGCAATCATCTAGAGCTTAAGATTAATCCTATGCAACCAAACTTTAAAGTTGTTGCGTGTTATGAACCGGATAGGGCTCGTTGTATAAAATTAATAGAGTGGGTCGATTCTTTGAGGTTTCCTGATGGAATTGCTTCTAATATGAAACGATGTGTTGATATGAAGGATCTTATACTATTTGGTATGAAGTGTCATGATTGCCATGTATTTTTAGAGACTCTATTCCGGATAGTATTTAAAGAGATTTCACCACAAAAGGTTTGGATGCCTATAAAAGAGCTCGGTTTATTCTTTAAAGAGATATGTTCGATAACTCTATCTAAAAGTCATTTGCAGAAGCTTGAAAGTGATATACCCAAATTACTATGTAAATTAGAGAAAATATTTCCTCTTGTAATTTTAAATTGCATGGAATTTACTAGTACATCTACCAACTGAAGCGTTATCACGGGACCAGTGCAGTATAGACGGATGTATCCTTTTGCAGGTATGTAATAGTTATATTTATTTACATAATTTTTAAATATAGAACATGTTATAGTTAATTTCACACATTTTCATATTAAGGTATCTGGGTCACCTAAAGAAAAAGTGAAATAGAAAGCACGTGTTGAAGGTTCCATTTGTCAAGCATACATTATTGAAGAAGCATCCTTTTTTTATTCTTTATTTTAATAATCATGTGAATTTAAATTTTAAACATGGTCATCGCAATGAAAATGATATTATGGATGATTCAATCGATAATGTTGGTATAAAAAAACAAGGATGTCCATCTGGTAAATGGAAGAATGTTAATGGCTACAACAAAGGATTACAATCTAGCCAAGGCAACTTTGCTTCTTAATTATAATGAATTAACTGATCTTATCAGGTACTATAATAATTTGATTATTCATTAACTAAATTTACGTCATTCTTTTGAACCTACACACAATACTCCTTAGATATTAATATGTGTGCTTGATTTAAACAGCAAGTTTGAAAGTGAATGTCCCAATGTTGAACTCTGTAAAGAATTCGTAGGATGGTTTAAACAATATGTAAGTATGATAAGTCATGTATTTTAACCTCGCAAGGTATTCATTATATATTAACTTGTGTACTTGATTCAAATCGATAGGTTGTTACGAACAAGATCGCCGATGTTTGCTATGGGATACTTGCATTTAGTCCATGTAATAACTACAGAATATGTCCAATAATGTTTATAGATAGATTTAAGTTTCACGTTGAAGAATATGGAAAGAAAAAACAACTATTAATAGTGGAGTTTGTATTAAAGGAGGAAACAACAATGATGACGTAAAATATTATTATGGTGTACTGGAGGAAATAATCGAGTTAACTTGCTTGGTGATGCCGAAGTTAAAAACATTTCTCTTCAAATGTCGATGGCTTGATGGCAAGCCGAATGTTGGAGTAAGATGCGTACACAAGGATTTCCCTCTTAATGAAGTAAGCTACAAGAAAAAATATATAGGGTATGATCCATTTGTGTTGGTTGCATAGGCTACACAAGTTTAATTTACGTCGTATCCTGCTATCGACAACAGTCGTCCAAATTGGTGGGATGTTGTAAAAACAAAACCGAGATGATCATTTCACTCAAATACAATCATAACCGACGGTATGGTGTATCAAAATGATCCAGAACCTAATGAACTACTGGAGATTGTACAAGAAGTAGAAGATAAAGGATCTCTTATTAATGGCATTAATGATGGGGTCGAAGTAGGTGAAGATGACGATGAGCAAGTCGAAGTAGATGAAGATTGAGTGTGAGCATGAAGATGACAGTGTAAATATTGAGAGTGATGATGATAATGAAGGTTCGTAGTGTGCATATTTAACTATGATTGTTTGCATCTGTTTTTAGTTGCGCGATTCTTTTATGTTTATGAAGTTGTTCATCTTTTAGTTAATAGTAAAATTTTCAATTATTGGTTTATATTATATGCTATTTGATGTATGTTTTCAAACAATGTCTTAAATAAAGTTCATAAGTTTCATTCTGAAATCTTACATTATCTTATGTATATAGTTGCATATGTTGTACTCTTGTAATAGATATGAGTTCTCGTGGTGGTGGTGATCGTAGTAGCGGTGGTCGTCATAGTGGTGGTCGTCGTAGTGGTGTGGACGTGGTTTGGGTTTGATCGAACCAGCACCACCCTCCGTCGATTAACAACCCACCCCATCAAATGGCGGTGATCATGATTAAAGCACCCCTGGGTTATTTGGACATATGTCACAGACTGGCTCAACTTCCTCAGTCGATACCATGTATATCTATTATAGGGAAAATGAAGAGTAAGTAAAATTTTAAACTTTTGAATTATCATATATGTTAATAATGTAGTAAAGGATTAATATAATTTGTGTATTAATAGTTGGAAATTCGCGGATAGCGCCTCGATGTCTCGTACTATATCTTCTATGCTTAAGGCCCGTATAACATCATTTTGGCCTTGTTTCAGTGTGGTTCCTGCTAATATTAAGGATCATGGTTTGAAGAGTTTATGGTAAAATAATTTTAAAATTTATGATGTTACAATATTTTTAGTCCATCCGCGATTTAGTTTTTCAATTCATTTATTCAATTCCCAAATTCTTGTATAGGCATTGTACTCTTGGGATCCCACCACTTCTTTTGCTGATGTTAGACGATTATGGGATCAAAAGTGCTCTTTGAAGTATAAAGGGATTTTTGGAGACATGAAAAGGTATAAAAAGAAGAATGCTTATAAAACAGAGGAGGTATGGCAACAGTTTTTAGCCCACTGGGAGAGAGCGGTTGTAAAGGAGCTTACTAAAAAGAACCCAGTGCTTGCAACAGCAATCCAAGGCCACATAGATGTGGTTCTAAATCATTGGCACAATGGATGAACGATATGGTGATTGTTTAAGTTAATTAATAATACTAATATACAATTCAAATAAACACACGATAAATTATTTTTATTTTTCAGGAGAAAGAACAGGGTCAAACACCGATATACATGCAGGTGTACATTCGAACACATTATGTTGAGAAACCGAATGGTTCTGTGGATGGCGAATGGATTGATGAGTGCTCGGAACAGTTTATTGTATGTAATCAACAAAAATTTTGAATTTTAATTTACAAATTCTAAACTATGTTATGTGTACAATACCTAAATTTTTATGTAAATTATATGCCAAATACAATAAATGAGTTGCTCAAATGACGGAGAGTAAGGGTTGGGAGCTTTTTCACGACGATCTAAACCTTCTATACATGCAACTTATTGGAGAAGGTGAGATGTATGCTTCCTCAAGAAGCACGTGTAGGCTTGGTACTGGCAATATTCCTAGGGAAATGACTCAAAATTTAATTAGTACTATTGTTTTTCGGTTAGATTAATAAAAGGACATGTGCTCAAGAAGCACCCACATGTAACTTAATAAGTAGTGACTCAAGAAGCATCTAGCACTGCCTTTACGAGGCAGATGGTGCTGCATGGTTTCACTTCCTTTCCAAAGGTAGTGCAACCACTGCCTTTGCAAAAACAGTGAACATGCACGGCCTAAGGAAGTGCACAAGCACTGTCTAAGGCAATGAACAGCACTGCCTTTGCAAAGGCGGTGCAAAGCACTGCCTTCTATATTAACATGTAATGAATTTTGAGCACATGTTAATGTTTTATTTGGACAAAAAATAATAGGCAACGGTCAACAATAATTAACAATGTAATATATCAACATAACTTGAACATTACAGTGAAACATTACATATCAATGGTGCCATGGTAATTGATCAATTTTCATTTTTTTTATCTTCACCTTGTATAGCTTTCGATAATCTTTGTCGGTACCAATTAACCTGATTGGCGTTAAGCATAAAACAATTAGCGATGTTAGATATGGTTTTGGAATAAAAACCTTTTTTTAGTTCTGTTTTTCTCAACTGAAATTTTTAGCTTATGAAAGAATAACAAAAATCGAATGGGGTATGTGTGTGTGTATTGTTATTTTCCACACTCAACAGTAAGCATGATTAAGGAAATATTCACTGAGGTTCAATATAGATTGTACATGAATACCGTGATTCTGAAATTTGATAATGATTATTTTTTATCCCCTTTGTCCAAATGATAAAATTTCGGTTTACATAATCCTCCGGATTAAGATATTTTTAGCTACTTGTTTCTATATTGTGTCATATTTTCCATTGAAGTGTAAAATGTCCAGCCAAAAAGAAATTGAAAAAAACTTATTTGGTATATTGCTGTCAACTACAACTGATGATAAGTTCAAATTCTCACCAGTCCATGTAAATGAAAGTGGAGGAATGATTTCAGACTTAGTAATCAAGTGTGAATGAACTCTATACTTCGGTTGACATGTAATTTATTTGGTATATTGCTGTAGCTTCATATCAGATTCATACTGAATACGCTGAAACAAATACATTGATTATATAATGATAAACTAAAGAATAGACACATGCAATACAATTTTGATTGTTTTTAGTATGTGCTTGTTTAGACACAATTTGAAAGAATTTGTATGATATATGGATAGTGATTATGTTCACCGTTTTTGTATGCGTACTTAATTTTGTGCAGTTCATAGTATATATACTACGTTTGCAAAGGCAGTGCACCAGCACTAGGCGCACAGCCTTTGCAAAGGCAATGGCGGTGTATGTTTGCACTGCCTTTGCAAAGGCAGTGCACCTTTGCAAAGGCAATGCACTTCATGCACTGCCTTTGGAAAGGCACTACACAACAAATTTGTATGCAATTAAAACTGTAATTGTGCTTTTTAGGCTTAATTTGTAACGGAACCATGCAAATTTGTTCTTAGACAATGAACAATCGAATAGTTATATATGTTTGCTAATTTGATTAAATAATTTATATGCACATATACAGAGACAATACATATACCGCTCGGTTTGGAGTTTCACATGACAAAGAGAAATTTGAGGAGGAAGTAGAAGAGCTAAGGAGTAAAAATCGAGAAATGAATGTCATGCTCAACAAACTACAAGGGGATTTATGTTCCATGCAGGAGGAGATGAGTTCTGTGCAATAGTTTATGCGGGGGTTGAGGCGGGAGCAAGGACTAGGGATATGACCAACTTCATGAGTTATTCCTATTTTGGTTGTGGGTTTGATGTTCTATTTTCATAACGTACATTGTATGATGTTCGAATTAGATGAAACAACTATGTTTGGAGTTTTGTAGCAACTTTATTTTATTGCTTGTTGAAAATGATGTGTTTTAAATACATTTTGTAACGAGTTTATAGTAATTTGACCACGATATGCATTCTACATTATTTTTAATGAGATATATAGTTACGATTTTTGCATGTGGTTGTGTGACGACCCAGAATTTTTTTAAAACAATTTAAATTGGAATAATTAATTGATTTTAAAATATTTAAAAGTTAATTTTATACTTGAATTCAAATATTATTATTTAGCAATTGATTTATTGGATTTAATAAAATGAAATTGGGTAAATTGTTGAATCTGAAGTTCTAAGCCTGTTAAAAATAATTTGAAGGCTTATAAAATTTATAATGATGATACTGAAGATAATAGAATGGTTGAAATTTAATTTAAAGGTAATTTGTTCAGTTTTAATAATATATCGTTTAGATTGACGTTTAGAAATAGCCTTCCGAGGCATAGTCTCGAAATTTGACGAAACCAGTTCCATTGGATTTGTAATAGTTAGTTATTATCGGATTTCAATTTTTGTAGCGTTGGGATTTACCGTTTGCTCGTACAGGTGAGAAACGCGTTGCAATTAAAATCGATAATGTAATATTTTAAATCGATTTAAAAAGGCTGACTTCCACATACGATCAAATTAGCCTCTGAAACACGTTCCATTGTGTTCGGAACGCAGGTAAAACCTTATAATAGCCAAGCGGCACGCCTCGATGGTGGTTCGAAGTTTTGAGCTGGGTAAAGTGAGATATTTATAATTAAATAATATTTTAATCTGTTAAATCAAGGCCTTGCCTTCTCCAATACGCCATTCCCTTAACTTCATATCTCGTCTACCTATTCTTCCCATTATTCACATCAGAAAGAAAATCACCTTCGTTTATAAAAAAAATCAAATCAGAGAGAACGAAAAGAATGGCCGAAGCCGATTTGAATCAGGCTCCCTTCTTTCAATCTAATGGCGACGCAGAATTAATCGAGCTCGAGCTTGATTTTCGAAGCAGATCGCGACTTTAGGAGAGGCGACGTGGGTTTTGGGCTGCTCGATTTTTGTTGGAGCTTCGCGAGCAAAGGCGACGACCACGAAAGGGGAGCACGCGTGCAAGGCTAGCAGTTGGAGTCACGGTGGTGATGATGCGGCTGTGGATTCGGCGGCGAGCAAGTGGAGGCGAGGAATAGGCCAAGCTTTGGAATTAGGGTTGGGCGTCGGCAGTGAGGTATAAGCTCTACAGTTTTTATATTTGCATACATTTGTGTAAATATATTGAGAATAAATATTTATATGCTATAAAAAAAATAAGTGTAAAACAAAAGTTTTATTTTTAACAGTAAGACTTAATAAGGAATTTTGTTTTAATAGATATACATACATATATATATTTATAATTTACAGTTTGTTTAAAAATTTACAGTTTTGTTATGAAATATATTTTTACAGTAAACTGGAAATTTATACAGGAGTTTATATAAAATATATTTTAATCTATATAGATTATTTCTTATAAACATATATAAATATACATTTTAAAATTTGCAAGTTATTTTAAAATAAAGGATTAAGGAGATTAACTTGTTTAAAATTAGTTTATTTAATTATTTTAGCTACTAAGGAATTAGTAAAGGAAAATTTGTTTAAATTAATTTTATTTAAAAAGGAAATTGATTGTTCCATTATTTAAAATATTAACAAACCGTATAATATCTATACAAGGTAAGATAATGGTCGAAATGGAATTGGATTGCCAAACAAAAATCAAAGGTGAGTAAATCTCACTCTGTTGGATTTTTATTTAAATTTAAATGGTTAAATTTAAATAATTGTTTGAATGATTAAATTGATTGGATGTGCACTGATGATGATGTGACTTTGGTTTTGGTTGGTTCTCGAGTTAGTTGTGGTTTGACTCGAAGTATTTGGGTTTTAAATTGTTTTAAACTTAAGTCATTAATAAGAAAATGTTTTCATTTTAATGTTAATAAGGGCTTAATGATTTGTAGTTCATCAAATTTAGAAGGGTAATTAAAATGGATAATTAATAAATTCAATTAATTAATGATTTGGGATGATTAATTTAGAAATTAAGGGTTTGAATTAATTAAGGTTTAAGTTATTTGATTAAGTTTAATTAATTTAGAATAATCAATGGATGGTTTGATAGGTAATTACTTAATGTAATTAATAAAATATAATTACTTTGTGAAATAAATCAAGAGGTTAATTTAGATAGTTAATTAAGGAGTAATTAATTTATTTAATGGAGTAAATAAAAGGATAGTTAATTACAGGTTGAGATTAATCGAGAGTGATTAATATTGTGGTTGAATTAAAGTAATTAATTTAGATTAGAACAAATTAAAATATAATTGGAAATCATTAATTTATATAATTAATGATGTAATTAAAGATTGATTAATTAAGATGAATTAATCAGTAATAAGTGACTTATGAGAAGTTAATTAATATAAATAATTAAGAATTAATGTAATTAAAATAATTAATTAATTCATGAAGTAATTAAAATAATTAATTAAGATTACTTATTGATTCTGGTTAAGACTAATTAATATTGTGAAGTTAATTAAAGATAATTACTTGGATGTATTTGAAGGATAATTAATCCAGGGTAATTGATTAAGATGAAAAATGAAAGGATGATTGATTAATTAATTTTGAAATTAATTAATGGCAAGTGAAGAAATCTAAGTGATTGAGGCTAAAAATTCAATTTGAATTAAATAAATAAATTTTGGTAGCGATCAAGCTTTGTTTATGAATGATTGAATGGCATTGGATGCTTTGAATGAATTGATATCTCTGATATGAAATGAGGTGTATTTCGTTTGGATAACTTGGATTAGGATGACATGAGACTCGAAGAGACCGGGGTCGGGTATTAGGAAATACCCGAAACCACTTCGAATTTCTATAGGTTGATATGTAAAGGCTGGAATGAAGTGATTTAAAGAAATTGGATTATTTAAATCTAAATCTTTGGTATTTAGAAAACTTATAAGTGAAATAAGTGATGTCTATAATAAATTGTGGCTTTGTGAATTGAATCGAGTTACCCCGGGTTCTATATAAGTTGTATGCTTTGTATTCCATGTTGGATGAGTTTACTCACGCTGGTTTCCAGCCTGACCCGGGTGTTACTTTGACGTAATGCTCGGGTCAGACCGAGTATTACAGATTTTCAGGTAAGGACATTTTGGAGCTCGGGAGGCGAGCTGGATGGCAGGAACGTGTAGAGTATTTCCGCTATATTACATTATTGTAAATCTGAGATGTTGATTTGTATATGTCCAGTGTTTGAATATATGTGTAACTCTGGTGTATTAAAATGTAATCGACGGAATATTATTCTTTGTAAACTGTTATTATTTATATATATTTTATCCGCTGCGAATGTGAGATGTTGATGTTTCTGATCTTCTTCTTCTTCTATCTCTTTCTTCTTTTTCATAACTATCTGGAATTTTCGGGATCGGAAATTTCGGGTCTTTACATGTTGTATAATATATTTAATGTTTTCTGTTGTTGTTGTTCAGTTTTATTATATTTTATTGTGATATGTAAGGTAGATGAATGTGAATACAATAGAATCATATTGAATTTTGGTGTACGGTGGTGTAAGCAAGGCGTATGGAACTCGCAAGAAAAATCCAATTTTTTCACTTGTAAAAAGAAGAAGTCTAGTTGTAAGGAATGCGTATAGGGAAAGCGTATGGGATCCGGCGTAGGAAATGCGTATGGAATGCGGCATAGGGAATGCGTATGGAATGTGGTGTAGGTAATGTGTATATGCGGCATGGAAAATGCGTATGGAATACGGCATAGGTAATGCGTAGGGAAATCGGCGTGGGGAATGCGTATGGAATTTGGCATAGGGAATGCGTAGGAAAATCGGTGTGGGGAATGCGTAGGGAAGCCGTATGGAATTTTTGCAATGCACCATTTTCTAACTTGTTTTTTGGCGTTGGGATGGCGTAGGGGAATTTGCTTTCCTGCGCCATCCCTACGCCAAATTGGTATGGTGAATCCATAATTCATTTGTAATGAAAAGAGAATCATGGCGTTGATAAGGATTTCGATCGGTGTTCCAAGAAGTTAGCCACTTCCACTCCCCTTCTTCCTTCAATAGCTTTCCCTCTTTCTACTTCGGTGGCTCTCCCTATTCCCCCTCTGCAGCGTCTTCCTGATCCCTACACTCGATACTTACCTTCACCCGAAGGCGTCGCATCTTAACTTGCTAAGAGGGTAGGAAGGACTGCACCAGATAGTTTGTCCAATTTTACCTTGTCTCCCCCTTCTTTTCATCCTCTTTCTTTTTCTGATCTTTCTTCTTCTCAGCTCATATCTAAATCGAGCTTTCTTCTTCTTGGCTCATGTTTGAATCGAAAAGATCTTAGCCCTATGTAAGCATCTATTTTTTTGTGCCTTATTTAACCATCTCTTACCTATTGATGCTTTCTCTTTTCCATTGATTTTTTTAAGCTTGGAGCCTTGACAGTTGAGGCTTAGAAGAAGTGGGAAGGTGAGCATGTCGTTACCCATACTTAATCTGTTGCACTTGAAGCGAGTCTTACTTTGGCTGCTTTTGAGAAGACCAATATTGCTTTTGGAAAAGCCAATATTGTTTCTGAAAAAGTGAAGATTAAGGGAGATTTCAAGTTGTATCAGGAGAAGACTGAAAGGGAGGTCAAATGCACAGCGGATGCCTTGCCTTAAAAAAATCGCAAATTAAAGGAGAAGGAGCTAGCAACAATATAGGAACAGCTTAAGAAGAGCACTTCCATCGTAGCCTACAAACTGTATGCCTCAGCTAGGTGTCATTTTAAGGACGACGTCAAGCTTAACTTCTTTGGGAACCTAATTGGGGTTAGAAAAAATTACGCTTATTATAAGACCTAGTGGGAAGAATAAGTCACTACGGGGAATGCCTCTCCTTCTGCTTCTGAGCAGCAAAGTGTGGATGAAGGGACCCATGAAGGTACGTTGTTTGAGGATGCTAATAGGTCTAAAAAAACTGAGGTTGCTTCAAATCCTTGTGTGGGTGTTTAATCTTTGTATGTGAACTTTAGGGCACCTTTTTGTGTAATGAAGGTTGTTTTTGCTTTTGTCATGTTGATTTTCTTCGTAGTCCTTTTATTTCGCCGTTTTCTTTATAAATGATCACGTTATTCTTATCACTTTGTTTGTTTATTTTAGAGCTGTCAATTTCCAGCAAGACCCGAAACACTACCCGAAGATTACATGAAAATTAGCACGTTAACCCGACCTAGTTAAGTAAGCGATTCATTTTTGGGTCAACTCGAATTTGACCCATTTATAAATGGTGGGTTTCGGATTGACCCGTAAACCCGAATTTGACCCGTTTACAAACTGTTTATACTTATATGAGTTGGCTTGACATGATTATAATCCAACCAGACCCGTGAACCCGAATTTGACCCATTTATAACCCGCATAACCCATTTATACCTTATAAGGGTTGACCAGACCCGTTTATAATCGGGTTACATGGGTCGGGTTAGTTGGCTTGAACTATTTCAAACCTGTTTAATAAACTGGTTGACCCAACCCATTTAAAATCAACCCGAACCCGACCCATTAACAACCTTAATTTATTTTATTCTTCTGAAAAAGTTTTGTTTACTAAAATTCTAAAGGAAAGCGAGGTCAAACTCAAAACTCAAACCCTGGATCATCTCGATTATAGTGTTACGGCATCAGTAGGTGCGAAATAGGATCATATGAGTCTTTTACAACACTTAGCGATGAGACCCAAGGGTTACTTTCTAGGATTGATCAAATAATTAATGAAAATGAAGCCCATCGTGACTTTGTACTGTACCAATGACAATATATCCTAGCAAGTGGCTCTTTTCCACCTGATTCTCTCATCTTGAGTGGTTTGGGCATAGGCTGACAAACTTACAAAAGGATTGAATTATGCCTATCTTTGCTATTATATCTTTTTTCTTTTTATACATGGGTTTGTCAGATTGATTTAGTTAATAATAGATGTTTCCATCTGATATTTATCTCTTGCACCTTGATTTTACCTGAGTCGAATTTTACTTATTACCAATTAGGTTGGCACCCATTGTGAGTCAACGGAATAGGGATCTTAAGGCTAAATTAACACTAGAAGAGGGTGAGTAGTGTTTGATGGATTATATGAATATTATTCAAATTCTTTAATATTTTACTTGGAATATTAGGGTTACCAATCACGGAAACAATCACAAAATCAAAGCAAATTTAGAAGTAGATGCAATAAAAGTAAAATGGAAAGGACATCCAGGATTTTATACCAGTTTGGAGTTACCCTGCATCTAGTCCCGCATAATTCTTGTACAGATTTCTTTTCAACTAGTAACTCCAAATACAATCTAGATTTCAAGGCAACGAGACACACCCTTTAGAATCTCGGTGTCTGGGTAGAGCCACTTAATTTTCGGGCTACAAGTACGCCCACTAGATTTATGGCCTACTAAGCACACCCAATTGATTTAAACTGACTATAATCAAACCTATTTAGAATTCAGGGATACCAAGCACGCCATAGAGTATAAAATTATGATTTGATAGAGTTTACAGACTCGGATCTTCGATCTTGATTACAATTGATCCTATAACTCTTGAATAGCACTTTGACTTTAAGAGATGAGAGAAATCGAAGAGTACATAAAAGTGAATCAAACTAGTAATGATTGAATTTGATTCTGTTTGAATTTCGGCAAAGTTTCTTTGAAAGTCAAGAGAGTGAAAAGCGGAGAGAAAAATAAGAAAGTAGTTAACTAAAATTTGTTTGGAAGTATGGTGTATATATAGGGAAACAACGGCCATGTCCATTCGCGAAGAGATACGACGAAAAGAAACTTCCTTTCAAAATTTTAAATTCTAAATTTACTGCTGGTGTGTCGACATATAGGATTTGGATATGTCGACATATCATTCGCAAAATTGAAAAATACTTTATAAAAATTATTTTGAAAACACATTGATTTGTAAAATAATTTGATACTTTGTAGAATCGTTTAAATATAGTTTATACAAATTTTAATCAAAATTTAACTTAATAAAACTTTATAAAATAATTTAGAAATATTTGATAAGAATATGTAAATAATATATATAAAATCAATATAGTTATAAATTATTAAAGTATAAACAAAAATTCAATATATATAAAGTTTAAAACACTAAAATAATATCTTTATAAGCATAAGAGATTTGAAAATCATTTTGGGAAAAATCTTAAAAAAATTATTTTAAAAATAGAATATTTGAAAAATAGTTTAAAACAAAGTTAGAGAAGGTGTGAGAGATCAGAAAAGTGCTATCAAGGTTTTAACATAAAATCTATGACTCTATAACTTATCTGGAATATCTTAAAATCTTTAATTTTCAATACTCATTAATCTTCATTTTTAAACTCTTAAAACTTTATATCAACATCTTGAATCTAATCTTGATATCAGCATCTTAATACTGTACAGTCTATTTAATCAATGCATGTCTACTATCCTACACAATATTTTATATATCTTGATAATACACTAGTATCTATATTTTATATAATGTCCTATAGTTGTTATCATCAAAAGCAATATCTATGGTACTAACAATCTCCTCCTTTTTGATGATGACAACTCTGTGTATAATATATTATAACCCCCCTGGGTTACAGAACTCCCCCTTAATCTATGTCTAGATTTTATATATTTTTCCTATTTTTTCATCAACAAAAGAAATAACCCCCTAAAATTATAACTCTAACACTAGCTCTCGCTATAATCCTAACTCTAGCTTCCCTAAATAAAATACTAACAATAGGTATAAGAATTATATATAACGATGATGAGAAAGATTATGTCGAAATGATAAGTGATATGTAAAATTAGATAATCATGAAATGATAAATCCAAATATTCATCCAATCAAACAAATTTTATGTCACACAACATTCAAACAAATCCTCATAAGTCAAAACCAATCAAATCCAAACCAAACCAAGTATAATTATTTATATACTATCAAATCTATTTAAACTAGATACTTCGTGGAACTTCAACCCATCCATTAGCGCCAAAGATTAGATTTACTTTGATAGCATCCTAATCTTCATTGTCTTTGTTGATGGTATATTTTGGATTGGTGTTGGTTCTTCTTTGCTCAAGGCAAGAATCATCCACCAAATTACGTCAAAATGCCTTTTTTGCTCCTTGATCATCTGCATTTGACTCAATTCTAAATGCCTCTGGTTTGTTAGGATGAAAGTAATAATGTTCTTGAATGATTCAAGAGTTTGTTCAAGATTTTTGGTTAGTTTTTGGATAAGAGAAGCCATTATTTTTGTTTTAAAGTTTAGGAATGCAAAGGAAGAAGAAAGAGAGTAGAAAAAAATGATTCTCCGGTCTTAACAGATATTTAAAGGGATGGAAATTCGTTTGAAATAAATAGACACTTATGTCTATTCGATTTTAAAAATTAAATTTTTTTTCAAAAATTACCTTTGTATGTCGACATACAAACCTAGGGTATGTCGACACATATGTAGAAATTTTTAAAAAAAAATTGTTTTACTTTTCTATTATATTTGGCTTACACTATTATGTTTGTATGACTTTCTAAAGATAGTTGACAATATATAGCAGTAAGAAATAGAATTTTCATTGATAATAATAATGAGTATAAGAAATAAAAGAAAGATACATAAGATGAAGATGAAGAACTAGAAAGATAGTTTAAACAAACAACTAGAAAGATACAAATGAAGATGAAGAAGAATTAACAAGCCTACGAATGATCTTTTCAAAGAATTTATCCACTGTGTTGGAAATTGAAGTAAATTTATTTAAAAATGATTTCTTAATCTTCCTTTGGTTATGGATGATCTTCCCTTAATTTTTGAGAAGACTTTTGTTGGATGGATTTGGTGGCATATTGATACTTTTCAAAGAAGTATCCTCCTCCTCTTCATGTTCATCCTCCTAGACTTCCATTTCATCTCCTTCCTCTTCCTTCTCTTCTCTTATGTCATGCTCTTCTTCCTAAACCAACCTTTGTTCCTTTTCCGCAAGCATTTCATAAGGCTCGAAAAAGGGTGAAATATGCATAAGTAAAATGTTGGCCTTGTCAAATATTTTTCAAGGAACTGTTTCCTCTCCTTTAAGCTCACCACCAAAATAATTGAAAACAAAAGTAAGATACACACCATGAAATAGTGTGTTTTCATGTTTAGAAAGATTCTTAGGAAAAAGTTCATCCAAAATGACTTGATACCAAATTATATCGTATTGACCATAAATTGCAAAAATAGTTTTGAAACTTTTTGAATCGGGTTGTTATAATTACTCATTCTAGAAGAGATACTTTGTTGCTAAAGAAGACTTAAAATTCTAGCTTTTGGACGCAATTTTTTGTTTTTAAATTCAAAATCATCATCACTTTCGAAAATATCATAAATTACTTCAGGATTTTGAAAATCAATTTAAAAAGAAAAAAGGTCCATTCCACTAGATTTGCATCCAAGAATGTGACCTAAAAATTTCTCCGGTCAAATGGCAACTTTTTAGAATACAGAAGTTGCTGAAAATATGGAGGGAAATTCAATTTTTGAAGTTGAAATTAAAATTTTGTCTACATATGCTCGTGGGGTATGTCGACATATAGGTCGAAGTTTTCAAAAATGATTTTGTTTTAACTATGTCCTATTTTATTATATAGGTCTATTTATAGTTATTCTATTTTCAAAAAAATAATTTTAAAATAATTTTAAATATATTTTATATTACTATTTTATTATTAAAATATATAAAATATTTATATTTAAAATATAATCACACAATGTTCGACCAATGTTATTATTAATCTATAGGATATTCCTAACAACCAATAAAGCTACCAAAAGAAAAGAACTTTCATTCAAGAAATTAAAAAACTTTTGACATATTAAGCGCGTACCTTTTTTCGATCCATTTAACCATTTTTTTCTAAATTATGTATTGCTGTGAAGCACATGTTAGCAATTTCTATATCTGATTCATTATCACTTAAGAATGTATCTGAATCATCTAATGTTGCAGTATAGGCTCTTCTCCATTTTGTGGTTGAATCAGTGTTTGGTGTAGTTTTTAGTTTATCGGAATGCGGGCAGTCTAATTTTAACTGGCAGGGGTCATTCGCAGTTATAATATATAATACCATTTCCATTCCACTTCCTGGATTTTTGTTGTCATTTCTCTTTAAATTGTTCGTCTTCCTATATTTTTGAAATCTTTTGAAATTCCTTGTCATGAAAGCGATTTCTTCATCTTCATTGCTGTCTAAATCCAGATTATCCGTCACTGCATTAAAAACCATAGATTTCTTTTCTATTGCTTTGCTTTCTCTCATGCCCTGCATTTGTGTTTTAAAAGACACTAAATTCCCAGTTAACTCTTCAATTTTTAGAGTGCTAATGTCATTAGCCTCTTCGATTGCAAGAGGCTTTTGATCCCATTCATGAGTAAGTGAATTCGATTATTTTTCTAGCTTGATCCTCTTTAAAAAAACTTTTACCCGATGCAATAAATGGTGTACTATATCTTGAAATCTACTATACATATCAGATATGGACCCATCTGGACTTATTTTGATAACTGAAAGTGGTTTACCAACATGGAATTTTGGTCTATTTGACCTTATTTGTCCCTTCATGTGTAACTTGCAAAGTTATCCAAATATCAAATGCACACATAAAAATAGATATTCTATTAAATTCATTTCTATCTAGTGAACAAAATAATGTATTCATAGCCTTAGGGTTACTTTATACAACTACTTTTTGGTCAGCAGTCTACTATACAAAATTTGTCTCGGGTTCAGTGTGCTCAGTTTGTGTGATATTCCAAGTGTCTAAACCAATTGACTATAAATAAATTTTTACTCTACATGACCGGTATATGTAATTACTACCATTAAAAAGTGGAGGCCTAGCAGTGAATTATCCTTTGACAAATGAGTTACTAACAAATGTATTAACAGTCTAACAGTATACCAGTATTGGTAGCCATTTAATTTTTTTTCAAAAGTCTGATGATTAATACTTTGAAAACCAATGCTCTTATAGCAAATGTGAGTCAGCGGAATAGGGATATTAACGGTAAATTAACACTAGAGGGGAGGGTGAATGGTGTTTAATGAATTATATGAATTTTATTCAAATTCTTTAAGATTTTTCTTGGAATGATGGGATTAACAATCATAGCAACAATCACAAAATCAAAGCAAAAGATAAAAGTAAATATAGTAAAAGTAAAAAGGAAAGAACACACCAAGATTTTGTACTGGTTCGGAGTTACCCTACATCCAGTCCCGTGCAATTCTTGTACGGATATCTTTTCATATAGTAAATGCAAATACAGTCCAAATTTCAAGGCTATGAAACACACCCTCCAAAATCCCGACCTCTTGGTAGAGCAACTTGATTTTCGGGCTACAAGCACATCCACTAAATCTATGAGCTACTAAGCACACCCAACTGATTTGAATAGGCTACAATCACACCTTCTTGGATTTCAGAGATACCAAACACACTATAGAGTATAAGAGTATGATTTAATATAGTTTACAGATTCAGATTTTCGATCTTGATTACAATTGATCTTATAACACTTGAATAACACTTTGATTTTGAGAGAGATGAGATAAATCAAAGAGTATACAAAAGAGAATCAATCTATTATTGATTGAATTTGATTTTGGTTGAATTTCGATAGAGTTTCGATAGAAATTGATTTAGAAATCAAGAGAGTGAAAAGAGGAGAAAAAATAAGAAAGTAGTTAATGAAAATTCGTTTGGAAGTCTGGTATATATAGGAAAACAATGGTCATGTCCATTTGCGAAGAGATATAATGAAAAGACACTTCCTTTCAAAATTTGAATTTTGAAATTTACGACTAGTATGTCAACATATACGATTTGGATATATCGACACATCCTTCACAAAATTGAAAAATACCTAATAATAATAATTTTCAAAATCTGTTACTTTGTAAAATAATTTGATACTTTATAGAATCATTTAAATATAATTATACAAATTTTAATCAAAAAATAACTTAACTAAATTGTATAAAATAATTTAGAAAAATTTAATTCATTATAATGAATAATATATATAAAATCAACATAGTTATAAATTATTAAATTATAAACAAAAATTAAATATATATAAACTTTAAAACACTAAAATAATATCATTATAAGTATAAGAAATTTGAAAATTATTTTGGAAAATATTTTGATAAATTATTTTAAAAATAGAATATTTGAAAAACAGTTTAAAACAAAATTAGAGAAGGTGGGAGAGATCAGGAAACTGCTATCAAGGTTTTAACATAAATTTTATGATACTATAACTTATCTGGAGTATCTTAAAATCTTGAATTCTTCAATACATATGGATTTTCATTCTTGAACTCTTGAATTTTATATCAACATCTTGAATCTACTTTTGATATCGGCATCTTGATATCGTACAGTCTTCTTAATCAATACCTGTCTAATATTCTGCACTATATACTATATATATCTTGATAAAACATTAGTATCTATATTTTATATAATATCCTATAGGTGTTATCATGAAAACCCAGTATCCTAACGTACTAATAACCATGAGCCTGCATCTAAATTTAATGAAGCATCTGAACCGAACATTCTTTCTGCCCCCATTATTCATGGCCCTGATGATAAAAGCTCGATCAAATTCGAGGTTGTGGCCATTATCCCTACTGAATCTCTATAGAAGGAAAACATTTGTTTAATGTTGGCTAATGAGAGGCTTGAGAAGGATTTGGAAGGTGCTTGTAAGAAGCTTAGAAAAGCTAAAGATGCACTAAAACGTCAGCATGAATGTAACACTAAGTTGCATAGAAGGGTTGAGGCTGTTGAGTCAAAGTTGAAAGGAATATAGCAGTCTGTGAAGGATGACGAGAAACTTTATAGCGTTCTTTACGAGGATGAAATAACACAGCTGAAGTAGACTTCAAAGGATATGTCTGAGCAGATCGCTCGCCAAATTGGAAAGAATGAAGTCATTGAAAGAAGAGAGGTGAAGAAGCTTTCTCAAGTGATGCCCTAAAACTCTTTGAGCGCTTTTCCAGGAATACTAAGAACACTAAGATAGAGCTGATTGATGCTTTGGAAGACATGAGAAAGAAAGTTGTACTAAAGATGTATGAGTTCGAAAATTCCCAACGTGATGCTTGGGGTCAGATCGCCTTCTTCTCAGAAAAACTTAGACGAGAGAAAATTAAGAGCAAGATGGGAGTGGTTTGCTTACAACATGCCAGGGATACATTCGAATATTTATGAACTTTGCTTGATCTATGTACTCTAAGCAATATCACGAGTTTTGAGATGTCTGCAGAAGGGCTGATGGACATTGGGCGGGAGCTTGATATGACCATAAAATGACTTTTTATGTTAGTTCAGCTCCGCCTTTACCTAGTTGTATTTTTTGGGACTTTGTAAACTAAGATGACTTTGTGTTTATATGTTGATGAATATTTCTCCTAAGTTGTAACTATACTGCGTAGGATTGAAATTCTTTATGGAATTTATGTATTTCTTATGAGCGTTTCACATGGGGTATTTCTTTTTAATTTTATTTTATATGGGCTCATTTGATTTTCATCCTACTTCTTTAAATCAAGATCAGGAGACGACTGTCCTAGAAGAAAGGCATAACTCAGCTTTGACTAGGGTTACTGAGCTGGAAGGTTTATTGAAGGACGCGGAAAAAGCATATGAGTTCGTATATGCGGATGAGATTAAATCTATGAATCATAAGGTTGAGGATTTAAACGAACAGATTGCCTGGCAGATCAGTGTTGTAGATGCCCCTACTATACTGTCAACTTTGGGTGCAACTTCAAGACCTAGTGCTGCTCCTGCGCCCCCTTCTGAGGTTGATCCAGATGATGTTCTTAAATGGAAGAAGGATCTGAAAAACTATTATGACACTAAGTTCAATGAGTTAAAGAATCAACATAAGAAGGAAATGGGAACTTAACTCGTACCTCATTTTACCTTTCTACTGCGCAAGAGCTATTCGGTCCCTTTTCTAGGACTACTGAGAAAACAAGGGATTAACTTATAGGTGAGGTCCAACAAACTAGGAGGGTTGCTATGGGCATGTGAATGCCCTTGAAAATAAAATATTCATCTTAGAATGTGAGGCTCGCCTGGATTCCGTCATAGTTTCTTAAGGGGGTTAGATAGGGCTTCATTGTTAGAGAAGCTTTACGATATGAAGGCAGAAAAGGTTAAGGAAGAGATTGATGTGAAGTGTGTAGTTGAAGTTTTCACTAGCTTTTGGCATCGGCTTGATCTGACCTTCTTATACAATCGTGCGGACTATGAGTTTGATCCGTAGAACTATGGTAATCATTGGGTCAACGCCAACTATGACCCTCGCGTCGCTTGTGGACATATTCCCACCAGTCGCTCATCTGTTGTTATTACTGAGCTGCACGACCCACCTCCTACTCTTCAACTGATAGGTAGTTCTTCTCCATCTCCTATTATGAGTATCCGTAGGTTACATACCCGAAGATGATCGTAACAAACTCTTCTGCTGAACTCAAGACATTTTTAATTTTCTCTTGCTTTAGGGTAGCTTATTACATCTGTTTTGTACTTTTAAATTGTTTGTACACATATGGGTTGCATAAGTATAAGCACAATATTTACTGAACATTAGCTAGGACTAAATATGTATAATTAAATCCCTGTTTTTGATATTTACCTGACACGCTTTAAGTAATTCTAGGATTGCATCTGTTTCGGTAGTTGTTGTGCATCCTACGAGTTGCTTTCTTTTTACTATTTTAAATTTGCTGTATACTTAGTTCATGCTTTCTGAACGTTACTTTTTGAGTTTGTAATCTTGTCGTGCTTTTTGAGTTTGTAATCTTGTCGTGCGCTTAGCATGGTCTGCCTTTCTATTTAGGGATGGACTGCTGTTTTTTTACATTAGAGTCATG
Organism: Allium cepa; assembly: GCA_030765085.1. NCBI lineage: Eukaryota > Viridiplantae > Streptophyta > Magnoliopsida > Asparagales > Amaryllidaceae > Allium > Allium cepa. The sequence continues at coordinate 211,659,595 of CM060941.1, read as the reverse complement.
TCATGTATTTACAACCCTTTCAAATCATGCGCATGGTGTTTTGTAATGGTTTAGGTTGTCTAATATCCCTACGTTCAATGCGACTATTTTAACATAATTAACATAAATGGGTTTTAATACTGGTTCAGACCATCCAATGTCCCTACGTCTAGTTCAGTCATTGGCTGAGAAGGAGGGCTACATTTTATGTAGTTTGGTTTTGATAACTGGTTCGAGCAGTCTAATATACATACGTCAAGTTTAATTATTGTGTAATAACGAAGAGATCAACATAGAGAGATTTTTATACTACTTCGGACTGTCTAATATCCTTACGTCCAATTCATTGTATTATTACTCCTTTACAATAATTACAATATTTGTTACGTAAGTACTGCAATTCATACAAAATAAGGCCTGTGGTGCTCTGAATACCATGTTCTTGGAACAAAGTTGCCATCGGTTCTCGATAATCAGTATGCCCCGTTAGCCAATACTTTGGTCACGACTAATGGACCTTTCCAATTTGGGCCCATAGCTCCATCAGTTGGGTTATTTGTGTTAGTCATCACCCTTCGCTATACAAGATCCCATTTGCAGAAGTTTCTTTCCTTAAGCCTGGCGTTGTAGTACTTTATCATCCTTTGCCGGTATGTGGCAAATAATATTGCTGCCTCATCCCTTATTTCCTGAATGAGATTGAGAGGAGCTTCCGTCAGCCATTTGTTCTTTTTCGCCGTGTGTACGATATTCTTTTATATAATGGGACCACTACATCGACCGGGAGAAAGGTTTTATATCCATAGGGTAGTGAAACAGGAGTATGGCCTGTTGCAGATCTAGTCGATGTCCGGTAGGCCCATAATAACAAAGATAACTCTTCCCTGACTTTTCTTAGCTTTCTGCAGTCTTTTCTTAAGTAGTCTCTTAATGGTTTTGTTTGTAGCTTCAACCTACCTATTCATTTATGGGCGTGCAATAGAGGAAAAACTCTAAATTATATCGTTCTTCTCATAAAGCTCTGAAAACTCTTTATTTTCAAATCGTATGTCATTGTCAGAAATTATCTTAGTGGGTGGTTTTCCAAATTCGATGATTATGTTTCTAAATCTGGTGATTATCTTCTTAGCAGCGACCGTGGCTAAGGGTTTGTCTCTACCCACTTGGTGAAGTAGTTTATTATCGCTATGGCGTACTTCGTCCATCCCTTTGACATAGAAAGTGGACCTATCAAATCTATGTGCTATATGTCGAATAGCCAAAGGCTGGTAAGTGGTATAAGCTCATGGGATGGCTGTCTAGGGAAACTGGCGAATCGTTGACATCTGTCACAACTTCTTACGAATTACCTTGCATCCTGAAGCGCTATGGACAAGTAATAACCATGCCTCAATACTTTCTTCCCTAACTTGGTCCCTTCTTGAATGATCCCGCATTGACCCTCATGTACTTCCCTCATGACCCGTACCCCTCTTCTTTGAAATGCACTTAAGGTAAAGGGTTGAGTACCATCTCTTATACATCGTGTCATCAAAGAAGGAGTAGCATGGAGCTTGATATCTTATTTTTTGGGCTTTATTCCCATTATGGGGTAGGGTTCCGTTCAGCAGGAATTGTTTAATGGGAGTCATCCAGTTGTTTTCCTCAGTTTGCTGAAGCGTGGGTTCAACTGGAGACTGTTCCCAATTTCCCTTCATTTCTTGATCCTAATCCACTTAAATTACTGCCTAGTGGTCTCGGGTTAGGACTAGTATTTGATTTAATTCTTTTATGCTTATCTCTGCCAGATGCCCTATTGTTATTGCCTTCATTTCATTTGCCGCTTTGGTGCTTGCAAGTTTGGTTAATGAGTCGACGGACGAGTTGTGTTCACATGGTATATGTTCTATTATATTATTTGTTATATATTAATTCATATATAATTTACATTAATTAAAACGTATAATTCTATGGTATGTTTGCACGCTTCGGTTAAGTTTATTAATATATTATTATTACTACACCTACTACCATTATTACTTTTTAATATATATATATATATATATACACTACAATTTATGAAATATTAATTCTCATTTCTATAATAAGTTTACATGCCATGGTTTAATAAGTTTATCAATATACTATGATTATTATTATTTATTACAATTCATATGCATTCCACATAGCATAATTCATCAAACCGACCGTTAGGGAGGTTTGCTTACTGTCACTGGCCAAAATCAATTTTTCTGAAGCCAAAAAAACGTGGATCTTGTCTCATCGCGGTTTCCCTAAAAACGTGGATCTTGTCTCGTTTCCCTAAACTTCCTCCTTTTATTTCGCGCATCAAAGATTTCAAATTCAAATCTATTACGATTTTCAAATTTTAAATTTTAATTTAAAATCGACAATTTTGAATGCTTTGATTAATATTTAAATTTGAAATTCATATTTTCAAATTCATATTTTCAAATTCAAATCTCAATTTATTTTTTTCTAACATATTATCACTTAATGTTTAAGTAATATTAACAAAAAATTTAGGGGTTTTTAGGCACAAGGAACAAGTTGTAAAAAAATTTAGTCTCAGGGACAAAAAGTTTGTTTTTTAGGCTGAAGGACACTTTTAGTGTAAATCATAGAATGATAGTTGTAACTATCATTTTCAGTTTACACTAAAAAGTGTCCTTCAGACTAAAAAAAAAATTGTTGTCCCTGAGACTATATTTTTTTGCAACTTCTTACTTATGTCTATTTACCTGAAAATTTTAAATGTGTATTTCTTATCAAAGTTTACAATCGAACGGTCGGTTTCTCCACCGTTGTGCGGTTATACTAGTATATAACATAATTAATTCGTACATAACTTAATATATATAATTTATATAATATATATCTGTATAATTTACAAAGATATAATGTTTATAGTATATATTTTCACATATAAACTTAGTTACTTTTCATAAACTTAATTACTTTTCATAAACTTAGTTATATTTTTAAGATACTCAGTTAACATTGTTACTTTTTTAAAAGTTAGCTAATTGGGTAAAACTTAGTTAACTTCTATAAAACTTTGTTAATCCAATGATTTACAAAGACACTTCCATCATAGGTGCTAGCAGAATCCATTTATGGCGGCACACCGCTGACCCGAGTGATCAGCACACTTCCAACATACGACCTACCGGTTTTTGCCAGCATCCACACTAATTTTCGGGCCTAGTCCTGTGCCTACATAAACCAGCCTTCGACATACTCCGTGTACTATTTAATTCCCAATTTATCTACCACTGAATCAAGCCCAATTCCCCATGCTAGAAATTATTGCCCAATCAGCTGCTCGCTGGCTCAATCCTAATCCACCCAATTCAAATTCAATGGATCCAGCACAAGTGTCAATACCATTGACGGTCACAATAAGCAAGCTCTTCTAATAACATAAATTCTCTGCTGCACCTAACTACTCCAGCCCATCCACAGAAACCCTCACGCTTTGTAGCCATTCTTAGCGGCAGTACTAAGACTTTGATTGAGTAACCGAGCCCAATTTCTTCACGCTGGTTTCAATTTCTAACTTCTTTTTATGCAGTGTCGATCGATTCGTTTCAACTTCTTTTCTATTTTTATCGGCTTTATTTGTGAGGGCATTTTTCTGGGAACTTTTCTGGGCTTTTTGACTCCTTCGACTGCCTTTGACAAGGTTTGAGGAATATTGGTGTAAACAGTGATGGAACAAAGGAATATTGTTCGAAACTCTGTTCCAACAAAAAGTTTTAAAAAAAAGTTTCTTTATATTTTTTTGAACTATTTTAAACATAACACGCATAATTATCAAAAACAGATGTGGCTGTATCCACAATAATTTTTCATAGTTCCAATACAAACACAAATGGAAATGGATTTTATTGACCACCCTTCAATTCACATGAAAAGTGCAGCTCAACACCACTTTATGGCTTTACTCTCTCATAGCTTTGATTGCTTTTTAATACAAGAACAAGTCTCTCTAGCTTTTATCTATTTAAGCATACTCTTTTATTTTTGGCGATGTGGAACAAATGCAAAATCTTAAAAGAAAAATTCTTTGTTCAAAAAAACCAAACCCATTTTGTTTTTTCTTTGAAAATATTTGACATTCTCCCTCTATTTTCAAAAAAAATAAAAAATTGTTTGAAAAACATGGTACTTATTGAATTTCAAAAGGAGTACATAGAAGTTTTCCACTTCTCAAACAAGTGTAGTAACAACAACTACTTGGAGAGAAAAACAATCGTACTGGATGTATATCCATTAGCATCCTATTAGCTACTTTTCGACTTCCAAGGAGTAATGGTTGTAGAGACCATGTATCATTAGTTTTGAGTCCAGGTTCTTGCTGCATAGTAAGGTACCATTCAGGATTACACACTACAAGAATTTCTGTTTGTAGCAACGGGCTGGGGCAACGGCCTCCAACGGCAATTGACCAACGGCTTCCAACGGCAAGCTTTTTTTCGGAATTTTTTAATAACAAAGAACACTTGCTGTTGGAAGCCGTTGGCGGCCGTTGCAAGCCGTTGGAAAACCGAGACTAACCTGCAGCTCGACCTTCTTCCTCCTCATTCCTCTTTCACCCGAAATCAAATCCAAAAACCCCCATTTTCCCCCCCTAAAACATTTCCAACCCCATTTTATTCCCTTCTACACGTTCTAGCATCCCCATCTTCGTTTGCAAGCTTCACAACCTCCAAAATCAGGTATTATTTGCTAAAACCCTAATTTTGTTAAATTTTTTATTTTAGGTTAAATTGGTAATTTTAATGTATGTATTGTGATATTGTTCGTGTATTGTAGTGTATTGGACCTTAATTACTGTTATTAAACTAATTATTGCATGTTTAACTATGATTTGTTAAATTAGGTTTATTATTAAATTAGTTTCAAACTTAATAATTGTCACTAACCTAAGCATGAACCTCACTTGTTATTATATTGGTGATTGAATTGCATAAAAACGCACGTAGAAATTAAGTGATTATATTGACATATAAATTGTTCACTTTTGACATGTTATGATACGATATATACGTGATACAGTTTGTGCATGACTGAATGTGATTTGTGATGCGATTATATGTATAACATTGTTCGTTTATTTTATACGTTGCGCGCGCACACTGTATTTTTTTTTGTTTTAGGAAAAAATCATTATATATGCGTTGATTCAACAATTTGTTTATTGATATAAAAGTTTAAATTTTATGAAAATAAAATTTAAACTTTTATATCGCTAATTTAAAAATTTAAACCCTTAGAGTGTTTTTGGCCCCGTCTGATAAGTATTGTATATGATCGTTGTGTGGATATTCGTTTTTTAACAGAACGGACATCTATATTCATCGTATACAGTATTTGTTGGATTTGTCTCTTTATTGGACAAGTTACAAAACCAATAACGTAATTAAATCTCCTAAATCATTTCAGTTTAAACGGTTCGCAAAATTTCGACAGCGCTTCTCTTTATGTTCCCTGTGTACACGCAATTGTGTACTGTTCAGGGAACTAAAGCGAAGTGCTGTCGAAATTTTGTTGGATCGTTTAAATTGAAATGATTTATGCGATTTAATTACGTTATTGTATTTGTAATGGGAGGTAGGATGACCCATCAACAAAGTGTCAATGATCAATTAATATCAAATTCGCTAATAAAATTGTTTAAATAGAATATACTGTTCATTTCAAAATAAGCTTTAAGTATTATTTTAACAGATATAACAAAAACAAGAAGAATGTTTATAAAATCGATTTAATAAAAAATGTCAACGCAAAATTATATCGTACTTTTTAATTATATGCGTAGGTAAATGGACAATTATTTTACTGATCGGAGCTGGATGTACAAAAAACGAAGGGTCGATACTGAAGGCTCAACAAATGAACATTTTAATAATGGTGTTAGCGTATTTATGGACTTTTCTTTACGTAATAACGGAAACTACAAAGAAATCCGTTGCCCATGTAGTAAATGCAAACTGCTAAAGCATTTGATACCACAAATGGTTAGAGTTCATTTGCGTTAGTACGGTTTCGTATCGAACTATTTGATTTGGGATCGTCATGGGGAACAGTTAGCATCTAATCCTTTACAAGATGAGGAGGTGGTGAGTAATGAAATTGGTACGACAAATCTTGTAGAACATATGGTTGAAGATGCTGCACGTTCAATGTTTCATGTTCCTCAATTAACTGATGACGATGGTAATGCTGAAGAAGAACCAAATATTGGGGCAAAAAATATATGATTTATTAGATGCCGCGAAAAAACCCCTTTGGGAAGGCTGCACAAGCGGAACCCAATTATCAGTAACTGCTGAATGCGTTGCGATGAAATCCAAATACAACCTCACAGAATCTGGATTTACGGCTGTTGTACAAGCTGCGAAACGACATATGCCTCCTAATAATCTAATGTGCGAAAATCATTACGAAGTAAAAAAACTGATGTCGGCTTTCGGTTTACCGTATCAAAAAATAGATACGTGTCTAAAGGGTTGCATGTTGTTTTGGAAGGAAGATATCAACCTTAGAAATTGTAGAATATGTAATCAGGAAAGATACAAACCAAGAAAGAAAAAGGGAAAGGAAGTCCCGTATAAGCGTATGCATTATTTACCAATTACTCCTAAACTTCAAAGGTTATATGCATCTTCTGTAACTGCGCAACATATGAGATGGCACGGTGTGAGAACACAGGAAGTAGGTACGTTAACACATCCAGCTGATGGGGAAGCATGAAAGCATTTTAACCAGAAATATCCCCATTTTGCGTCCGAAATTCGTAATGTTAGACTTGGTTTATGTACAGATGAATTTTCCCCATTCTCTCAATTTGGTTTGAAATATTCGTCCTGGCCTATAATTGTCACACCTTATAATTTACCTCCTTGGATGTGTATGAAAATTCCATATATGTTTCTTACAGTTGTCGTCTCTGGTCCCGATGATCCGACACAAGGAATCGATGTTTATTTACAACCATTGATTGATGAATTAAAAAAGTTATGGTACGAGGGAGTAGAGACATATGATATTTTCCAAAAAAAGAACTTTCGCATGTATGCTTCTTTATTGTGGACAATCAGCGATTTTCCTGCATATGCAATGCTTTCAGGTTGGAGTACGGCCGGCCGTCTAGCTTGTCCTTATTGCATGGAAGAAACACGAGCAATTTTTTTACCTCATGGAAAGAAAGTTTCATGGTTTGACTGCCATCGATGTTTTCTTCATATTAATCATCCTTTTAGAAGAGATAAAAAAAACTTTACAGCTAATAGACATGAAACTTTGAGACCACCTACGGTTTGGTCAAGCGAAGAAATTTATGAACTTGTAAAGGATTATCCAAAGATACATGAAACCGGAGAACAAATTGAAATTCAGGGTAAATCATCGATACATAACTGGTGCAAACAGAGCATATTTTGAGAATTGCCTTATTGGAAAAATCTCTTGATTCGTCATAATATTGACGTGATGCATAATGAGAAAAACGTGTTTGATAATCTGTTTAATACAATTTTGAATGTTAAAGGGAAGACGAAAGATGATTTGAAATCAGTTGTCCATCGCCATTGGAGCAGTAAAATTGCAAAAAACTATCGCGAAACGATTAACAACATCAAAACATCGGGAAAGAGGCCTCATTAGATGAGTGAAGCTGTTTTTGATGAGTTCGCCACCTGGTGGAGCAACGAGGATTTTGTGGTAAATCTCTATCATATATTTAATTCAAATTGTTTGAGGCAAATAATATATAAATAATTAAAACTGTCAAAACAATTTTTGTTTTCAATTTAAATTTGCAGAGGCAGACCGAGAGGAATTCTGCAAATAGGAGCAGGAACCCCGTTACACATCGCGGTGTTCCAAGTCTTTCCAGCATCACCGGGAAGATTTGGTATAATTATTAGATAAGACAAATAGTTAATTATTTTAAGTTTTAATTTGTTAAATTATAAATAATGTACATTTATATGTGCATATTTCAGGAGAGACAACGCGGGGGGCTGTTAGTTATTGGGATGTGTTTACCCATACACATGCATTGACTCAGGTCGATGATTCCGGCGCAGTTTCTTACTCTTGGGACCACGATGACAAAGCGCGTGCTGCCTATGTAAGTATAGCATAAGTAACTAAAACTCACAAGTTAATTGAAATAACGTAATTAACTAAATTCAATTATATTTTGCATGACAGCAAAAATTTCAGGAAGCGCGGACAGCCTTACTTGAGAGTACGGGACGAGCTCACTTGACCCCCGATGAGGAGGACGCCATTTTTGAGTCCGTCATGGATCCAGTGACCCGCGGCAGACGCTACGGATATGGAAGCCAATCGGTTAGTTAATTTGCAATTATTTTAATACTAATTTTTTAGTGCAGATGATAATTTAAATTTGTTTACAGGTTCAGACAGCCCAGAAGAATATCAAAGGGCTCAAGATAAAGAAGAAATTGCGCAGCTACGAGCCGAGCTTGCTGAGCTGCGGGAATGCAATTTGCTGCATGAAGCGAGGACGGAGGAGTTGAACCAGCGTATGGCGGAGTTCATCGCACGGTATGGACAGCCTCCTTCATCTGGTGGTTCTGGTGCTGAGTGATTTAGGTATGTTTTGTTATTGGCATGTATATTTCGGAGTTGGTGAGAATTTGATACATTTTGATGTGATGGTTTGTGTATATTTGGATTTCATACATTCTGATGGTTTGGTTGTGGATGTTGGTTTGGATTTTTTGATGTTGGTTTGGATTTTTTAATGATGGTTATGTTGTGTTTTGTTTGGTTGTTGGTTTATGTTGAAATATATGTAAGATTTGGTTATATATATGTTTGGATATAGTTGTTATATGTATATGCTCGAAATGGAGCTGTTTTGATATAATTGTGGTTATGTATGGCTGGAAGCAAGCACCGCTGCTTTTATGTAAAAAAAAATACCCAGATTTGCAACGGCTACCAACGGCCAATTGGCCATTTAACTCCAACGGCTTCCAACGGCGTCCAACGGCATATTCCAACGATTTTCAACGGCATGTTGGTCAACAGGCTTTGCCACATTGGCAAATTTGCCATTGGAAGCCGTTGGTATATCCACGTTGATGTCGTTGGAGGCCGTTGGAAACCGTTGAAGTGTATACCAACGGCAATTCCAACGACCTCCAACGGCCTTTCGCCGTTGGAAATATCCGTTTCTCTTACAGTGACAGTCTGCCTGTTCAAACGCAGATAGCTCCATTGCAACTGAAATATGAGTTGTGACAGCATGATGTTTGGAAGATGGTCTATCATATGAAGAACATGAGGTAAATGGTAGGTGGTAGATGTAGCCTCAACCAAGGCTGAGTTAGATGATAGATTGTTACATAAAGGGAGAGATATACCAACATGATACGCATGGATATGAATAGCATTATTGTAGTACATATCGGTCATGATATATGAATTTGCGGTTCTAAGTGCGAGGTTGATGTAGGTTCATTAATACAGGGGATTTGAGTAGTTGTTTTGTTAGTGGAACGAGAACGAGTTTCTTCCTAAGGTTGATGATCAGGTAGTAAAAATTCCATGCTTAAAGGAAAAAGTGGAATTGATGAGTCATGAAGTAGTGGAAATGAGTTTATACGGAAAAGATGAAAAAAGAAATCTTTCTCGTGAAAAGGCAACAGATCGCTCTAGCATTAAAATTTATAGGACAATTGTGATGTGTTGAGGCATAATAAAGGCAACCAAACACTTACAAGTGATCATATGTGGGTTGCGTGTGGAAAAGCATTTCAAAAGGTGATTTCCTTGAAAGAGAGGTGTAGGAGTTCGATTAATGAGGTAGGCAGCAGTTAAGATGGCATCTCCCTAAAATTTCTTGGGAAGGTTCACTTGAAACAATCAGTCTTAGGCTGTATTAAGGAGGTGGCCACGTTTTCACTCAGCTATGTTGGAAATATACTTGATTTTGGATCTTTGTCTTTTGTCTTAATTATCTGATGTAATAAGCTTAAATCTTGAAAATATGTTCTAAAGAAGTCTTACCTAAAAATGATCTTTCTAGATAAATCTTTAGAATTGTGTAGAAACAAAAACAAGTTAAGTAACGTGAAGAAAGTTCCATAAAATAATTATAACTCTTAGATTAAAGTTGTGTTGGAAAAATCATATCCATTGTTTGAGTGATGCCACTAATTATTAAATAAGATTGATGCATATGTGTTTGTATCAAGCAAGAAAAAAACAAAAGTTTTCAATAATAAAGAGTCTTTCATATATACTCTCAATCTTTCTTCTAAAATACTCAACAAAGTGGTATCATAGCCAAGTCGAAATTATGGGATTTTTATTTCTTTCATCGTTTGTTCTCACAAAAGAAAATTTTAAAAAACGGAGTAATAAATAGAAAGAGGGGTTAATCTATAAAAGACTGAAAAAATGGCCAAATGATTTGGAATGCATGTCACAAATAGAAAGAAAGCAATTGCGAAATTACGATGGAACGTGTGTTGTAATGAGTGAGAACGTCAATGAATTAGCATCGGATTATATTATTGGAGAAAGTTCCGCAAAAGATGAGTGGAATTTATTGAAAGTAATATATGGAAAGAGTGACACAAAAATAATAGAATAAGACAATAGAATTAATGAGAAAGAGAAAATGAAGAATAATGAGAAGGAAAAAGATGTGAAAAAATTATTCAAATTTGAGAAGTTAAAGGAAGAAAAATTGAAAGAAGAAGGAAAATATGTAAAGAATGAAAAAGAAGAATATGAAGAAAATAAAGTAAGTGAAGATGATGTCAATGACGAATATTACAAAAGAAAAGGAGACGAAAATGAAGAAAACATGAATTAAGAAGATGAAATTCAAGAGCTTAAAGATTTGAAATACGAGCTAAATTTGAACAAATGGAAACATACCATGTTAAAAAACAAAAATAGAAATAATCAAAGAGGAAGTTCAAGTGGAAAACGATGAACATTTTGACCACGGAACAAAGAGCTGAGCAAAGTTTATACGATTCTATTTCGAACAAACTAAATTTTCAATTGATGTTTTTTTGAAATGACATACAAAACTGGAATGGATGACCGAAAGAGCATAAGTGTGTGACGATCCACATTTTAAAAGTTTAAATCGACAATAATCCACACATGCCCGACTTAAATACTCCAGAATATAGATAATCAGTGAGGTGAATTAAGAAAAATAAGAACAGAAGAAGAAACAAACACAGATTCTCGCAACGGAATGATAAAATATAATAATCAAATAAACAGTTCATGAAGCTATTTATACAATACATTTGGTTATAACCTATACTACATTTGTTAGAGTTATACATACATCAGGAATAAATAGAGTAATGCAGCCGACAACATAATGCGGGGATAATAATGGTAACAATATACCAAATATTCGCCTTCGTCCTCTAAAGTAAATCTTCAATAAGCTGAAAAACTCAGAACTGACCAGAGCGTAATGAAAAGACAAAACAATCGAGTTAGGACTAAAATATCCTTATGTAAGTCAAATCAATATCGCATATAACATGAGTGTAATAGCGTCAGAGATGTTTACGGGATTTTATATCTCCTATCAAGTATATAACGTGCGTGCAATAACTTAAAAGATGTCACGGGATTTTCCATCTCTTAAGGATCCATCAAAATATTTATATGTAGTAGAATACACTACGTATATAATTTTTAATCATTAAAATAAATATTTTTCTTAGCGTAAAGGCTTTACATTAATCCCCCTTAACGTGTTTTTAAGCATTGTCGTACAGTTTGCATATAAAACACCAGTTAAACGATCGGTGGATAGGGATACACCGTGATACGACGACACTGAACCAGAATCACATGGGTCTCGTATAGGGATAAAAGTATGACAAGGCACGTGAGACAATACCCAAGCTAGGATACTACCAGTTCGGGTCGTAGGGATGGTGGTGACACATCATAGCTATGACCGTCCACTGCATCCAACACTCCCATAATTCGAAGGGAGATCACCAATAACAATCAAAATAGTATATTTAAATGAAGAATGCGCCCGCTTGGGGTAGCTAGCCTCCTTGGCCCTATCAAGCTGTTTAGTTTTAGTCATTTTAAATTGGCACAAGTGTCGGGGTTTATCCATCATCATTCTCTTTCTTCAAATCTACCAATCGTCGCCAAATCCAATCAGTTCGTTCTAGAGTCTCCTTCACATACATAGTTGTTAAAGTGGTTCCGGTATGGACAGAGAGTATGCCGATATCTGTCCCCAGTTTATTTACCAACCAAACATCGTTTTACACACTGGTTGGTACTTTTACATTTCGAAAACAATTCATACTTGATATAAAAATATCATATTCGCTTCAAAATCAAATCCATTTCAAAATTATCATATTTACTCAAAATGTACTATTTCAGTTAAAAATCATATTCATCTCAATATCCCGATTTCGCTTCCAAAATCGTTTTGAATTTCAATTTGGGTTATAACTTCATTCGACCCACTTCCTATTTAAATTCATGATTCAAAAATAAGCATTCCACCCTTGACCGGTTTGAAATTTTGAAAAATTGTTTGAATAGTTTAAAGTAGTTTGAATAATTAAAATAGTTAAAAATAGTGTAAATGGTTAAAATAGTTAAAAATAGTTTAAATAGTTAAAATAGTAAAATAATTTAAATATTTAAAGAATATTGATTTTAAACGGTTTACACTAAAATAATTTATTTAAATAGTTTTAAAGTCAAACCGATTCAATTCCAACTTCCTAATTCAAGTCAATTTCAATTCTCGTTCAATCGATTCAGTTTCGATTTCAACTCAAATCAATTTCAATTCAATTTCGATTTGAAACCATTTCGATTTCAGGTTTGATTTTTAAAGTCGATTGAAAACACTTAATCAAATTTACCTTCAATATTCAAATTAAAATAAAATTTTCAATTATAATTCCATTGCGAGCTCAATTTCGAAAATAATTTGATTTCTATAAATTTGGTTTTTATTTCTTTGATCCAAAACATTTAAATAAATTTCAAAGTCTTTTAATTTAACCAATCTGATGTCCACATATAATTTTCTATGCTATGGACAAGTGATCGGTTATTTAATTTAATTTCAGGAATAGATATATATCATTTCAATCCAAATTACAATGTTATAGGCATATATCATTTTAACCTATTTCTTAATTCATTCGAAATAATTCAATTTACAGTTTATATATAGTAAATAATATACAGGGTGATAATAGGATATACCAAAATAAATAAACATCCAAATCATCCAAAATATCAACCAATAGCATTCATCGCAATCAATCATCCAAACAGTCAATATAATTCACAACAATTTCATAGTTATTAAAACCAGATGTCTTATTGACAATTAAATTCCTATTTCAAATTTACCTGCCAATTTTAATTCTTAACAGATAATTTAATGACAGTTTAATTCTTAACAGATAATATGATAATCAAATAAACAGTTCATGACGCTGTTCATACAATACATTTGATTGTAATCTATACAACATTTATCAGAGTTATACATACATCAGGAATAAATAGAGTAATGCAGCAGATAACAAGATGCAAGGATAATAATAGTAATAATATACTAATACTTCGTCTTCGTCCTCTAGAGTAAATCTTCAATAGGCTATAGAACTCAGGACTGACCTGAGCCTAAAGAAAAACACAAAACACTCGATTCAGGACTAAAATATCCTTATGTAAGTCAAATCAATATCACATATAACATGAATGTTTAGCATCAGAGATGTTTATGTGATTTCACATCTCCTATCCAATATATAATGTGCGTGCAATAACTCAAGAAATGTTACGGGATTTTCTATCTCTTAAGGATCCGTCAAAATATTTATATGTAGTAGAATGCACTACATATATAATGTCTAATCAATGAAATAAATATTTTTCTTAGCGCTAAGGCTTTACATTAATCCCTCTCAATGCGTTTTTAAGCATTGTCATACAGTTTGCACATAAAACATCAGTTAAACAGTCGGTGGATAGGGATGCACCGTGATACAACAACACTAAACCAAAATCGTATAAGTCTCTTATAGGGATAAAAGTATGACAAGGCACATGAGGCAATGCCCAAGGTAGGATACTACTAGTTTGGGACGCAGGGCTGGTGGTGACGCATCATAGCTATGACCGTCCACCATGTGCAACACTCCCATAATTTCGAGGGTGGTCATCAATAACAATCAAAATAGTGTATTCAAATCAAGAAATGCATCCACTTGGGGGTAGCTTGCCCCGTTGGCCCTGTCAAGCCATCATGTTTTAGTCATTTCAAATTGGCACAAGTGCTGGGGTCTATCCATCATCGCTTTCTTTCTTTAAATCCAGCAATCTTCGTCATATCCAACCACTTCGTTCTGGAGTCTCCTCCGCGTACACAGTTGTTAAAGTAGTTCCGGTATCGACAGAGAGTATGTCAATATCCAGCCTCGGTCTATTTGGCAACCAAACGTCATTTTACACACCTGTTATTACTTTTACATTTCGAAAACAGTTCATACTTGATAACATAATATCATATTCTCTTCAAAATCAAATCCATTTCGAAATTATCATATTTACTCAAAATAGGAATGGCAATGGGGCGGGTTGGGGCAGGTTTTTAATGCCCCATGCCCATCCCAGATTTTTTAGACCTCGCCCCCGACCCGCCCCGTAGACCCGCTGTGGGTCTGGAATTTTTCCCCGTACCCGGGACCCGTACGGGTTAAGGTAGACCCGATCCACCACAAGACCCGATGAGTCTCATGTATTGATTCAAATTTGTGTACCAACTTACATATATTTATTTGTTTATACTCGTTATCACCAAATAATACATGAAATACAAATAACAACGTGTCTAAGGAAAGTTTGTAAAAATGATGTGTACAATAACAATTCAGAAAATATATACATATGTTATTGTATAATTATCAATGACGCAACTTAATACTCTAATTTTTTATACAGTATATACTGGAACATTTTAATATCCATGCCAGAATCACTTATATCTAAGAAGATTAATAAATCATTATAATAATAAAGCAGTTTCATGAGATGTTAGTAGTGCGGGTCGGGTTGGGGCGGGTCAACCGAGCCCCGACCCGACTCTAGACCCGGAGCACTCAAGAACGGGTCATGGTTCTACCCGCCTCAATGACCCAATGGGGAGGTCTTGGACGGGCCAAAACAGGGGCGGGTCGACTGGGTTTGGACCTTAGACCCGCCTCATTACCATCCCTAACTCAAAATGTACTATTTCAGTTAAACATCATATTCACCTCAATATCCCAATTTCGCTTTCAAAATCGTTTGAATTCCAATTTGGGTTATAACTTCATTCGACCCAATTCCTATTTAAATCCATGATTTAGAAATAAACACCCCACCTTTGACCAGTTTGAAATTTTGAAAATAGTTTGAATAGTTTTGAATAGTCTAAATAATTAAAATAGTTAAAAATAGTGTAAATGGTTAAAATAGTTTAAAAGGTTAAAATAGTAAAATAATTTCGAAACTAAAATAATTTAAATATTTGAAGAATATATATTTAAACGATTTATACTAAAAAAAATTATTTGAAAATAGTTTCAAAGTCAAACCGATTCAATGCCAACTTCCCAATTCAAGTCAATTCCAATTCCCATTCAATCTATTCTGTTTCGATTTCAATTCAAATCAATTTGAATTCAATTCCAATTTGAAACCATATAAATTCCAAGTTTGATTTCCAAAATATCGATTAAAACACTTAATCAAATTTACCTTCAATATTCAAATTAAAATAAAATTTTCAAATATAATTCCATTCTGAGCTCAATTTCGAAAATAATTTGATTTCATAAATTTGGTTTTTATTACTTTGATCAAGATCATTTAAATAAATTTAAAATCAAAAAATTCAAAGTCCTTTAAGTTAACCATTTCGATGTCCGTATATAATTTTCTAACCTATGACCAAGTGGTCAGTTATTTCAATTTAATTTCAAGAATGGATATATATCATTTAAATCCAAATCACAGTGTCATAGGTATATATCTTTTCAACATATTTCTTAATTCATTCGAAATGAATCAATTTACAGTTTATATACTATAAATAATATATAGGGTGATAATATGATATGCCAGAATAAATAAACATCCAAATCATCCAAAATATCAACCGATGGCATCCATCCCAATCAATCATCCAAACAGTCAATATAATTCACAACAATTTCATAGGTATTAAAATCGGATATTTTACTAGCAATTAAATTCTGTTTAAAATTTGATTGTCAATTTTAATTCTTAAACGATAATTCATTGACAATTTAGATGGCAATTAAATTTATCAAACATTAATCAATAAATTCATACCGCTTCATAATTTCAAATTTTACTAGCATAAAATATATTTTAGTACGTTATGAGTGTTATAAAACACCCGCCTTGAGCTTTTGTTATCGCCAAGACGTTTCATTCGAATTAAAATTAAACAAGCGTTTAATTTTAATCCAAATTTCTATTAGCCCAATCGATTCAAATCCAATTCCTATGTCTAGTATTCGCAGATACGAGTGCAAGGCGACTGGTTTCATTCAATTTTGAAATCGTATGAAGAAGATGCAATATTTTTAAAATAACAATCAATATAAATTAATTAATAAATTTATTTTCAAATTTTAAATTAATACAACCTTATACAAACGGTCGCCTCACAAAGCCCAAACAAACAATCCATTAACTTCTTCCCTCCAAACCGATCGCTTCCCTGAAACCCATGTACATAGCAAATCATGCAGGTGCACGACCCCCACAACCCACCGCCGACTATTTCGACTTCGCCCACACGACTGCCTCGTCGTCCTCATCAATCTGGCACCATCGCCATGGCCCTAAGCCTCTTCGACCAAAACGCGACTGAAGAGCACCTCTTCATGGTCGTACAATATGTCACGCCTCCCTACATACGACGCACACCACCAAACTTCGCTCGCACATGTGCCTCGCCACTAGGAACCTATACATCCATGCCTCATTGCCTCCCATCAACTATGACACAAGAAATCCCTGACCCTAGTTTCGAATCCAGTAAGCCTCAACCGTCAAGATCACCAAACAACTACCGCACTTTAAATATATCAGATTGAAGCCCTCTAAAAACTTGATTTTTAAAACAAGTTTGATGATTTTTAGTTGAGTAGGATTGAGGGAATTGATTTTTGAAGTAGCCTTTTTTTCTTGCTACTGTTGCGTGCAAATGAAGTAAGGAAGGTGATTTAAAAGAGAAGGGTTGTATACTGTAGGATATGATGTGGCTTGATGAAAGGACGGAAGCTGATGCGAAAGAAAGTCAGTTGCCAGTCAAATCGACGAAAATAAATTATTTAAAATTCACAAATATCTAGCCATCAATTTCGTACCCCAATCAAGGCGTGCCCCAAGCATTCATAATGTTTTACCCCTATTCCAAAGTAAACGGAACAAGTTTCGAGTCTAATTCGATCATATGTGGAAGATAGTTTTTTGAATTAAATTAAAATACTAAATTTTCGATATTAAATTCAATATGTTTCTATTCCGCATGACCAAACGATAACCCCAAACGTTACGAAATTTGAAATTTAATAATAGTACACCATTACAAATCCAAAGGAACTAGTTTCGTCGAATTCTTATACTCTGCTCTAGATCGATATTACAACGTCTCGATTATAATATAAAATTTCCAATTACTAATTATTAACTTAAAATCCAATTTTAAATGTTAACAATCTTCATTGTTGTTTAAATAAAATTTACATCAACTTTTGATATCATTTTAACTTTAGAATTCAATTATTCAAATAATTTTCAATATTAAATTTAAACAATTTAGTTGTTCAACATTCAAAAAAATTCAATATTAGATTTTAAATGATTTTTTTGTTATCAATCAATTACTTTATTTACATCAAATGAATTCAATATTTATAATTTAATCCAACTATTGATTGAAAACACATTCAATACGTAGCATTGCCCTTCAATACTTATAATTACTTAAACCTTCGAAATTAATCTATTTCAAAATTTTATTCAAGTCCATATCCAATAACTTACATTCAAAATCATTAGAAAAATGTCGTTAACCATTTTATTCATTAATTACACTAAATTTAATGATTTAAAATAGTCAAAAATATGGGTCGTTATAGTCTTCCCTACCCAAAACTTTTTGTCCTCAAAAAGACGTTAAGTAAAGAATTTAGCATTTGATATATATTATTCAAAATAATCAACATATAAAACAATAAGATCACATTTCTAAAACCTTACTACGTTTCTACCACGCTACTCCGATCGGCCTACGGAAGTTACAAGTTAGTTATCATAACAAGTCATAAAAAATTTAAAACTTCAAAAATTTTCTAGCACCCGGATTAACAGAAAATTTCGACAGAGACTCCTTGCACGGCCCGATCGGAACAATTACAAAATGCCATTATGGTCCCCAAACCAACTAAAGAATCAAATGATAAAATAAACATGTGCCTTTTTGTTCGGGAATCCAATTTTTTCTTGGTTTTAAATATATGCATCTTATTTACCAATGATATCCAATCATATAATTTAAATCATTTTATACTTTGCATTTTCAATTTTCAATATTTGCTTTACTTAAGCCCGTACTATGTACATATATCATCCTTACGCAATATCAAATATGATCGCTCACTCGATCACACAATTTCACTTCCGGACTAGTATCGTCCATACGACTCTCTAGTGCGGACTCAGATTTGGTTCCTTGATCAGAAACCGTCATTCTCCTTGCATAGTCATATACTATGATAGAGAACTCAAGAATCAACCAAAAATCCATATTTATGGTTCGCCGTCAAGAATCGAGTGAAAAATCCTAATTCGGATCGATATAAATTATCTCGAAATTCTATGCCCAAATCTGGATCAAATCGTTATGCGAATAAAATAATATACGTACAACTTACTATTTATTTTTATAGATTTTTAGTTACACCAAATTTTTTTGTTTACATTTACTTCATTTTCATTCAATTATTCACAATTATCATTCAACTTTATAATTCACATTACTTATTTTCTTAGTATTTTTCAACACCAATTATCTCTTAAGTTACAAATTCAATTTCAAAATTTCTTTGCAATATTATAATATACGGTCATATTATAATATACTCAAGTATATAACATTTATAATTACAACTAAATTTCCATTTATACACATTTTAATTTGTTTTAAGTTTGTTTACTTGTATAATATCCCATTACACGTCCAAATCACCATTTTAACTTTTTAACATTTGGTAAGTCTTATTATATGCTACTAGAATGCAATTTCATATTATATAAATTAATTGATTCATTTTAATTAATTAGAATGTTCACTATTTTAACTTGTTTAAATTTTCTTTAGTTTCAATTTAGGAGTTGCAAACTTCAACTCTAAAGTTTCTTAAAATATTTAGCTTAGATTTCTTAGTTCTCTTATTTTATAAGTTCTAGTTATTCAAATATTTCATTTGATTCAAATAATTTGAAGATTATTAATTGACGGAATTGAAAAATTGTAAATACCGGGTTCATTTCAAATCATTTGAAATAAGTGTGCGTGTGTGTGTATCAAATCATACTTTGGAAGTTTAAATCAAAATCCATTTATCAAAACAATTTCGTAGCAAAGCTTCTCAGAGGTCCCCTTCCGCACTTTGAGACTCGAAAATGAACGTCAATGATGCTGCATAGTCATCACCAAAATTATTTTCCATCGACAGAAGAGGGGAGTATTGAATTCATTCCTTTTAAAATTTATTTGAATACAATTTATATTTGTATATACTTTTAAACAAAACTGATATTATTCTCCAAATTTTGAAACCATTTCCAGTAACACAAGAATGTAAATTTCTCAAATTCTCATTTTTTTATTCATTGTACTTGCAAAGTATATTTTACAAATCACATTTATACAATTTCGTTTTCTTACAATCATATAATAGCTAATTGTTTAGGAATATTGACTAATCAAACAATAAATGATAATGATCAATATTATCATTCTAACAACCAATTTACCCGATATATAACATAATAATTTCTAAAAAAAATATTTATATACAAAATATATCAAGGTAAAATTATTTCATTTACCCAATTTCAAAAAAATATTATGTCGAATTGTTCTGTTCAAGTGTTTAGAGATCACAATCAATAACGTTAATTACTCGTATTGACCAGAATCCATAAGCCACAAAACAAATCAATCAACACAATATAAAACAATCTTATATTCAGTAACAAATACGCGCTCTCATATCTACAAACTCATTCTAGGGTGCCACTGATCCTATCTCTAATGAGTTACCCCACAAAGCTAAAGTTATCGCTAAACCAAAGCTTTGATACCTAGTGTGACGACCCACATTTCGGAAGTTTTAAATTGATAATAATCCACACATGCCCGACTTAAACAATCCGGAATATAGAAAATCAATGGGTTGAATTAAAAAAAATAAGAATAGAAGAAGAAACAAACATAGAATCTCGCAGCGAAACGATAAAATATAATAATTTAATAAACAGTTCATGAAGTTGTTTATACAATACATTCGTTTATAATTTATACAACATTTATCGGAGTTACACATACATCAAGAGTAAATAGAGTAATGCAGCATACAACATGATGCCAGGATAATAATAATAATAATATAGCAAATCATCATCTTCGTTGTCCAAAGTAAATCTTCAATAAGCTGAAAAACTCAAGACACACCCGAGTGTAATGAAAAGACAAAACACTCGAGTTAGGACTAAAATATCCTTATGTAAGTTAAATCAATATCACATATAACATGAGTGTAATAGCACAGAGATGTTTATGGGATTTCACATCTCCTATCCAGTGTATAGCGTGCAATAACTCAAGAGATGTTACATGACTTTCCATCTCTTAAGGATCCATCAAAATATTTATATGTTGTAGAATACGCTATATATACAATGTCTAATCAATAAAATAAATATTTTACTTATCGTTAAGGCATTACATTAATCCCCCTCAATGCATTTTTAAGCATTGTCGTACAGTTTGCATATAAACATCAGTTAAACAGTCGGTGGATAGGGATGCGCTGTGATACGACAAACTAACCCAAAATCGTATGAGTCTGATATAGGGATAAAAGCATGACAAGGCACATAAAGCAATGCCCAAGGTAGGATACTACCAGTTTGGGACGCTGGGCAGGTGGTGATGCATCATAGCTATGACTGCATACCGCGTCCAACATTCGCATAATTCGAATGGTGATCACCAACAACAATCAATATAGTATATGCAAATGAAGAAATGCATCCGCTTGGGATTGCTAGCCCTTTGGCCCTATCAAGTCGTCTTATTTTAGTCATTTCAAATTGGCACCAGTGCCTGGGTCTATCCATCATCGTTCTCTTTCTTTCAATCTAGTAATCGTTGCCGAATCCAACCACTTCGTTCTTGAGTCTCCTTCGCGTAAACAGTTGTTAATGTGGTTCCATTATCGAAAAAGAGTATGCTCATATCCAACATCTCCTTAACAACCAAACGTCGTTTTATACACCGGTTGGTACTTTTACATTTCGAAAATAGTTCATCTTGATATAAAAATATCATATTCGCTTCAAAATCAAATCCATTTCAAAATCATCATATTTTACTCAAAATGTACTATTTCGGTTAAAAATCATGTTCACCTAAATATCTCTATTTCACTTCCAAAATCATTTCGAATTTCAATTTGTGTTATAACTTCATTCGACCCAATTCGTATTTAAATCCATGATTTAAAAATAAACGTTCCACCCTTAACCGGTTTGAAATTTTGAAAAATAGTTTGAATAGTTTAAAATAGTCTAAATGATTAAAATAGTAAAAAATGGTGTAAATGGTTAAAATAGTTAAAAATAGTTTAAATGGTTAAAATAGTAAAATAATTTGGAAACTAAAATAATTTAAATATTTAAAGAGTATAGATTTTAAACGGTTTTTGTTAAAATAATTTATTTGAAAATAGTTTCAAAGTCGAACCGACTCAATTCCAACTTCCTAATTCAAGTCAATTCCAATTCCCATTCAATCGATTCGGTTTCAATTCGTATCAATTTCAATTCAATTCCAATTTGAAACCATTTTCAATCCCAAGTGTGATTTCCAAAATATCAATTTAAAACACTAAATCAAATTTACCTTCAATATTCAAATTAAAATCAAATTTTCAATATAATTCTATTTCGAGCTCAATTTCGAAAATAATTTGATTTCAATAAATTTGGTTTTTATTTCTTTGATAAAAATCATTTAAATAAATTTCAAATCAAAAATTTCAAAGTCCTTTAATTTAACCAATCTGATGTCCGCATATAATTTTATATCATATAGCCAAGTGATTAGTTATTTCAATTTAATTTCAGAGATGAATATATATCATTTCAATCAAAATCACAGTGTCATAGGTATATATTATTTCAACATATTTCTTAATTTATTTGAAATAATTCAATTACACTTTATATACTGTAAATAATATACAGGGAGATAATAGGATATGCCAGAA
The DNA here is from genome assembly GCA_030765085.1 of Allium cepa. NCBI lineage: Eukaryota > Viridiplantae > Streptophyta > Magnoliopsida > Asparagales > Amaryllidaceae > Allium > Allium cepa. The sequence goes on along the minus strand of CM060941.1, from coordinate 211,636,955 downwards.
TAAATAAACATCAAAATAATCTAAAATATCAACTAAATCAATCATCCAAACACTCAATATAAATCATAACAATTTCTTAATTATTATAATCGGTTGTTTTATTGGCAATTAAATTCCTGTTTCAAATTTAACGGTCAATTTTAATTCTTAACAGATAACTCAATGACAGTTTAGATAACAATTAAATTTATCAAATATCAATCAATAAATTCATATCACTTCATAATTTTAAATTTAACTAGCATAAAATATATTTTAGTGCGTTATGAGCGTTATAAAGCACACACCTTGAGTTTTTGTTATCGCTTAGACGTTCCGTTCGAATTAAAATTAAACAACTATTTAATTTTAATTGTTTAATTTTAATCCAAATTTCTACCAGCCTGAATCGATTCCAATCCAATTCCTATGCGTAGTATTCACAGATATGAGTGCTACGCAACTCGTTTCATTCAATTCTGACATCGCATGAAGAAGATGCAATATTTTTAAAATAACGATCAATATAAATTAATTAGCAAACTTATTTTCAAATTTTAAGCTAATACAACCTTATACAAATGCTCAGCCCACAAAGCTCAAACCCAACAATCCATCATCTTCTTCCCGCCAAACCGATGCTTCACTGAAACCCAACAATCCATCATCTTCTTCCCGCCAAACCGATGCTTCACTGAAACCCATATACACAGCAAATCGTGCACGGCCCCCACGATCCACCTCCGACCATCTCGACTTCGCCCACACAACCGACTCGCCGTCCTCATCAATTTGGTACCACAGCCCCTAGCCTCCTCGACCAAAACGCGACTACATAGCACCACATCGTGGCCGTACAATATGTCGCGCCTCCCTACATACGACCGGACACCACCAAACTTCGCTCGCATGTGCGCCTCGCCATCGGGAACCCATCAATCCATGCCTCACGGTCTCCCATAGACCACGGCATGAGAAATCCCTAACCCTAGTTTCGAACACAGTTAGCTTCAACTGTCGAGATTACCAAACAACTACCGCACCTTACGATTTATATATCAGACTGAAGCCCTCTAAAACTTGATTTTTAAAACAAGTTTGATGATTTCTTGCTACTGTTGCGTGCAAATGAAGGAGGGGAGTGATTTAATAGAAAAGGGCTGTGCAGTGTAGGGTAGGATGTGGCTTGAAATGAAAGAAAGGAAGCTGATGTGAAAGAAAGTCAGCTACGAACCTCAATAGAGGCATGCCGCCAAGCGTTCATAATGTTTTATTTCTATTCTGAACACAAGGGAACAAGTTTCGGGGTCTAGTTCGATCGTATGTGGAAGATAGCCTTTTGAATCGAATTAAAATATTAAATTTTCGATATTGAATTCAACTTTTTTCTATCCCGTATGACAAAACGATAACTCCAAACGCTATAAAATTTGAAATTCGATAATAATTCACCATTACATATCCAATGGAAGTAGTTTCGTTGAATTCTAAGACTGTGCCTCGAATCACTATTTTAACCTCTCGATTATATGATTATTCACTTTTAAATTCAACTTTAAATGTTAACAATGTTCATTTTTGTTTAAATAAAATTTACATCAACTTTCGATATCATTTTCAATCATATTAACTTCAGAATTCAATTATTCAAATAATTTTCAATATTGAATTTAAACAGGTTAATTGTTCAATATCCAAAAAATTTCAATATTAGATTTTAAATGAATTTTAGTTATTAATCAATTACTTTATTTACATCTATTGAATTCAACATTTATTATCTAATCCAACTATTGATTGAAAACACATTCAATACATAGCATTGTCTTTCAATAGTTATTATTACTTAAATCTTCGAAATTAGTTTATTTCGAAATTTTATTCAAGTCCGGATCCAATAACTTACATTCAAATCATTAAAAAAATTATCTTTAACTATTTTTATTCATTAATTACACTAAATTTAATGACTTAAAATAGTCAAAAATACGGGTTGTTACAAAGTGGCTTCGTGTTCTACATGGAAGACACGATCTTCACATGGATGTCGAAGAAGAGGTCAATTGTCAGTCTTTTCACATGCGAAGCAGGTTATGCAGGTGCTACTTCATGTGTTTACCATGCAATTTGGTTACGAAACCTATTAAAGTAGTTGAGTTTTCTACAAGAGGAGCCGACCAAGAATTTCTTGAACAACAACTCAGCAATTGCTTTGGCCAAGAACTCGGTCTTCCATGATTGAAGCAAGCATATTGATATATGCTACAACCACATTAGAGAGTGTGTTTCTAAAAGAATGTGCAATTATTGTACGTGAAAACGCATGGTCAAGTAGCTGATATGTTCACCAAGCCTCTCAAGCATTACGATTTTGTCCAGTTAAGAAGTCTGCTTGGAGCAGCAAATCAAGTTTAAGGAAAAGTGTTGAAATATTAATTTGATTTTGGATCTTTGTTTTTAATCTTAATTATTTGATGTAATAAGTCTAAATCTTAGAAAAATGTTCTAAAAAATACTTATCTAGAAATCTATTTGTAGATAAGTCTTTTGAATTGTGTAGAAACAACGATAAGTTCATTAATTTGAAGAAAGTTCTAAAAATTAATTATAACCCCTCAAATTAAAGTTGTGTTAGCAAAATCCTATGCATTGTTTAAGTGACGTCACTAGTATAAATAAAGGTGAAGTCTTTGTGCTTGTATCAACAAAAAAAAAATGTTTTCAATAATAAAGAGTCTCTTTCATATACTCTATCAGTCTTTCTCTTAAAATATTCAACACGCTACTCCAGTTTGTTGTGGAGACACAACTAGTTCGATGAACGGTACCTTTATCTAAATAAAAAATTTGCATTGTAAATTCAGGTCCATTATCACGTCGAAGGATTTTGACTTTCAAGGAAAATTGAGTTTCCGCAAAATTAATGGAAGTAGCGATATATGACAAAGTATTAGACTTATGATGCGTCAAATAAGTTCATGTACGACGAGTATAATAATCAACATTTGCAAGAAAATAGTGTGCGCCAGTAATAGAGGAAGCATGGTATCGATGATACCTTCCCTAAATATAAACGTGAATTAATTTTAAAGGTACTTTAATATGAAATAATCTCATACCATGAAAATCATAAAATATGCATAAATACTAAAGAGATCGCCATTCATCATATCAATTGGTTTTATGACAGATGATCGGTTCTCAAAATTCTAATATGGTACTAGAGTAAAGTCTTGCTCGTGTGAGCTTAAGCGTCATACGTGCTCAACTAAAAAAAGGTTCACGCATTTGTCTTAACATACAACACATGTAAGGGGACGTGTTGAAAACAATCTCGTATAGCGAAAATTATAGAATAAAATATGCAAATCTACTAAAGAGACCAGCTTTTACATTACCAGTTCCTTTTGTGGTAGATGGGCGATTTTGAAATTTCTAATGTTATTATTGTTATTGTTATTACGAGTGTTTTGACACATGCGATGCACATGCATACGAAAAGATTGACATAAAAAAGTCTCACGAATATAAAATAGGCGAAATTATTTTAAAGGACAAAAATTTGTATATTTTTTGCCTCAAGGACACGACCTCAATATTTTTACCGCAAGAACAAACATTCTTCTAAAAATTATTTATAAGGACAAACATTTTCCAAAATTATTCATAAGGACAACAAAACTGCTACCAAGCTAAAACTGATACCTAAGAACTGCTACCGATAACTACAAACTGATACCTAAAAACTGCTATCAATAACTAAAAACTGATACCTACAGAAAGTTGTCCTTCAGGATAAAATATTGAACGTCTGTCCTTGAGGCTAAAAAGCTGTGAAATTTTGTTCTTGACAACAATTTCCTGTATAGAAATAATTGTTAATATATTTGTTAAACTTTTCAGTTAATATATTATCCTAGTAAATGAAATTATTGTAAGGGGTCATTTAATAAAAATGATATAATTACCATGTAAACATAATAACATGCATGAAAGCTTTACAAAATACTGGTTTCGTAAATTTGGAAAAAAAAATTTGTTATCTTTTGTAGCCATATATTATTTCTAAGTACGGTAGTTTTTTTACGTGCTTAGTCATTAAACTTTCTCACTATATTTATTGTAAAAAAGTTGGATCGACAGTCTCGTTCCTTTTTCTATACCTAAACTTTTCTCTTTCCTTTTCATTGGTATTCTTATGTTAATGTTATACATCATTAACCTTATTTTTTTTTTTAAATATGTTAACTTTATAATATTCTTATGTGAAACAAAATTTATTGATAAAATAAAATTTCGTGTTCATATAAAAAGCGTAACACCAAAGGGTTTACAATGGCTATCTAAGGAGAGTTTATCTTCTTTGAATAGAATATTAGTAGTATTGTAATTGGTAACCAACTTAAAATTAAAAGTTTTTGACAAAGAAAATTAATTAACTGGCAAATGTTATCGGATAGAATCATGGATTTAATGCTAGATTTCGCAATTAAGTACATGTACTACTCCAATCTATCGAGCTTTAGATATCTAAATGATATGGCGATTACGAAGATAAAACATTCACACTACATCGTTGCTTCGAGTGGAGCTTAAATGATTAAAAATATGATTTTTGCAATTTTAGACAAGAAATAAAGGCGTACATGTGGAGCCAAGTATTGTTTGATTTTTAAAACTACTAGGCTGAAAACAACAAAGCTAAGCAAATGCAAGGATAGGATAGGCGCAAACGAAACCTTAGCAATCATCTTCTTTTATTATTTTTTCAAAAATTTGTATATTTATTTATTTGCTTATGCTCGAATTTGCAAACGTGAGGTGATAGGTGAACTCATATTTTTCATGGCAACATAGGAAGTTGTCCATCACTTGATGTTCTTTGCTTTCCTTTTTTGATGGTTGCCCTATATTTATCTTGGTCTAAGCTATAAAAGCCAACTTCGGTGGTTTTATTTTTCATTCAAAAATTTAACATTCTTCAAATCAGGCCCGGCCCAAAAATTTTACTGTCCAGTCCAAAACAAAGATCAGCTGAAGAAAAACTGATGTGCCAAAAATTGTTGCCTTGATGGGTTTTGAACACAACACATTATGGAGGAAATAATAGTCAGCACCACAGAACTAGATCTTCCAATGAAGGTATCTTCGACCGGTTCTTTTATATTTAAATACTTATTAACTCAAATATTAGTAATTTTGCTTTTCGACCCAGTGGGTTGCCCCAGTCCACGGTGGGCTTCCATTTTGACCGGCCCTGCTTCAGAGAAGTATATATACTGATGTTCCACTTCCACCTCCATGACCAAATAGATGATGGTTTGGAGGACATCAAAATCGTCTGTTGTTCCAATTGATATTCAAAACCTCTCATTAGACCAAATGTTTTAATATGATATGCATATCATAGGATTGGAAGATGGGATATTTAGGTAGTAATTGAGCAAAATATCCAAATCCAGTCATTCCTAATCCGGATAAAATTTCAAATATTGGACTTCGTCTGCCAAATTCTGAACATGCATTTTTTGGAAGATCCCATGACTCAAATTAAAATGACAATTTCATTAAAATTAGGATATGGTAACAAGTTAAACTCTTTTAAAGAGTTCAACAGTAATATTCTGAATCCTACCACTGATGACCATTTAGTGAAGAATAATATCATGCAATAACGGACTATCAAAAACAGAAACATAATTTATCAAGAACAATACATTTGAAAAACATTAATAGGGAAAGATCAATTAGAAAAAGTAAACACGAATTATTCATTTGCCTGCACAATAGCTAGATTCCTTACCAGCACAATAGCAAACAAGGATAACTTGAGAATATCAACAGTAATATGGCACATTTATTCTCTTCTCCAAATGTATTTGGCATTGTTGTTTGGACTGAGATTCCAGTCATCAGCTAAGTAGGATTTAGAACTCTAATAAGAAAAGATAGTATTCACAAAGTAACGTAAAAAACATAATTTAGGAGAGATTAAGTGCTAACGGCTAGTGAAAGCTGGAATTTTTTTGAAATAGTCGATTGTAATGAATTTTGTTTTTCTACACAATATCCTTTGCAAAACACTGCTATCATACATTATCCTAGAGTTTTACTTGTTAATCTTGCTTAACTTCACGTCAACTCAATTTGAGGTAAATTTGAGAATAAGAAACCTGGTATATATAATATATTTCCCATTCCTATGAGAATGTCACTGTTTTCCAATTCCACATTATTTTAACTTAGAAATTTATTAATCTACCACTGCCTACATCGAAATTTTAAATTAACTATATCATTGGAAACAAATATTCATCATTGACACACCAGAACTATTAAAAAGATGATGCTAAGAAAGAGGATATTTACTTAATGTCGTACTTGTTGAATACAAAGTAGTCACGGGCAATGGTAATAGCATGACACCATAAATAAGTAGCATTCAATGATAAATAGAAAGCCAAATTAAGTAGCATAACTTATTTGGTCCACACATGTCATTTTCTTTCTGATTAACAAAAAAATTGATAGTAGGTGTAACAATAATTTTTCGTTGGAAACTTTTGACTGCCAGCACTAGATTAAAAAACAGAGGGTAAGGGGGAGGAGGAGGAGGAGGAGGAGGGGGGGGGGGGGGTTTGGTGGTTGCTAGCATGTTCTTCCTGATGCTGGAAAGAAATTTGATCCTTTTAAGGTCTACGGTTATATGCCTGCGTAAACTATGTTTAATCCATCTTTTATAGCCCTATATCCACATAAGAGACTCATATACATTAAGTAGTTACAAAATTATAAGTAGATATAAAATTAAGTAGTTTTGCATATCGGGTCTCTATTTTTGGTGTATTTGTAAGAAAAGTTCATGTAACAATAATATCATAAGTCAAATTATATTTTTCTAAAATAGAGAGCGATTATAAGCTTACACTATTATTGTTTAAGTAAAATTTTATGATATAACTAAAAAAATCACCATTACCAAATACTATGGAACATTGAAAATACTAAATTCTAGCCGACTGATCTTGCATTTTATATCAAAAAATATTTAAATTAACTTGCCCTTTCTATTTTAGAATAAAATCAAAAACAAAAACCCGTAACTATTTTACTGATTAATAAATGAATTACCTAATGATAAACAATGTTTGATTCTTCTATTATTATATACTCGTGTAAAATGTGATCCATTTGTTTTTTTTATAGTCCTAGGTCCACTTAGGAATTTTGTATGCATTACATAGATATCAAATTGATAAATGACAGTGAAAATTTCAAATAAAAAATTCATCATGATATATAGGTTCAGTTATTTATTAGGAAAAACAATGTGCACGATGTAAAACCAAAATCCGGTACAAAACAGGGGGATAAGTATATCATTTAAAAAGAGAGGTAAGACAAACTTAAATGATGGTAAATCTGAAATGACTGCCGCCTGCTTTATGTAAAATGATCCAAAATATTAACCGCTATCTTTCTGGTCACCACATCAACAGAACACTTGTTTTTAGTGGGCGAAATACAATAAAATATTCTGGTTTTCATATATTTCCAGTCATATGACAAATTAGTTGTTTTTAACGCTATTGTCAACAAAATTGCACTCCAATCTAGCCTGCATGAAGCAACACACATAACAAACTATAAGAGAACAAATAACCCTTTTCCAAACTACTGATAAAGATATCACTTGGGCATCATGAATAAATTAATCAATCGACTATTCCTTATTGTCTCTCTGTTCATTCTCCTGTACTTTACCTTTATACATACCCCTACAGCTCCAAACTCTCTTCTACAATTCTACTGATTCACGTCCTTTTCCTTCTCAATTATTTTCTATTGCTCGCCTTTTTACATATACATCTTCCATAATTTAATACAAAAATCTATCAATATGCGAATGAAAGGTTTACTTAAGCTCATTAAAAGCAATAAAGCTAACCACCGTCATAGTTCTTCGTCCGGTTAACTGTGGTTGGATCCAGATCCGGTCCGGTCATGAAAACAAGGGAAAAAATACACTGTCAACACGTAAATAAACACTGCTAACTCTAGATAGAATAGGCAGCGTGAGAAATATTGTAAGAATTGATGTTATATTGAATGCAAAACTGTATTCTGTACAATAGTTTGTATCCCAAATATACAAAGTTTTTACATCACATGTTATATGGACCCATATTTGTATGCAGGCCCGGCCCAAGCCCAAGACAGGCAAGACAAATGTCTAGGGCATCAAAACGCGAAGGGGCAACATTTCTGCTATCGCGCTTAAAAATTATAACCGGGTTGCTTTCCTCCTCCGCTCCTCGACGCTCGACGTTGCTGCTGACCGGACCGGACCATGACGCTGTGGCTGCAACCATCGCCATTCGCCACCATCCCAACACGGCCCACCACCACTCGGCTGCCAAGCTGCCAACGGCACAGCAGCGAATCGCGACTCGATTCGACGAATCAACAGGTGCGGCTCCTTCTTGGCTGTTCAGACTTTAATCAATTCATCAATTGATTCGATTTGCGTTTGATTTTACCTTCCCTGAAATCTGAATCTAGTTATGCTAATTTTAGTTTTAATTTTGATGTTGAATTGAGTATTGAGTTTTAATTTTGATGTTGAATTTTGATGGCTCATGTTCCCTCAGTCTCTCATTTCAAGTAGAAATACTAAAACTGGATATACACCGACCAGGAAAACAAAATTGAGCACATAAGAAACCAACTGAACACCAAAATTATAATCAGAAATATCATGTTATCAACCAAGAATATATAAATATATAAACAATAATGATTTATTATTGTACGGTTCCAATGACCTGAACAAAAACTAAATAGCAAAGAAATGAACAGTACAATTCTGGAAATAAACTAAAATTATAACACTGTAAAATGACAGTATTCCATAAAAATTAGGACATACTTTTCTTATGTAATAAAACTTCAGGTAGATATTCTTTTTTTTTTGTAAGCTTCACATTTAAAGCATGAAATCAGCTATTATATTTATACGCCTATATAACTATCATCAATAATTTGTACCAAACTAGCTAACTTGAAAGAACTATGAAAATTATTTCAGCTGATTTAACAATTTCATATGTCTTGAGAGATGGCAGGAAACACAATGGGAAGTGAACAAAATTTAGCAATTTACCAGGAGACAGGTAACGTAAGTTACATAATACAAAAACCAAATAAATCATTATGCTGTTTAAAACTGTCATTCACAATTCTATGCTTCTCTGCGAAGGAATGATCATACACTGATCACTACTGAAAAAAGAAGCAACCATTCAACTGAATTTTTTAATTAAAACAGCAAAAATCAACATAGCGATTCTGCTACAGGTCGGAGGTGTGCAGTGTGTGCTGCTAGCCTGTTGCTGTCATGTTGTGTTGCTACATCTTTTCTTATTTGTGAATTGTGAATTGTGAATGTGTTAATTTGGTTTGCAGACAGTGAGACAGAGAGAGCAGACTTCAGACTGAGACTGGTAGGGCTGAGAAGGAAGAAGCTACTCCAAATACAAATCTACAATAAACATGTGAGTTTTATAAGTTTTGAATTTTGACGTTGGATAATTTGGCATTATAATTATATTATTGGTTAATTTGTTAAATGAACGAATAATTTGTTGAGTTGATTAATTAAACTTGTTGGATTATGCACAATAAAATTGTTTATTGTTTTTGAGTTGTGTAAAACGCTAATCATTAGATTAATAATATTATATTGTTTATTTGAGATAGGAATCGAAAACAAAATTCTGGATATCAAAATAGGAAGAAAAAACAACGCATAGATGAGGAAGCAAAATCACTAGTCGGCTCAATTTTAAATTTATTTCAAGCAAGAAATAAAAAAATTCAAACTTCAAATTCTAGTCAAGTTGAAGAAACTAATTTGGAGCATGAGAATATTGGTTCTAATGTTGATATCCATGAAGATAACGAGCCTTTAAACAATTATATTGAAGTAGAAGTTGAAGATCATATCGTAGAGGTTCCGGAGGAGGATAATAATGTAAATGTCGATGCTAATGCTCATGAAGAAGATGTTGATGATGTACCGATACTTGACCTTGAAAGAAATGTTGATATCAACTATGATCCGGGATTATGGGGAAGAATTACGGATACTAAAAGAATTATGTTACTTCAACACGGCCCCATCAAAATTGTAAAAGAAAATGACGTATTTCTAAGAAATAAGATTAATGGTAGACATTTTACCACTAAACACTACATTGGTGGCTATCCACGTGGAGAAGAGCATGAAAGAAAATGGCTTGTGTATTCAAATGCATGTGATAAAGTTTTTTGTTTTTGTTGTAAGCTATTTAAAAACACACAAAAAGCATCTAAATTGGCGGGTGAAGGAATCGACGATTGGCATAATCTATCTACCAAGTTAAGAGAGCATGAAAGCAATCCATTGCACATTGCAAATCTGATCAAATGGGTTGATTTGCATAAAGGGCTTCAACGAAAAGCAACAATTGATAATGCAATGGAAGCTCAAATTGATCAAGAAAAACAACATTGGAAAAAAGTACTTGTGCGCATAATTGGTGTTGTCAAGACACTTTCTCGAAATAATTTGCCATTTCGTGGATCAAATGAGAAAATTTATGAGAAAAGTAATGGACTTTTTTGTCAACTTATTGAGTTTGTAGCCGAGTTCGATCCAATTATGGAAGAGCATCTTAGACGTGTGGTGAATAATGAGATCAATAATCATTATCTTAGCCATAAAATTCAAAATGAATTGATAAAATTATTGGCTAATAAAATCAAAGTATCAATACTTACAAAAATAAAGAAAGCAAAGTACTTCTCAATTATACTTGATTGCACTCCGGATTTGAGCCATAAGGAGCAAATGTCTATTGTTATAAGATGTGTGAATGTTGAAGATACAAATGATATTAAAGTGGAGGAATATTTTCTTAGATTTATAACCATTTGTGATACATCCGGGATTGGTCTTTTCAAAGCACTTCAAAATGAGTTGATTGATCTCAAACTTGATATCAATGACGTGAGAGGACAAGGCTATGATAATGGTTCAAATATGAAAGGTATAAGATTAAATTAAATTTTACCTTATGCTTGACTATAGCATTAACCATTCATTTAATTGACTTTGTTTTAGGTAAACATCAAGGTGTACAAAAAAGACTACTTGATGTAAATCCTAGAGCTTTCTACATTTCATGCGGGTGTCATAGTCTAAATCTTGCTTTATGTGATATGGCAAAATCATGTATAAAAGCAAGAAATTTTTTCGCTTTTGTGCAAAAGATTTATACTTTATTTCTGGCTCAACTCAACGATGGGAAATACTTCGGAGATATGTGAAGGGTTTGACTCCAAAATCATTATCAGCAACACGTTGGGAAAGTCATATTGAAAGTGTTAAAGCAATACGAACTCAAGCACCGGAGCTAAGGGATGCTTTAATTGACATTGCAAATAATTCTAAAAATGATGTTGTGATGATGGAGGCTAAAGGCTTGTGCCAAAATGCTTTGGAAAATTTTGAGTTTTTAATTAGTTTGTGTATTTGGTACACGATATTGGAAAAAATTAATCGAGTAAGTAAAATACTTCAACGAGAAGAAATGGATATTGAAGATGCAATTACAAAAATTAAGGAGCTTGTAGTATTTTTTGAAAAATTTAGAGAAGATGGATTTGAAACAATGATGAAGGAGGCTAAAGAACTTGCAAATGATGTTGGTATTGATCCAAAGTTTATTGAAAAGAGAATCGTACATAGAAAAAAACAATTTGATGAAGATATTGTAGAGAATGATCACAAACAATCTTCAGAGGACAATTTTAGAATTACTTATTTTCTTCATATAATTGACCAAGCTTTAACTTCACTTAGAGATCGATTTGAGCAATTTAAACTTTATGAAGAAACTTTTGGCTTTTTGTTAAATTTGAGATTTAAAAATATTGATGAAGAGGAATTGAAGAAGCATTGTATGATAATAGAAATTTTTTTGGAATACGATGAAGAGCAAGATATTTGTGGTAAAGAATTATTCTTTGAGCTTCACAACTAAAAGAAATTTTACCATCGGAAGTAACTAAATCAATTGATGTTCTAAATTTCTTGAGATTATATAGGGATGTAAGTGGATTTCTAAATGTTTGGATTGCTTATCGAATTTTATTGACGATTCCGATTACGGTTGCTACAGCGGAAAGAAGTTTCTCAAAATTGAAGTTAATAAAAACATATCTTCGAAGTACTATGTCGCAAGAGAGATTAAGTGGACTATCTATTATTTCAATTGAAAATGAGTATTTGAATAAACTCAACTATGAGGAGATCATAGAAGAATTTGCCTCAAAGAATGCAAGAAGAAGTTGTTTTCGTTAGCTAGTATTTTGACATTATATCATGTTGACATTTTGATTTTTTGGCATGTAGATTAATGGAATTGATTTAGTTTAACAATATTTTGTGCATAGTAATTGGATTTGATTTTGTGCATATGAAGTGCTGCTGCTTGTAAACTATTTTGTGCATATTTTGCACATACTCATACTATTTTTTAAAATGGGGCAACAGAAAATGGGAAAAAATAATTCGTCTAGGGCATGAAAAACCATCGGACCAGCCCTGTTTGTATGGACCGATAACAAATGCCCAATATCATAATGCAACCGCTCCAGATAATATTACATTTGACATATGTTTCGGCTGCTATCTCATATTCATTTATCTCTAACATCCCCCCTCAAACCCAACTACAGTTAGGGTTTGCGGCAATTTTTCTCAATCAGCTGTCAGTACTTCAATTTTTCAAATTTCTTCAATAATCTTCAAAATTCTGCTCTAAGCACGGTTTTGAAAGTTGTTACGAGCAGTAATTGAGAGATTCACGAGGAGTAAGATATGAAATACAACTTCAATGCTACAAATCTGATTCTAATCAGGTTTTGTAGTTACCATCTCTATTTGATTTAGTTTTGAAGATCGGATCTGAGCTTGCGTCTTTAATTTTGGCTCTTACTTTGATCGAGGAAAATTCATCATTCTCTGAAGTAGTTTTGAGGCTCTCTGATGTAGATTTGATGTTCTTTGAGGTAGATGTAGAGTTCAGATCTGTGACTTTTCTATTGGTTGGAGATTTGTTGCCAAAGTCTTCGGCTTTCGGATCTTGCTTTAGTCGAAGAAATCTCTTCTTCGATGAAGGTTTTGTAAGTCTATCTGCCCAGTGGTAAGTAGCAGGTACGTGATTTATGTTAAGTTTACCATTTATAACTTGCTTTCTGACGAAGTATATATCCAACTCCATATGTTTCGTCCTTAAATGTAAAACTGAGTTGACAGTAAGTGCAATAGTACTTATATTATCACACCAGATTGTACTGTGTGTTTTGATTTTTAACTCATGTAATAATGATTCGATCCACATGATTTCAGCTGTAGCACTTGCTACACTCCTGTACTTTGCTTCAATACTAGATCTTGATATTGTTGCTTGTTTATTTGAGCACCATGATATTGGATTTTCACCTAAGAATACGCAATAGCCTGTAGTAGATCTTCTGTCATCCATGTATGTTGTCTAGTCTTCATCCGAATATGCTATGATATTGATTGGTTTACTTGATTGTAGAGTTAGACCATGATCCAGTGTACCATTTAGATATCTCAAAATTCTTTTAACAGCTTTCCAATGCTCATCTAATGGATTTTGCAATGAATTGGCTTGCTTTGTTTACACTGTATGAAATTTCTGGTCTAGTGATGGTAGCATATTGTTGTGCTCCTACCACACTTCTGTACTGTTTAACATTTGATATTGGTTCCCCTTTACTCTTTGATAAATGTAGATTATCATCATAGGAGTGGGTAGAGCTTTAGCATTTTCCATTTCGACCTTCATAAGAATTTCAGTAATATACTTCTTTTGATTCAGTTGAAATTTTGTAGTTGAAATTTTGTTTACTTCTATTCCCAAAAAGTAATTCAAATTGCCAAGATCTTTAATTGAGAACTTTTTGTCCAACTGTCTTGTGATGTTGTCAATTTCCATTTCACTGTTTCCTGTAATTAAAAAACCATCAACATATATTAGTATATATGTGATTTCATCATTATTAAATTTGGTAAATAAGGAATTGTCTAATTTTGTGGAATTGTAGCCCAGTTTGACCAAGGTTGTCTTTAGTTTATCAAACCAAATCCTTGAAGCTTACTTCAGTCCATATATTTCTTTATTTGACTCAAACACAAATTTTTCCGTGCCATCCTTTTTGAACCCAATTGGTTGATGCATGTATACTTCCTCCTGCAAGTCACCATTCAAAAAAGCATTATTTACATCAAGTTGTTTTATGATCCAATTTCTGTGCAACACAATTTAAGAATTATTCTAATTGATGTGGGTTTCACAACAGGGGAGAATGTTTCAATAAAGTCAAACCCGTTTTGTTGTGAATACTCTTTTGCCACCAATCTTGCCTTGTACTTAGAAATTGAACCATCGTATTTTTTCTTTAACCTATGGGTCCATTTGCATCGTATAATATTTTTATCATTTGGTAAGGGAACAAGATTCCAAATATTGCTTCTCTGTAATGCCTCATACTCATCATCGATAGCAGCTTTCCATTTTTCACATTGAATTGCTTGATGATAAGTGCATGGCTCTTCATTTTCTATAGTTGAATTGTATGTTTTTGGCTTGATTATTCCCTTCTTTGCTCTTGTAATCATGTGATGACCAGTATTTTCAGGAATGGTCTGCTGAACAATTTCTGGAGTGTTTTGTTGTCCAGCATTGCTGTTTGAAGGATCCTGTTGATCAATAGATAATTCTGAATTACATATTGGTTGACAGTGATCAGATTGGCTGCTGTTATGATGAGTAATCTGATGTGAGCCTTCAGAGCTGCTCCTTTGATCAACATCTACTCTTGAGTTGGATGTGACTTGTTTAGGGTATGGCACATTTTGATTATTTTCAGGAGCTACTGGTTCCATCAAGTCATGTAATGAAGGTATAGAAAACATTGTGTTATATATCTTTTGAGAAGTTTTCATGTTTTTTTTGCTAAATGGAAATATTTGTTCATTAAACACCGCACGTCTTGACATGAAAAAAATTCCATTGCTATTTATACATTTATAACCCTTCTTTTTTGCTGCATAACCTAAAAATGTACATGGTGAAGACCTAAAATTTAACTTGTGAGCATTGTATGGTCTTAGGCAAGGGAAACATAGACATCCAAAGACCTTTAGGTTATGATAATTTGGTTTAAGACCAGATAGGACTTCTATAGGACTTTTATATCGCAGAACTTTTGTTGGCAATCTGTTTATTAAGTACACACTAGTAGCAAATCCATCAAGCCAAAAATTTTGTGGTAAAGAGGCTTGAGCTAGTCATGTTAAACAAGTTTCAACAATATGTCTATGTTTTCCTTCTATTAAACAATTTTGTTCATAAGTGTGAGGACAATTAGTTCTGTGATTAATTCCTTTCTTTTGAAAATACTCCTTTAAAGGATAAAATTCAGTTCCACCATCAGTTTGAAAACTTTTAACATGACAATCAGTTTGTTTTTTTTCTAAGTTAATAAATTGAATTACAGCATCATGAGTTTCAGATTTTTACTTCAAAAAATATATCCACACATTCCTGGAAAATGCATCCGTAAAAGAAATATAATATTTAAAACCATAGTCAGTGTTGACTGGTGTAGGACCCCATAAATCAGTGGCAATTAACTCTAGTGGTTTGGTGTATACAGTTTCAGAGTCTGAAAAATTAAGTTTGTGATTCTTACCTATTTGACTATATGTGCATACATATGGCATAGAAATATTTGCAAAAGAAATACTATTATTATTCAACACTTGTTTTACAATGTTTGCATTGGCATGCCCAAGTCTACAGTGCCATATATCAAAGATCTTATAGTTACTTACTTGAGTTATTTCAGAATTGCTACACCATTTATCTCTACAGTCTTGATTCCTTACATTATCAACAATAAATTTGTACGGTCCTCTACACTCTTTAACCTGATAAAGAATTCCATTAGTCTGAATGTCTTTAACTAGACAATAATTAGAATAAAATTCAAAGTATACTTGATTATCTTTAGCAAATTGTGGAACACTAAGCAAGTTTTTTATAATTAAAGGTACTCTCAAAAGATTATTGAGATAAAGTTTTCTTGCACATTTAATACATGCACTGCCAGTGTGAGTAATATTTATAGGCTTACTGTTTCCCATGTGAATGCATTGTTTACGTTTGTACTCTTGATTTCCATGATTCAGATTTCCAAGATTATTTGTTAGATGATTAGTTGCTCCTGAATAAGAAAACCAACTTTCATCTTGAATATCCTCTATTTTGACAGTCTTTTCTTTCTGACCATTTGCATCATGTTGAATATTAATCATATTTGCACTCTGATAATTTCTTTGGTTGTTACTTCCTTGTTGAGCTGGTGTATAATTTGCATCAAATCTAAAATAGCATTTGTTTGCACTATGACCAAAATTTTCACATATTTGGCATCTCAATCTATTGTTGTTATTGTTATTATACCATCTGCCACCCCTACCTCTAGATCTGTTAGATGATCCACCTCTGTTGGATGACACATCTATTTGGTTCTTACTGTTATATGCCTTTTCTTGATATCTTGATGCATAGTTGGCAGAGAATTCTTGAATAGATGATTTCTTTTGTTTTATTCTTCCTTCATGAGAAAGAAGAATAGAATGAACATATTCAAAAGATGGTGTTTTTTCTTGAGATGATATTATTGTCACAGCTGCTTCATATTCATCATCTAGGCCACTTAAAATTAACCGTACTTGCTCTGCATCAGACATTTTGTGACTGTTGTAGCTAGTTGATCACATAGTGTCTTGATTTTTTTTAGATATTCTCTCATATTCGAGTCGTCTTTCCTTAAATTTTGCAATTGTCTTTTATAATGAAGTATCATTGCTGAAGACTGAGTATTGAATGTATGCTATATTGAATGCCAGATTTCATGAGATGTTTTACACCTAGTGAGTTGTGGTATAATAGTAGCACTAATAGAAGATAATAGCCAAGAACTAATAAGACCCTCTTGTTTTTGATAGTTTGAGTAATCTTGATTAATTATCAATTTTCCCTCAATGTCAATGACATATGTGGCTGGTGTAATTAGTGTTTCAAGAACATATTCTTCAACATCATACCCTCTGATGACTTTTTGATTTGAAATTTCCACAAGAGATAGTTTCATTCATCTAGTTGAATGGTAACCAACTGGCTTTGTGGTTTGAATATTGCTTTTAGCAGAACTTGCGAGGCAGAATGTTGAGAAGTTGCAGTACTTAAGTTGTTAAGAGAATCTTATGCATCATTGACATTGTTTCCAGCCATGTTGATAAAGAAATGTGGGTAATGAGATCAGATGATGAACTTTGTGTCTTGAGATCAAGAAAATGGTGCAACCAGAGGCTTCTGATGATGAAACCCTTTCTGATGGAGACCTCTAGGTGAGGCACTGTTGCAGGTAATAGAATAGCAACAAGAATGTCTAACAACTTACAGTTCTTTATCAAGAACTGTAGATTCAGTAAGTATGAAGATTTGTGATGGTAGTTTGAGGATTAAAATAGCTTCCTCGACGATGATAATGATCTGAGAGGAGAAAAAGTGCAGCCACCGTTAGGTGATGATACTTTTCTGATAATGGTCAGGCAAGGCACTCTTCCGAGGACAACCATTAGGTGAATTTTGGCTCTAATACCATGTGAAAAATATTGTATAAATGAGAATTGATATTATATTGAATGTAGAACTGTATTTTGTACAATAGTTTGCATCCTATATATATACATCGTTTGTACAGCATATATTATATGGACTTATATTTATGTGGGCCGAAACAAATGCCCAAAATCATAATGCAACTGCTCCAGATAACACTACAATTGACATATGTTTGGCTGCTATCTCATATCCATTTTATCTCTAATAGTATAGAATAAAGAAGAAGGATTATAGAAAGTCTTGAGCATGTTGCATTTCAATACAGTAAGTTAAACATTATTTATTTCAACTATATGGGAAAACTTTAAGTTTTTAACCATCTCCATGCAAATACCATTATAAAGTAAGTTAAGTGTTTTTAAGTTGTTGTGAAAATATTCATCTACTACTTATTGTCAATAGTGCATATTGACTTAGAGCATCTCCAACAGCTGCTTCCATTTTACAAAAATGAAGATGTGCACCCAAAAACCATTCCAACTGAGTGTACAATCTTCGATTGGTTATAAACTCATTATTTTTTGTTACAGATTTGTAGTATGCATGAACGCCTGTTAAACAGACGTCTGTTCAACAAGCGCCTCATATCAACAAGCGCCTCATATAAGGAACTTTTTGAACAAAGACCTGAGGGGTCTAATTAAATATCCCACGGTGATTTCAAAAGCTCGGTCGTTTGATCAACAAACGCCTATGCTTGAGGCGTATGAAGACCAAGCGTTTACTTTTATTTTCAGTTAGCCGATTCAATTGCTTACTTTTTTTAGCGTGGAGAATGTAATAACTGCACTCATTTTGTTGGATATGCTGTTATAGCTATACCGCGTTAGTTTGTGCATAAAAGTTTGTTAGCTTCCATCATAAAATGTGGGAGCTAAGTAACTTTTCCAAGCGCCTACCAAATTTCTTCCCTAATTTCCATATTTTTGACTCTGAGCCCATATATACAGTAAACCATTGAGTAACTGTCCAAGCGCCTACCAAATTTCTTCTCTTATTTCCACATTTTAGACTCAGAGCCCATATATATAGTAAACTATTGAGTAATAAAGCCATCTGCAACATTTTGTTTATTAATTGATAATTCTAAACAAGTATTAAAGATAGATAGGAAGAAATTGAAAAGGTTGATTGAATGAAGGTTTGAATTGGTAAGAGGAGATCAAGTGGTTATGTATAATGTTATAAGACACTATAATTATATGATGGTGTATTGAATATTTTCAAGTTTTCCCATTGTTTTGTTTTCATGAAGAGAGAAAGGGAAGAAGGAAGAAAAAACAAAAGTCCTACATCTTAGGATATTGAGGACCATACTTCTTTAAGTATAGGTTTCTCAAGAAGGAGTTGGGGCCTTGTGGCTCCAAAATATTTGATTTGTTGAGAGGGGGGAAGTCATGCATAACCACTGTTAGTCCTTGAGAAGGATGGTTTTGATGACAACAACCTTAGGACTTGTTATAAAATATAAATACTAACATCATAGTTTAGATATATATGTATATGCAGGATTTAACCATGCAGGTACCAAGAATGAAGACTGTACATTATAGAGATTCAAGATATCAAGATTGAAGACTCATGAGTATCAATAATATCAAGATTATCAAGAATTCAAGATTTCAAGATAAGTAATTTAATTAGGAACTTTTTTAAAACTCTCATAAAAGCACTGGCATCTTAAAATTCAATTTATTCGTAGAATGGAATCCACTTCGAGCCCGTTAAAGGGATGGAACCCTAAGCAGGATGGAACATACGAAAAATCTAGTGGAACATTATTTTATATCCGCTAACTTTTATTCAAAATGTTTTACAAAATTATATCTTGTTCTCAAAATGATATCAAAATATTCCTTTTAAAAGAATCAAGAACATCTATCCTGGTTTTAAATATTTTTAGCCTCAAAATAATCTTTTTCTTCAAAATCAAATTATCCTTAGTTTTAAACTATCTTTTAATAATAATATATTTAACTTTTAATATTTATATTTAGATTTAAATATAAAATTATAGTAAAATTTTATATATACCAAAATATTATTCTCTACATTTATTTATGTATTTTAACTATATTTAAGTATATTTATAAAAGTTTAAAATAGTTTTAATATAATATAAAGGTTATTTTCAAAGAAAAACAAACCATCAAAATTTCCTTTGGCATGTCGACATACCCAAGATACCCATGTCGACATAGTGGCGGTTAATTTCAAAATTTTGAATTTCAAAAGAAGTGTTTATTCGTCATATCTCTTCACGAATGGACATGACTGTTGTTCTTCTATAAATAGGGGCTATATTCAACGAATTTCTAATAATATTTTTCTGGTTTTCACTCCACTTCTTTTTCCACATTTCTTTATACATATTCTTACCATTACTCTGCCGAAACCAACATTGAATCTAACTTAATCATTTCTGGTTTGATTCTCTATCACTATCTCAATAAGATCTCAGTGCTATTCAGAGTTATAGACTTCTTTGTAATCATTTCCATGAGAAAAGGTGTTATTCTAGCCTTGTAAATCAATCAAGTGAGAAAAGGTGTGATTATAGCCCTGGAAATCAATTGGGTGAACTTGTTGCCCGTGAAATCAAGTATCTCAATCCAGAGGATTGTGAATCTGGAGGGTGCACCTCGTAGCCTTGAAATCGAGGGTGTAATTGTAAAGATTGTTTTTGACAGAAAATCCGTACTTTTGTGCGGGACTGGATGTAGGGTAACTCTGAACCAGTATAAAATCCGGTGTGTTCTTTCCTTTACTGCTTTTACTTTATTTATGCATCTATGTTTGTTTCTATGAACATATCTGTGTCTGAATATTGCATACATTTGTGTTTAAATTAACATAAACTCAAAAAGATTTAGTAATTCTTTAAAACACTATTCACCCTCCCTCTAATGTTTATCATAGCCTTAAGATCCATAATCCGCATTTCTAACAACCACCAAACGCGCACGCCACCGCCGTCCCACCGAACCGGGCAGAGTACAATGACGATATTTTTGGAGAAAATTTGAAAACAGTAACGGGTTGGATTTTAGCCTGTTATGGACCCAAAATTAAATTTGAATAAGGCAGGACATTGGAAATTTAAAAACGCACACGACCGTTGTTAACGGTTTTAAACCATTGGACGCAACCCTTGATGAACAAACACCTCCTCAAACTTTACATAAAGAACGAAAAACGAATTTGTAACGCCTGCAAGGTGTTGCAAATTCATTATATTTGTCACGTCTGTACGGCGTTGTAGATTCTACCTTTCTCTTCTTCTATCTATTCCACCTCTGAATTTTACATCGATTGAAATCAAATAAATCGTTCTTAGCCAGATAAAAAGGGTACAAATTTTGAATCCGGTTACGCTGTTACAAGGCTTCATTGAATCCTGAAAGTCAATAGTTCGAACCCGTTTGTGTCTAGTGGGTTGAACTATTGTCTAGAAGAATCTATTCCATAGATCCTTGAAGGCAGAAGTATGACAATATATTCATCAGATTCGACTCGAACCGCAAATTTCCCAACACGGTAAAGGTGCAAAGACCATGACAATTTTTTTGGAGTTAATTTCCCAATTTGTCAAAAGCTACGAATTTATTGTCAGAGATACGCGACACGTTACATCTATGAAATAATTCTGAAAAGTCCCATATACAAAACCAATCAAAATTTTAATTTGTTGACTGGGCATCAATGCATAATATAGTTCTTTCTCCCCAATATTTTTGGGGGTCGCTGTCTATTCTTATTGGATATGTTATTGTTTATTAAGCAGAAATAAAACTTAGGGCTCAGCGAAAAATTGTAGCATTGTTTAACTAGACACAAAGACTTGATGTGAGTATACAGAGCATGGCAATACACGTGCATAAAACATAGCTATCACAAATATGTATAATTTGTTTGCATACATTATATAAAGAATTGACAATTTAATAGAATTAAGTTATTCGTATTTCTTTTATAATTATGGATGATTGTTAAAAAAAATCTAAATGATAAGATGGTGCAGTGATGAAGGAATCGTTAAAAGGATAATTGATTTATTATTAAAGAGACTCCAAATTTGAATAGGGAAATAAAAAAATTCAAATTCACAAAATTACATTGTGATATATCAAAAATGTTCCCACTAACAAAAAAAATTCTACAATTGCCCTCGTTACAGTGATCCTCCACCATTTATTTGACTTCCTTTTCGATCAGGTCCCACAGAAAAAGGTTTTCGGTAAATGACTGCAGTTCTTTTAGATAGTATTTTACCAAATTTTGCTTTGCATGAGGATAAAATGGTAAATAATTTTATTTGATTCAATTTATCACTTCCTCCATAATAATTTTTTTCCTTGGATGTAATCCTCCTTAAATTGGCCCTTCCCTATTAAAAAAGAGTCTCTTTAATGGTGCCCTAAAATTATCCTCAATATATTTAAAAATTTATTGATTAGAAAGTCATATCAACCTGTTTAGTTTGTATTTTACATTAAAGTAACAGATTCTAGAAACGTGTTCAAGCGATAAATAACAAAATTCTCCTTAGCCTCGTATAGACCAATGTAAAAATATGTTTTGAATATTCTTATTTACTTTATAGTATCATAATTGACCAGCTTGCCAAATTTTTAAACCATTAGCTTCCATAAAAATTCGCATACGTGTTAACCAATAAGCATAATTAGACCCCATAAATAGTGGGGGACGAGCAGTTCATTGACGTTCTTGAAATGTACTTGCTATGTTGAAAATTTTCAGTCGCCTTTTACAGTAAATTGAAACGACCTTGCTTTGATACCAAATTGTAATAATGCCAAAGCCGCAAATCAATTTTCATGAGTTATGCTTTGCACAACGGCATATGATATATGGCGTAGTTTACAAGTTACTCACGAAGGCACAACTAAAGTCAAGTAAACAAAAATTTCTATTTTGCAAAACCAATTCTCATCATTTAAATTGGAAGCAAATGAATCTAATATTGACATGTATGCTAGATTTCAAACTATTCGACATGATCTCATAGCACTTGGTGTCAAATTCATTGATTTGATTTAGTCACACAAATTTTAAATTCTTTACTATTGAATAGGAAAGAAAAGTTTTAGCCATCGAAGAGGCTAACATTCTCTCTCAACTCAAAGTTGAAGAATTAATAGAAAATTTGGTGTTATATGAAGCTAATTTGCAGGCTACAAAGGAGAAAATCAATAAAAGAAGAATATTTCCTTCCAAGCAAACGACAAAAATTCCAATTTAGAAGAAGAAAAAATTGTGTTTATTGCCAAAAATTACAACATATTTAGAAAATTCAAGAAGATGAAAAAAATTCGGAATGGTGGCAATTCGAATTCGTCAAGTCAAACGTCAATCAAATGTTATAGATGTGAAAAAATCGACCATATGAAGGAAGAATGTCCACAACTCAACAAAGAAAAAAAGAAGAACAAATTTGAGAAATTCAAGAAGAAGAGGAGAGCTTTTCAAGTAACTTGGGATGATTCCGATTCATCTTCGTCATTAGATAGTGACAGTAAAAGCGACTCAAAACAAGCGAATATATGTTTTGTGGCTAGCACTAATGAGGTACGTCCTAAACTCACATATGATGAAAATTTTGGAAATTAGCATAAAATTAGACGATAAGTAAAGAAAGTCAAAGAAATTAAATAAAGAATATGTAGGAAAATTTATAGAATATGCTAATACATGATTTTTGTTTGATGATAATATATATATATATATATATATATATATATACAGTCATTTAAATGTATTTGTTATCATATTATTTTATTTTTCACATAATTAAATAAGTATTTGTTGAATAAAATAAATAACAAAGAATTCATATTCAAACAAAAATTTTATTCAAACAATTATTTTATTACAAATTCAAATAGTATAAATTTGAGCTCTCACTACGTATATACATTTTCAATTACATTACGATTTAAATTACATCAAAAATTTCAATTTACAATTTTGACCTCACTACATATTCATTTATCACTCGTATTTTTATCCTTAACTTTGTTGCAGCTTGAATCCAGCATCTGAGCTACCTATAAAATAAACACTGACGCGGTAAAATTGAAAAAGAAATATTTTGCGGTGTACAATAAAAGTGTGTTTTTGAAAATATTATTTGCCTCGGCTATTTGGGTTATTCGTCATCATTTTTCTTTTGAATTCATTTTACATGAATAGCTTGTAACATACACAGTGTATCACTATACATGTCACAAGGCTGTGCACACTAATATACACTCTCATGTGAAGAGCTACAAGGATATGTGAGCACAAGGTCAAACCCGAGCCATAAGCTGGATTCGACTCCGGTGCACGCAATGAAAACATAAAACACTTCAAATATACACATGATAAGTCCAGACTGCATATGTATAAAGAGCAACAAGCATGAACATGAACCAGTGCACATACACACACAAGAGAGCAAACAAGTATGACTCAAAGTAGTGACAACAGACCAGAACTACAAAGAAGGTCAACAGCATCAAGACTCAAAGCAATATGAAGACCCGACTACAAAATGTCCAAGTGCAACATGTAACCGGACATCATCATCATCAATGAACTAGATTGCAATGCAGACTACATGAACAAGACGACCATACCAACCAGACTCCAAAGACACGCATGCAAGCACTCGGTCTCAACAAGCCAATAAAGAAAAAACAAATGAACAACTTCAAGATACCATAAAAAAACCATGAAATGACTCAAATCAACACTACAACAAGACTTCAAAATGAACCAGACCAGAGTTGTTCGAATGCATGAACACAAGCATGAAAGGTCGAGCTATAGAAACATCAAAATGAAAGGCAACAACAAGGAAACAAATCAACTTGAATACATCGACATACAACATCTATAACAAGTGCATAAGTGTAGCCTCAACACTGCATACCACACATACAATGATTTCGACCCAGACTAAAATCAGTCTCAGACACAACCAGAGAGCATGCAAGTGAAGCTCAACCAAGACAACAACTGCTAATCCAGTTCAATGAAATACTCGAATGAAAACACAAGGCTGCAATAAGGACAGACTCAAGTTTAACTTGAAATAAACATGTAATGCAACCAGATTTAAACTGAACGAGATAGTTTTCTAAAGCAATGCAGACAACAGTTCAATATGCATAGGACATACGCATATATTCATACATGTATGTATGTATACACATGATGAACATCACATGAAACCAATTCAAGCTACTGGACATATAAATCCAATCAAGCAGTGACAGTGATCAAGTGACAA
This sequence comes from Allium cepa, assembly GCA_030765085.1. NCBI lineage: Eukaryota > Viridiplantae > Streptophyta > Magnoliopsida > Asparagales > Amaryllidaceae > Allium > Allium cepa. The sequence continues at coordinate 211,611,848 of CM060941.1, read as the reverse complement.
TCGAACAAGTCAACATACTCACGGTTATAAAAGAAATAATCAAACAGTCAACATAGTAGCAGTTCGAACAAATCAAAGCAGTTTCAAAAAGTAATGGTCAACGTAAAACTGTGTTGAAATGGTTAATGTTGCAGGGGATTTCAGATTAACAAGTCAAAGAATGGAACAGATGATAAAACAATGCCAAGGTACAAAAGTTCAAAAATTGAATGCCAACAAAAATGAAAGAAGTGGACAAGCCAGAAAATCTAAATTGTCAAAATTCAAAATGCCAAAGTCGTAGGAGAAAAAGAAGGAACTGACCAAAAGCAAGTCACGAAAATTCGAATTCATCAGAGGTATATGTAGTAACATGAACAAGTCAATATCATCATCAACGTCCGATCAAAAATCAATGGCCAAACAAATCACACGAAAAATTTAAACTCTAACATACTAACGTAAATTTACGGTTTTCATCCCTATATAACCTAGTTACATCATTGGCATCAAAAGGCATTCGAGTTCAAGAAAAATTACTGAGCCGAAATTCAAATTAAAATCGCAAATCAATAAGTCGAATCAAGTTCGAACCAAAGCAAAACAACAGAGAAATTAAACGGCAAAAATCATGTACCAATTTTATACTCCTTTCGAACTTATCCTCGAAGCTGCCGGAGAGAATCCAAGAGTGGTAAACGAAGAAGCATTGAAGTACAAAAGCACAATTGCAATCAATTTGAAATTCAATCTCCAAGCGGTGGCTTTAAGAATCACAAAACCCTAATTCCTCTTTGAAGAGAAACAAAGAAAGAAAGGCCGGAGCAAACGAATTAAAGAAAAAGGAAGATTGTTCTTTTGTTATAATTGGGACGACTTTTATTTATGTTTGGGCTTAGAGTTATTTATAGGGTTTTATTTATTTAGTTTGTTTTTAGTTTTAATTTGTATTTACTTTCTAAATTATGTAACTTTCTAGTCGTGCGACTAGGTTATGAACTACAGTGGTATAGTTCGAAAATTCGCAACTCAGTGGCTGAGTTGTGCCACATTTTGAGCGTAGAGTTAAATTAGTCATTAGCGGGTGTCGTAAGTTTACGTATGTAAGCGTCTGACTACTTAATTTCTTGTGGAAACCTTGAGGGCAGCACGTAAGCAAGGTTTTGTCGAAGCTGAATAAATTTGTGTGATCTCTGATGCATTATCTTTTTATTTTATTACCTATGATTGCTTCTATTTCCGTATTAATTTTTATTATTATTAGTATCACCCTATTCAACCCCCCCTCTAGGGTGAAAACGATCCTACAAGATTTAATAAAGAAGAGCTAGAAATTGGTTTATTAAAGGATGAGAAAACCATTTAGAAGAAGAACTAGAAATGCCACAAAAGACATGTAAGAAATTATCATCTCAAAACGCTTCTCTAGTAAGTGATTTAGAGAATAGCATAATTCATAATGATAAACTCAAAATCGAGAATCTTGAACTAAATACTAGCTTATATTCTACCAATATTGAAATTTCTGATCTTAAGACTAAGTTAGATCAAATTACCAATAGTGTTTCAAAATTTAATAAGGGCAAGTACAAATTAGAAAACTTGTTTAAAATTTCGAAACAATCAGGAAATGGAAACAAAGTAGGTTTTATAAGTAAACATAAAAATAAGAACTATAGTACACTACATACCAAGTTCAAGAAGACAAAATCAAATACTAAGATCAATGCTTCAAACTCGAAAATAGTTAAAATATGGATTCCTAAAACTAATAACAAGTTAATTAGGCAAATACATATAGACGGCTATTTGAAAAGTGTTGTTTATAATGATGATTACATTTCAAAAAGTTCCAAACCCTCTTGGGTATGGCTATCTTCCTCCACTAACACGTAGGTTCATAATATAAGTAGTGGGTACCAATGAAATTCTTATTCTTTTACAAGTACCTAATGATAAACTAAAAGTATTTTTTTATGTTATTATTCATGTCATCATATGTGAGTATAAATCGCTTTAATATAAACAAGGTCTTTTAATAAACATATATAACTACATGAAATCTAGAAAATATGTATTTACTAACAATATTTTCAAAATAAATACTTCAAAATTTACAAGTAACCTGATTTTCACAAGTTCAGTAGACTAAACTTCGTCATTCAGTCATCTAAACAGAGCTCAATAGACAAAAAGTTTTCATTTAGTCAACTAAACACAGTTCAGTGAGCTAAATATTCACATTTTGTCAACTAAACAAAGTTCAGCCGAAAGTTCAGTCGACTAAAAAGTGTACAATCAGGAATAGTCGATTAAAATTTAAATATTCAATTGACTAAACTCAAGCCTACTTTCTGCCTTAAAAATACCCATATTCAGTTGACTGAATAGGTCCCTTAGTCGAATGAACTAGGTATTTCAAATGACTAATTTTATTTCTTAAGTCGACTAAAATCAACATTTCTCACTAGTTGCAAAATGCCCTGATTAGTCGATTGAATCATACCCTCGGTCGGCTGAACTTGCCAAATCATGTCCATACTTGTCAAGTTATATGTGTTCTTGCTATAATCATCTAGTTTTCAATATGGATTTGCGTATTTACTTATGTACCGTATTTCATCATCACCCTCTATAGTATATATTTATATACTGTAATCTCTATTGTATTCTCGCTTTTTGTTGATGCCAAAGGGGGAGAGAATATCGACAGAGGGAGCATATATTTAGGGGGGAAACATATGTTTTTCTATTTGATAATTCATATAGTTGTCATCATCAAAATGGGAAAGATTGTTAGAACTTCGGTTTTGATGTTTTAATGATGACAAATATAACTCTCTATATATCTAGTATGCAATATATGCAGGTACAACAAGCTAATGAGTTAGAGATTCGATGACAAAGCCAAGACGGATCATTTATACTATAAGCACTACAAAGCTATAAGAACGTCTAGTCTAATGTATAGACTTGATCCTAGATTTACTTGTAAAATCTTCTTGGTAGTTCATATGCACACACACCATAAGTACTTTCAAATATAAAAGAGTTGCACAAAAAATTTCAAAGAGTTTTATATATAAAAACAGGATGTCCACTGTTCAGTTGACTAAATATTGATTTCAGTGGACTAAACGTTATTTTAGTTGACTGAAAATATATTCAGTCGACTAAATAATGCAATTTTCTTATATAAACTTCTTTTTTGAAAATTGGCGCATACTTCAAAGTTCTTATTCAGTAAACTGACTTTTTATACTCAGTCGACCGGTCACTACATAACGGCTATTTTCTGAAAAGACATTTCAAAGAGTTGCGGTCATTCATTAACATCTCTGCAAAACAAAAATGATTGTTAATGAATGATTGCAACTATTCAACGTAACTTTTGATATATATATATATATATATATATATATATATATATATATAAAGTTTAAATCCATTTAACAACTTTCTAGTCTTACTTTCTTGATCTCTTTTCTCTCTCGTACTTTTTGAACTCTAGTGCATTTAAATCTTATTATTTACTCAAGAATCACTTGCTATACTTCCATAATCACAAAGAACACGTCGTGAGTCATCAAGGATATTATAGGAAGATTTGTACCAGCAATCAAAACTAGTGTTGTACGAACACAAGTTTGTCAACTCAAGAAAACTAGGTTTTCTTGCCTATTTCTCCCGGTGAATTGCAGGTGATTGGTTAAGGAAATTATGAAGAGGGGCATTCAAGACTGAATGTGGGATGGGAGGTCCGACTAGTATAAAAATTCTGGTGTGATTACTCATATTTACTTTATATGATCATATTTAGTTATATAGTTTTGGTTAGATTAGTGTGTTTGTACTTATTATACAATAAGCCATATTATATGTGATCCACTACAATTACAATTTGGTCAGTTATGCATATTCGAGTGGTGTATCATATACGGAAGCAAATATTGTAACATAAATTTAGGCCCAACGGATTTCAGACAGTCAATCCTCATCACCTTTAAAAACACAATGAAATCCATCGGTCGAGATCCGTTGTGTCACGAATTGTATTATCAATTTTGATCCAAATACAATTTTCCATTATATATAACCCAAGTGGTGTATTATTTATATCGAAATTACAAAAGTGGCATCATAATAATACTATCCATAGTCAAAAAAAACTAATATGACATAAGAGCGATGACCTTCATAGCATGTATGCTATCAAATCTGGCATCCATACTATGTAATTTGGTTATACAATGACATCATCTATATATGTTAACCAGGTAAAGTTCAACTGTTTAGCAGAGGCATCCCACAAAATTCAAAGCGACTAGGCATATACGGATCATGGTTCTTTTCATACTGTTAATGGTTTCATTTCTTTTTGGGCGTTGTTAAAGAGACTACAGCTTTGAATATGAGGGGATCAAAAAGTTCGGTCAACTCTAGTCGAAAAGAATTACACTACGCGCGCTGACAATCATGCGAAGAAGATCGTTTAATTAACTGTAGGAAAAGTACAAAAATTGAATGCACTTTTATGCAGCATTTGAAGAGGCAATAAGAGTTCAACAAGAATGGACTGTTGAAGATGAGAATATGACAGATGAAATGAGGGAATCGATAGCATATGTCAATGTGCCAACATACCAGACATTCTATGATATGTATCACCCAATTTACGGATGATGCTTTGGCCGGTGCAGCCACAATAAGATATTCCCCTGATGATGTGAGGATTAAGTTAATGGACCTATTTAGCAGATCAACGGGCACTGATTCAGATTATGAGTCTATAGTTTCAAAACCTGAGTGTGGGTATGGATTTGATTATAGTACAATATCCAATGATACATGGAGGCGGTCTAAATGTTATATACACCGTCAACATGTAAATAAATACTGTTAACTCTACATAGAATAAGCAGGGTATAGAATAAGGAATAAGGATTATAGGAAGTCTCAAGCATGTTACACTTTAATATAGCAAGTTAAACTTTATTTTTTTCAACTACATGGGAACACTTTATAACCATCTCTATGTAAATACCATTATACACCGAGTGCATAAAAGTTTGTTAGCTTCCTTCATAAAATGTGGGAGCTAAGTAACTGTTCCAAGCGCCTACCAAATTTCATCCCTTATTTCCATATTTTTGACTCAGAGCCTATATATTGAGTAACTGTCCAAGAGCCTACCAAATTTCTTCTCTTATTTCCACATTTTTGACTCAGAGCCCATATATACCGTAAACTATTAAATAATAAAGCCTTCTGCCACACTTTGTGTATTAATCGATAATTCTAAACAAGCATTAAGACAGACAGGAAGAAATTGAAAAGGTTGATTGTATGAAGTTTTAAATGTTGAATTTAGATGATTCAAATATTTGTTAAAGAGGAAAGAAATTGATTAATTGATTCATTCAAATCGATTAATTTGGCTAGTATATGGAAGGATATTTTTAAGGAAACTAATCAATTAGTCAACCAATTAATTAGTCAAAGAATTTGTTATGTGAAGAAATAAAAGATTGTTGATGAAGATTGATTCAAACTAGGAAAATTATGGAAACCAAGATTACCATTATCTGTTTACATAGAAATCAAATCATGGATATTCGGTAAGGTTCCAAATATAATCTGTAAATTAATTTTCTTAATCTCTAATTAACTCTTTCATTAGGTTTATTTAAATGAAGGAAGTTCATCTTCATATGTAAAAAAGCAAGTGTGTAAGAGTATCCACCATTATTCTTCTCTCTCTTTTTTACTCTTTTCTTTGGTGAAATAAACGAAGTTGCTCGGTCTCCGTGGACGTAGGATATTCATATTCGAGCCATGTTAAATCTTCTTTGTCTCTTATTTCAGTTATTATTTCTTTAAGACTGCATAATTAATTCCATTGGTATCTAAATAGGCAATACTAGATCCTGATCAAATAATTCGCTTCCGCTCAAATTAAAACAAATTTCACTACAGTTTGGTATCAGAGCTAGTGTTGTTGTTCCTGTTTGGATATTAATAGCTACTTCTAGTAAGTTTGTTGGTAGATCTGGTGTCAATTATGGAGTAACACGTTTTGACGGAAAAGGAGATTTTGGTACCTGGAAGATGAAGATGGAGGTTGTATTAAAGAAGGAGAAGACTTATAAGGTTGTTTCTACGCCTGAGAAATTAAAGATATTGATGCAGCTAATTTGAAAGAGATGGAAGATGAAGCCCTTACAACAATTCAGTTGAGCCTTTCAGATGAAGTTCTTAGAGAATTCTCTTAGAAGAAGATGACGAAGGAACTATGGGATGCATTATCGGATGCGTATCAAGACAAGTCCCTCAGTAATCGGGATTATTCTTCAGCAATAACTCTATTCGTTCAAGATGAAGGCTGGAGCTGATCTCATGGAGCATGTAGATGCTTTGACGACTTTGATTATGAACCTGAAGGCAGCGGAAGTTGATATTACCGATGACGCTCAAGTTGTGATCCTCTTATGTTCCTTGCCTAAGGAGTATACCGCTTTTGTTAATTCCATGATTTATGGCCGCAGTAAACTTATCATGTCTGATGTAAAGTCTGGTCTTCATAATGAAGTATTAAGAGGTAGATTGGCAAGCACTAGCTTGGATAGTGATACCGAAGGCTTATCTATTCAGAGAGGTAGAGGCCAAAGCAGGTCGAAGAAAGGTAGAGGACATAATTCTTCACAGTCTTGGTCTAAGGGGCCTAAGAATTTGATTTGTAACCATGGGACTTCATAGCACAATGTTCCAAGCTTGAAAGTAGAATAAAAGATCCAAAGCAATCCTTAGCTTCTACAGCAGAGAAATCAGATACAGAAAGTAACACCGATGTATTTAGGGCTTCTGGCTCTTTTGGGAAGAGCAACTTATAGTTGATTGATTCTGGCGCATCCTATCATATGACACTTGATAGAAACTGCTTTTCCACTTACCGTGAAATTGATGGAGGAGAAGTTCTGATGGGTAATGATGCTTCTTGTCGTGTGGTTGGTGTTGTTAGCATGATGATTAGGATGTTTGATGGTTTTATTCGTACGATCACCGATGTTAGACATGTACTTGATTTGAGGAGGAGCTTGATCTCTGTTGCGACGTTGAGTAGACTTGGGTTGAAGATTGTAGTGAAAGGAGAGAAAATGAAGATATCAAAGGGTTCCATGATTGCTATGGGAGGCGTGAGGGCATAAAATCTTTATATATTAAAGAGCACTACTGTAATTGGTGAATCAGCTTATGTTGCATCTATTGAATCGGATTCTTCCAGATTATGGCACTTACGAATGGGTCACATCGGTGAGCGCAGCATGGATGAGTTGAGAAAAAGAGGATTGATTGATGGAGTTCATCATTCAAAACTTGGTTTTTGTGAAGAGTGTGTTCTTAGAAAGCAGACGAAGATTTCTTTTGGTATAAGAGAGCATAAAGCAAAAGCTATTTTGGAGTATGTTCATAAAGATATCTGGGGTCTCTCCCCTTGTCAATCTTTAGGTGGAGCCAGATATTTCATTTCATTTATAGATGATTTCTCTCATAAAGTATGAGTATAATTTCTTCAGTCACAGAGTGAAACGTTTGCCAATTTCGAAAGTGGAAATCTATGGTTGAGATGCAGTCAGAAAAGAAATTGAAAGTTCTCCGTTCAGATAATGGCGGTGAATTTGTATCACAGGAATTCATCGGTTATTGTGAGTCTGAAGGTATTAAGAGGCATTACACTACACCAGGAGATCCCCAGTCCAATGGAGTTGCGGAAAGGATGAACCAGACGTTATTGGAGAGAACAAGATGCGTCAGACTGACTATCAAATTGAAGAAGGGATTTTGGGCTGAAGCTTTATCTATGGCGGCCTTCCTCACCAACCGCACATCTTCTACTGCCATAGATATGAAAATCGCTGAAGAAGTATGGAACGTAGAGCCTATTAGATATTCATTTCTTAGAGTATTTGGTTGCTCAGCTTACGTGCATGAGAGTAAAGGGAAGCTGGAACCTAGAGCTCGCAAGTGTATTCTTCTATGTTATAGGAGAGGAGTGAAGGGATATAGGTTGTGGTGTCCTATTAGCAAAAAGATCGTTATGAGCAGGCATCCGAATTTTGATGAGAAGGCTATGTTGAAGGTGGAGTCTTCCTCATCGGATGACAATGAGAGGACATGTGAAGAATAGCAGACACAAAGCAAGTCATCTGTTGATTCTTTCCATAGATGTTCAAATGGTGTTTCTGATGGCACCGTGGTTGATGAGGATAATATCGATGTTGTTACAGAAGATCAAACTCAAGGTGGAGCTCATACAGAACCTAGGCATGCCAGACAAAGAAGAAATCCTAGGTGGCTTGATGAGTTTGTTGGATTGAGTATCGAAGATATTAACTTCGATGATATGGAAACATACGCTTTGAATGTTGTCCATGATGACCCTGTGATTATAGAGAAGCTATCGCATCATTTAACAGTTCCAGTTGGTTAGTTGCTATGGAGGAGGAAATTGAATCATTGCAGAGAAATCATACTTGGGATTTGGTGCCTCTTCCCACCGACAAGAGAGCTATTGGATGCAAGTCGACCTATAGAATGAAAGACGGTGAAAAAGGTAATCTTAGATACGAGGCAAAGTTAGTCGCAAAGGGGTATGTTCAGAATAAGGGGGTAGAGTATCATAATATCTTCGCTCCAATGGTTAGGCATACTTCTATTCGTATTCTTTTGGCATTAGTTGCTCATTATGAAATGGAATTAAAGCAACTAGATGTCAAAACTGCATTCTTGCATGGTTAACTAGATGAGGAGATTTATTTAAAGCAGCAAGAAGGGTTCATTGATACTAACAGACCAGACTATGTTTGCAAACTCAACAAATCTCTATATGGAATGAAGCAGTCTCCTAGACTATGGTACAAGAGGTTTGATAAGTTTATGTTTTCACAGGGATACTCCAGAAGTTTCAAAGACCAGCGTGTTTATTTCAGGAGATGTGATGTTGATATGATTTATTTGTTGTTATATGTTGATGATATGTTGATTGCATCTCGGAGTATGGTCAAAATTAAGGAGTTGAAAGAGGAGCTCGGTAGAGAGTTTGACATGAAGGATTTGAGAAAGGCACAAAAAATATTGGGTATAGAGATAAGCAGGGATAGAAAGCGGAGAGAGTTAAGCCTCACTCAATCGCAGTACATCAAGAAATTCCTCGCTCGATTTGGAATGGAGAAAGCCAAACCGGTTGGCACTCCATTAGGCTCTCATTTTAAGTTGTCAAAAGACTTACTCCCTCATCGGAAGAAGACAAGAGGTATATGACTGATATACCTTATTCTAGTGTTGTTGGTAGTCTTATGTATGCGATGGTGTGCACAAGACTAGATTTGGCCCATGCAGTGGGTGTTGTGAGTCGATATATGTCTAACCTAGGCAAAGAGCGTTGGCAAGCTGTGAAGTGGATTCTTAAATATCTTCGAGGAACTTCTTCGGTGGGCTTATTATATGGTGGATGGATGGTGACATCTTTCTTAGAGGATATTGTGATTCTGATTATGTTGGGGATAGAGATGCTAGGAAGTTAGTGTCGGGCTATGTTTTTACACTTGGCATATGCTCGATTTCATGGAGATCAAAGCTGTAATCTATCTTAGCTTCATCGACTACCGAAGCATTGTTAATATCGATTGTGGAAGCAATAAAGGAAGGATTATACGTACTTCAGTTCTTGGATGATCTTTCAATGGTGCAGCGGACAGTAGATGTAACAACCCGCATATTTAACGATTATATATTTAAATATTTTATTTAAATATAGCGTCGTTAGTCGGATTTAGGTCCGAAATGTTACTTTTTGTGAACGGCCGAATTAGGACTCGAAACCACCTCCATTGAGTCCAAAATGGCGTTTGCGATCTTTTTGAGTATAAACTTTGATATGTTTGGAGTAAGTAGAATTTTTCTACTTTTTCTATTTTGGTTTTGGGTTTGGGTTCAGCCCACTTGCTAGCTTAATACCCTAACTCAGCCCCTCTCCTCTCCACTCACTCATTTTCAATCCTTTAACTCTAGCTCAACTGAAAATGGGGAAAGGAAGAAGAATAGAAATTCCAAGCCCTAGTCTACTTTGCAAACTCAAATTCTTGCTCCATAATCCAAGAGAAGCGATTGGTAAGCCCTCTCTTCATATTCTCCAACTCTTTCTTCCTTCAATTTCAGAGAGTTTCCTAAATCTAACTTAGGAAATACTTGTTTTGATCTTAGATTGAAGCTTGTAGAGTTGAAGTGGAGAGTGGTTGGTCTTTTCTTTGCATTTGAGCTTCTCATCCTTGTTTTTGAGTTAAAAGGTGAGATTTTTATCTCACATCTATGTTTACAACTATGTTGGATTGTTAGGAAGGAATTCCTAACATATTTGCATGTTCATTTGCTTTCGATTTGGATTGATTCGGTGAAATTGCAAATTTATGATTTTTGATGCCAAATCTATGAAGTCCTTATATGGTTAATGTTTATGTTGTTTGGAGTGTTTCGGTGAGTCGTTAAGGTTGGGCAGTCGTTGACGTAAGTCCGTAATCATCGCTCATCCGATCGCTTTCGATTTGTTTTGGCCATCAATGGCCCAGGTTCAAGAAATGCCTAAACAACAGGATTCAGACGTCTGAATCCTCATTTTCAGACGTCTGAATATTATACTGCAAAATTTTATTCTCTAGTATTCAGACGCCTGAATTGGCTCGATTTCAAACAGAAAGGAAATAGGCTAAAAACGCCTATTTCAGACATCTGAAACATTTGGTTTAGACGTCTGAATTACGTTCTGGAAAACTTCTAATTTTCCAGATTCAAACGTCTGAACCATCTATTTCAGACATCTGAATCTGCTATCTTTTGCCAATTTGCCTATTTTGCTTGGTTTTTCAAATTTAATCAAAGCCTGTTGATTCCAATTAGCTATTTATGCATATTTGACTTTGATATTTCCTTTTTGATTTCATACACGGGTTTTTATAAAATGATCTCTTTAAATCGTATTAAAAGCTCACTTCTCTAATTTATAAATTCTATTTAAAACACACACGCAATTTCGCACTTCGAGCGGAGTGGAAAGGAGATTAAATGGCTAGGTAAAACACGGATCATGAATCCGGGCGTTTATCTTTCCGATTAATCCCTGACCTATTCGATTGACTGTTTTGACCTTTTGGTCTGGTTTACCAATGAGATGAGGTAAATTTTGTACTGCTTTGAGTGTGAAATTAACTAACGGATAGTAAACTGTTTAGTGCGAACGGGTGGTTATGTGACTCACGTTACCACTTTTCGGATTCCTTTTCGAGAGTTGCGACACATTCTGCCAGTTAGTGGTGTCCAGTAATGGGCTTTCGGACCTTCACCACTACGGTTTGTTGCCTTTGGGATAGTGTCTTCGGACTGTCTCCTTCAGGTTTGTTACCTTCGGGTATGTTGCCTTCGGGTTTGTGCCTTCAGGTTTATTGCCCTATTGTATCGCTTTTGGAGTTGGTCATTCGTCACTGCTCGAGTGATATTGGGTTTGGAGTCTTCGGGCCTATGGATCCTTGTTTATACAGTACTGAGCATGTGCAACTTTCCGATGTTTCATTGATATGTAAATTCCCTAGGTATCGCCCTTCGGTGTTGGTCTTTTTGAGCCACACGTTGTATAGCGGTTACTTTATGGAACTTGTGTTACCTTCATTGATATTTGTTATTTTCCTTTTTGGCTTGTTTTGGGATATTCATATCCTTTATTTATTTGAGTTGCCGATGATATGAGGCTTGTCTTGCTATGATTCATCTTTTGTTAGATGATTGTGTTATCTCTTTTAGAGGTATTTGTTATACTTTATGACCTTGCAGGTTTATTGTTGTTCAGTTTGTCTAACTGATTTGTTTAGCTAGACCGACCGTGTATTTATACTCGAGTCAGACCGAGATGTTTCAGGTTAGGTGCGTTTGGACTTATCCTCTTTTGCTTTCGCATGGACTACTCCGCTAGCTTCTTTTTATTATGGCTTTTTGTGTAGTCTTTTTTGTTGTAACTCTGATATATATGTATTCTTTTGACTCGTCTGTATATTATGGTTTGCTATACCACTTGACATATATCAGTTTGTATACTCCGTTATGTATCTATATATGTGTATACGATGATCTACTGTTCTGTGATGTATATTACATTTGAGTTGTTATATTCTGTTCTGATAGATCCTTCAGCCACATATGGTTTTGTTTTGAGTATTCATTGGATATGTCGATCTACTTGTATGACAATTGTCGATGTATTCAATAGATAGTTAGAGCAAGGCTATAGATGGTCGCTCCCAACCAGCCTTATTCTCCGCGTTAGTTGACGGCATTACCTCGTAGTGTCCTTGGTTACCGTGGGTATAGAGGTGGGGCGTCATAGTAGAGCTATTTTCAGATAGTCAGAGTGCGATACATCTTGTAGAGAATCAAGCTTATAGTTCACGGACGAAGCACATTGATGTTAGAGGTTTCTTTCTTATGATTAAGGAAAAACGAAGCAAGATCAAATTGTTGAAAGTGAATACTTTGGATAATCCTTCAGATATGATGACAAAGTCACTTCCAAAGGACAAGTTTGAGCATTGATCAGTTTGATACCGGTTACTTGAGCGCCATGGGGCGTTAGACCCAACAACTTCTACGTTGATTGCTTGATGATAGGTGATGAAGAGAGATAGTTATATTTGAATCAGGGTGGCGTGTTGAATTTAGATGATTCAAATATTTGTTAAAGATGAAAGAAACTGATTGATTGATTTATTCAAATCAATTAATTTGACTGGCATATGGAAGGATATTTTGAAGGAAACTAATTAATTAGTCAACCAATTAATTAGTCAAAGAATTTGTATATGAAGAAAGAAAAGATTTCTGGTGGAGATTGATTCAAACAAGGAAAATTATGAAAACCAAGATTACCATTATCCATTTACATAGAAATCAAATCATGGATATTCGGAAAGGATTCAAACATAATTTGTAAATAATTTTCTTATAACTAACTCCTTCATTAAGTCTACTTAAATGAAGGAAGTTCATCTTCATATGCAAAAAAGCAAGTGTGTGAGAGCATCCACCATTATTCTTCCCTCCCTTTTGTACTCTTTTCTTTAGTGAAATAAACGAAGTTGTTGGGTCTCGGTGGACGTAGGATATTCATCCGAATCACGTTAAATCTTCTGTATCTCTTATTTCTGTTATTATTTCTATGAGACTGCATAATTAATTTTTTAAGTTCCATTGGTATCTAAATAGGCAATACTAGATCATGATCAAATAATTCGTTTCCGCTCAAATTAAAACAAATTTCACTACATTGAATTGGTTAGAGGAGATCAGATGGTTATGTATGATGTTATAAGACACTATAATATAATATGACGGTGAGGTGCAAATACTATGATGATCTTTTGGATTTAATTTCCAAGTTTTTCAAAAGCTACGAAATTATTGTCAAAGACAAGCGACTCGTTACATCTATGAAATAATTCTGAAAAATCGCATGAACAAAACCAATCGGAGTTTTGTTGACTAGGCATCAATGCAGAATATAATTCTTTCTCCACAATATTTTTAGGGATCACTGTCTATTCTTATTGGATATGTTAATGTTTATTAAGCTGAAATAAAACTTAGGGCTCAACAAACAAATGTAGCATTGTTTAACTAGACACAAAGACTTGATGTGAGTATACAGAGCATGGCAATACATGTGCATAAAACGTAGCTATCACAAAAATATGTAATTAGTTTGCATACATTATGTAGAATTTGAAAATTTAATAGAATTAAGTTATTCGTAATTCTTTTATAAGTGTGGATGGTTGTTAAAAGAAAAATCTAAATGATAAGATGGTGCGATGATGAAGAAATGGTTAAAAGGATAATTGATTTATTGTTAAAGGGACTCCAATTTTGAATACGGAAAGAAAAAAAATCTCAATTTCGTAAAATTACAGTATGATGTATCAAAAATGTTCCCATTAACAAAAATAAATCTGCAATTGCCCTTGTCATGATGATCCTCCATCGTTTATGTGACTTCCTTTTCGATCTGGTCCGCTGAGACTGGCTTTTGGTAAATGACCATAGTTTTTTTTATGGTATTTTATCAAATTTTGCTTTGCATGAAGATAAAATGGTAATCATTTAATTTTGTTTCAACTTATCACGTCCTTCATAATAATTTTTTTCCTTGGATGTAATCCTTCTAAAATTGGCCCTTCCTTATTAAAAATAGTCTCTTTAACGGTGCCCTGAAATTATCCTCAATTTATTTAAAAATTTATTGATTAGCAACTTGCTTAATTTGTATTTTATGTTAAAGTAACAGATTCTAGACACATGTTCAAGAGACAAATAACAAAATTCTCTCCACCCTCTAATAAAAAAAAAAATTAAATTAAGAAAATTTGATTCGTAAACCTACCTCAGACAGTAGAATATAACCAAGTTGCAAAACAATTTGGTCAGTTTCGAGTGGTGTATTATGCATGGAAGCAAATATTGTGACACAAATTTTGACCCAACCAATCTCAGACAGTTGATGTTCATCACCTTTAAAAGCACAATTAAATCAATCGGTCAAGATCCATTGTATCATGAATTGTATCATCAATTTGGATCCAAATACAATTTTCCACTATATATAATCCAAGTGGTGTATTATTTATAAAAAAAGCTACAAAAGTGGCATCATAATAATACTATCCATAGTCAAATAAAACTAACAATGACATAATAGCGATGACCTTCATAGCATGCATGCTACCAAATCCAACATCTGTACTATGTAACTTGGTGATACAGCAATATCATCTATATACGTTAATCGGGTAAAATTCAACTAATTAGCAGAGGTAGCCTCAAAATTCAAACGCCTAGGCATATACAAATCATGCTTCTTTTATTTCTTACCGTTAATGGTTTTGACTCTTTTTGGTCATTGTTAAAGAGACTACAATCAAAAAGTTCAGTCAACCTCCGTCGAAAAAAAAATTACACCACGCGTGGTGATAATTATGCGAAGAAGATCGTCTAACTGTAGCAAGATCATGAAAATTTGAACGTTTCTTCGGCTTAAGTTGGGTTAAAACCACGAAATGTATTTATGGATTTACTTCCATTGAGCGTACTGAATGCGACATTGGGTCTGAAATTGCAGTTTGGAACATAAAATTCAAAAATCTTCGATCTAGTAAGTGGAAAAAAGTCAGAGGAAAGACAAGCAAAAGCGATTTCTGTATTAGCGGGAATGAAACTGATCGCAAAAGAGGATAAATTAGCCACATTAAGATTACCAGCCAAGGTTATCCTAATAGATGGAGTTTTCCATAAAACCCTTCTAGTGGAGGAAAAACCCCTAGAAATAAGAGAAATAGGGCTGAAGAGAGAGCCAAACAAACGATATTTCATGTATAATCCAGCATAATCTCGAATATTACCAGTTCCATTACGTAGACCAAATGATACAATACGAGCAAAAGTTTATATATTAATGGAGATATAGAACCGCATATAAATGTACCACGTCGAAGATAAAATCTATGATTAGCATTAAAACCATTGTTTTGAATACCCGACCAGGCCGTAGGTCTGAACTCGATTAGCCGCGGGCTCGTTCCCCACTGCGTTATGGAAGGGAATCAAGCTGTCGACAAGAAAGAATCGAGGTTGGATCGTAAAAACCCCCAAAACCGTGTTGAACCTCAAGTAAACGCCATCGGGAATCATTTTGAAATTCATCGTCGTTTCAATATCTCTCATCTGCAATTTCCCCAAATCTGGACTCAAACCCTAAATGCTACCGCTGAGAGCGGCGACAAGAGCACCATCGCCTACCTAAGCTATCGAGGCTTTGGGTAATTTTTAAAAAGAGCAAATATATGGTAGATTCATGAAATAGTATGTTGATTTGTAGCTGTAATGTTGTTTGCGGCTTCCGTCTTCCCATTCTGCGATAATTATTTTGTTTTGGTAGCTATTAGTTTTTGTAGTTAACGAATTCCTATTTCCTAAGCTGTAATGTATAATTGAAGTGTGAACTTATGTTAGGGTATAAAGGACTAAATAATACTTTTTGCTAGTATAATACAGCTCAATCAGCTCCATATCTTCAACTTGCCATCTCATGCTGCATTATATCAATGGGTTGAATATTACATTACATATATGTATAATTGATTAGCACTTTACGAATTGTTCTATGTATTTGTGAGGAAATATCATTTATGCACCACTGTATCTACTGCGCATTGTACATGACGGTTCTGACGGTCTAGCCAATCCGATCTTTAAAACCTTGAACATTAAACAATTATGGTTTAACTCACGGTCCGGTTTTCAAAACTATGATTAAAACATTGATTTTTCTATGGTGGTAAAGTTCTATCATCAAATATTTCTTGGAATATCTTCATACAAAGTTTCATGATTTCATCGAGACATGTAAATGTGTTGTACGTCTAGTATACTAAAATAGAGAATTATCAATTATAAACTCGTCTCACAAGTTTATCAATCAGATTTCCACTACTCTAGACGTCTATATTAGCTAATTTAAGCAATAGGTATGTCATAACTAAATAACAAAACAACGTTATACTATCGTAAAAATAGCACAATGTAGAAACCAGGAAGATAAAAGAAGGATGTATAAGAATATACAAATAGACTAGAATCTGACCAGTTAACTAAGGAAATTCCGTTTGAGGCTTGTCGAAACAATTTCCTTAAGAATTTTTATTTAAATTCTTCCAAGATACAATAGACGTAATCTACACGAGATTCTAATGAGTATGTCGACTCTGTGATTTACTGTATAGAGCAGTGCAGAAGTAGAGCGGTAGGGAATAAGAAGAAAATAGAATTCGAATAGAATGAGAATGTGATCAGTATTCTCTCCTATTTATAATTTCATCCGCATCCCTTCAAATAGTCGCGTCCGCTTGGCGGGTCGCACCCGTTGCCTTTTAACTGCTACTATTCGTTAACGGGTCGCACCCGCCTGCTCCTCACATCTGTTCGTATCGCACATGCTTCTGTTCGTCCGTGCTTCTTCGGTAGGGTCGCACCCGTTTGCTACTCGCATTCGTTCGCTTCGCACCTGCTTCTGTTCGCCCTCGTCTCTTTAGTCAATCTGCGTCGCTTTTGAACAGATCCGCATCTGTTCATATAGCCTGCAACTGTCAGAAAACCCGGACCAGTTTTATAGTAAAAATAGGATCATATTAGATCCAAACCCGAGCCCGGCCCGGTTCGGTTCGGTCGAACGAACAGCGGCGGCCCATGCACGTGTAGTGGTGATGCATGATCTCCTTCCTCATAACGAAGCAAACATTTGGATGGCCCAAGGCCCTAACCCCTTCATTGTAAAGATATTAATATACTAGAATAGCTTTGTAATTTTTGGCTATGTGGGACTACGTTATTTTCATTCAATTTAGTATTAGGAATTGTAATAATCCCCTACATGAATGATAATATACATATCCCCCACACAAAGCGAAATATCACAGAGTACATATGGAATAATGCTTTATCATGGATAAGTAGATATTTCACTTTGAACTTTCCCTAGTTAAAACTTATCGGATATACTTGGCTAATCGGTGGATTATTTCATCTTGAACCGTTGGCCTTTATTGTATATCTAGACAATAAGCTTTACGAAGCATTGATTTCCTTCTCATCCAATCTCTTGGTTGTGTTCATTTTGGTCCTGAATAATTTTTGGTTCTACAAGTGTTTATAGAAAATATAAGCCTTTAATATTCTTATAGAGCCGACCTAGCTCACACTAACATAGGTGATCGCAACCATTAAGAGTGTCCTACATATACCCCACTTGTTATATTCAAGATATGGCCATCATTAAAAAACATAGTTTTAACCTTTAACTACTTCTATAGGCATGCATTATATTTTGCACCATAGGAATGGAGTAGGACTAAGTCCAAACAAATGCATTGCTTCTTGAGTTACTCATAACTGGTTTGCCTATTGATCCTAGTCCTTGGGATCTCCAGTTGCTAGGATATGTTTCCGTATAAGGTAACTCTTGTTGGTTTAGGCTTTTAAACTCATTCCTCTCGATGCGCGGTCAATTTTCTCTCTCGATAAACCTTTAGTAAATGGATCCGCTAGGTTATCATTTGTTATAACATAATCAATGGAAATAGTTCTATTAAAGAGTAACTGCCTAACTGTGTTATGGCGACGACGAATGTGTCGTGATTTGCCACTATACACAATGTTTTTCGCTCTACTTAGCGCTGCTTGATTATCGTTGTGAATACATATGGTCGTTACAGGTTTGGGCCAAAATGGAATATCTTCTAAGAATAGCCAAACCATTCTACTTCTTCTCCTGCTTTATCTAATGCGATAAACTCAGATTCCATAATGGATCGAGCTGTGCATGTTTGTTTAGTAGATTTCCATGACACTGCTGCTCCTGCAAGGGTAAAGACATAACCACTTGCGGATTTTTATTCCTCTGAATCTACGACCCAGTTTGCATCACTATATCTTTCTAAGACCGTAGGATATTTTCCATGATGTAAGGAAAAATTAGTGGTATTCTTTAAATATTCCAACACTCTCATAAGTGCTTTCCAGTATTCCTTCCTTGGGTTACTTGTATATCTGCTTAGTCGACTTACCGCGTAAGCGATATGTAAGCGATATCTGGTCTAGTGCAATTCATGAGATACATTAAGCATCCTATTACATGAGAGTATTTTAGTTGCATTACACTCTCATTAGTGTTTTTATGCAGTACTTCTGATGGATTAAAAGTTGTTCTCACTCCTTTAATTCCATAGTCTTGGAATTTTTCAATCACTTTGTCTACAATGTGTGACTGAGACAATTCAATTATATTAGGTGTTTTTATTATTTTAATTCCCAAAATAACGTCTGCTACTCTTAAGTCTTTCATATCGAAATTGTTGATTAACATCTTCTTTATGGTCTTTATTACTTTAGTGTTAGGACCAAAGATAGCATATCGTCTACATATAAACAAATCATAACGCATGATTGTCCAACTTGTTTGTAATAAACACATTTATCACATTCATTTATACGAAAAACATTTTTCATTATGACACTATCAAATTTTTCGTGCCATTGTTTTGGAGCTTGTTTGAGTCCATATAGTGATTTTACTAACCGACCTACTTTGTTTTCATTTCCTTTGGAAATAAAACCCTCAGGTTGCTCCATGTAAATCTCCTAATTGAGATCTCCATTTAAGAATGCTATTTTTACATCCATCTGATGAATCTCTAGATTATATATGGATGCAATTGCTATTAACATTCTTATAGAGTTTATTCGTGTAACCGGTGAATAGGTATCAAAGAAATATACACCTTCTTTTTGACGATATCCTTTGGCTACTAATCTGGCTTTATATTTGTCAATAGAGCCATCTTGTTTCATTTTCTTCTTAAAAATCCATTTCCAGACAATTGGTTTTATTCCAGGTGGAATATCAACTATTTCCCAAGTTTTATTACTTAGAATTGAATCAATCTCACTTTGGATTGCTTCTTTCCAACATGAAGATTCAGAAGATGACATTGCTTCCTTATACGTTTGAGGTTCATGTTCTAACATATAAGTTAAAAAATCCAAACCAAACGTGTTGGAAGTTCTTGCCCTTACGCTTCTTCTTGGTTCAACTTTATCTTTGTCCTGATGAGTTTCATCTTCATATGTTTCATCTCTATTATCTTTGTCCTCTTTGGGACAAGGTTTCCATCGTTTCTTTTATGTGGGAACACATCTTCAAAGAACGAGGCATCTCTTGATTCCATGATTGTATTTACATGAACATCAGCTATATCAGACTTGAATACCAAAAATCTGTAGGCACTACTATTTTGGGCTGGCCCTAGATAATAACAATCTACTATTTTTGGTCCAAGTTTGACTTTCTTTGGAGGCGAAACTGAAACTTTTGCCAAGCACCCCCACACTTTAAGGTATTTAAAACTTCGTATGTGTCCTTTCCATAGCTCATATGGAATTTTTCCTGTTTTATTATGAGGGAGTTTGTTTAATATGTGATTAGACATATTTAAGGCTTCCTCTCACAAGTTTGTCGGTAGACCAGAGGTTAAAAGCATGGCATTAATAATGTCTTTTAACGTTTTATTCTTCCTCTCGGCTATACCATTTTGTTGTGGTGAATATGGAGCTGTTGTTTAATGAATTATACCATTTTCTGCACAGAACTATTCAAATGGTGATTCCTATTCTCCACCTCGATCAGATCTCAATATCGTGATCTTTTTATTTAACTGATTTTCTACCTCATCTTTATACTTCATAAACGATGTAATTGCTTTGTCCTTAATATTTAAAAGATATACATATCAATATCATGTATAGTCATCAATAAAAGTGATAAAGTATAGGTAACAATTTAAAATCACATAAATCTGTATGAACCAAACCTAATGGTTCGGTGCTTCTATCAACAGACTGAAATGGTTTTTTAACCATTTTAATTTGCTTCTACACATGTCTCACATTTATAGTTCTTATCTACTTGAAATTTCGGAATTAATCCCAAGTTTGACAATGTTTTCATTTTTCGAAAATTTATGTGTCCCAATTTGTCGTGCCATAGTAAAATTTTGTGCTCAAGCAAATAAGAAACTTCAATTTTATTAATAGCACAATCAGAATACATAGTTTTATTACCGATAATTGCTACATTTGCCTTAAATAGACCATCGCATAAATATCCCCTTCTGATATATATTCCAGCTTTGGATAGAACCATCTTGTTTGACTCGAACGCCATTTTGAATTCTTTCTTTGATAGTACTGAGCCAAAGATCAAATTCTTGCGTATTTCTGGAACGTAGAGCACGTCATTCAATTCGACAGTTTTTCCAGAAGTAAACTTGAGGATTACTGTGCCACTGCCTTCGATCATGGAAACAGCAGAATTATCCATGTAGAGTTTTTCTTTCTGATCGAATTTCTAATATGTAGAAAACATGGATTTGCCAGAGCAGACACGACGAGTGGCTCCTGTGTCCCCTCACCATTGGTTAGGATTCTGAACCAATTTGCATTTAGATAAAACTGCTGAAAAATTGGACTCGTCCACTTCCATATTGTCAAGTATATTTGCCTCTGAGTTGCGTTCCTTCTTCTGTCTGCAATCTCTAGCGGCGTGTCCCATTTTGCCACAAACCCAACATTCGCCATTAAACTTCTTGGTTTTATTATCTTTGGGTTTGTTTTCAAGAGCTTTTCTCTTCTTTGAGAAGTTCTTCTTTTTGTTGAAGTGGCCTTTATTCTTGTTCTTCGACCTTTCTATTACCAACGCCTCCTCACTTTGTTTGGTAATTCTGCTGTTATCTGCCTCAATCTTTAATCGTACGATGAGGTCCTGCAAAGAAATCTCTTTCTTTTTATGCTTTAGATAGTTTCTGTAGTCTCTCCATGATGGTGGCAGCTTTCCTGTTATGGCTTCAACCAAGAAAGATTCTCCAACCTTATAGCCTTCCGATTCAAGTTCATGAATAATAATTTGAAGTTCATGCAGTTGAGTAGTCACAGATTGAGTCTATCATTTTGTAGTCTATGAATTTGTCTACAATGAATTTCTTCAGACTGACATTTTGTATCTTGTACTTTGCGGCGAGTGCGTTATAGAGGGCCTTTGCTGTCTTTAAAGGCCGATACACTTGTGTATAGCATTTTGTCCAGACGGTTCAGAATATAGTTTCTGCACAGGAAGTCCGAATGCTTTCATGTATCAACAACTAGAAACGCATCTTTGTGTGTTTCTCTGGCTTGGCCTGGTGCAGGCACTGGTTCGTCCTCCTCGAGATACCGTTGCAGACCGAGTGTGGTGAGATAGAACAACATCTGATTCTTCTATGTTAGAAATCGTCACCATCTCCTTTGAAAGGATCAGGTCTGTTGTGTGTAGTAGCCTTTATTGATAGTTCAACTGTTGTCATCTCAGTTAACTAAGGAAATTCCATCTGAGGCTTGCGAAACAATTTCTTTAAGAATTTTTATTTAAATTCTCCCAAGATACAACAGATGTAATCTGCACGAGATCGTAATGAGTATGTCAACCCTGTGATTTACTGTATAGAGCAGTAGAGAAGAAGAAGAAAATAGAATGAGAATGTGATCAGTATTCTCTCATATTTATAATTTCGTCTGCATTCCTTCAAACAGTTGCACCCGTTGCCTTTTAACTTCTACTGTTCATTAACGGGTCGCACCCGTCTGCTCCTCGCATCCGTTTGCGTCGCACCTGCATCTGTTCGCCCGCATCCGCTTCTGAAGCGATCTGCACCTGTTCGTACAGCCTGCAACTATCAGAAAACTCGGCCCAGTTTTGCAGTAAAAATAGGTTCGTATTAGACCCAAACCCGGGGCCTGCCACACGACGACACACGTGTGCGGTGGTGGTGCATGATTTCTCTCCTCGCAACGAAGCAAACATTTGGGTGCACCAAAGCCCCAACCCCTTCGTTGTAAAGCTATTAATATAGTACAATAGTTCTGCAATTTTTGACGATGTGAGACCATGTTATTTTCATTCAATTTAGTATTAGAAATTCCAACAAAATGTTGATTAGTATATTATAAGACACAATAGTAATTTCGGCCCCTTCCAGTTTGGAAATGTATGTCAGACCATAAGATTTCAAAACCTTTACGATGTGGTTTTTGATAACTGAACATAATCTAATGAACAAAATTTTCTGCCATGCAAGAATCTAAAGAGGGTCCTTATGAGAAGTAGTATTTTCTCTAAATAATATTTGTTTGGAGGAGGCCTTGTTTGCAACCCGCCTCACCAGAGTTAAGAACTTATTGCTTGCACCTTACCATGTCAATCATGCCCACTGTGTATTTTGTTTAAAGTTTAAATTAAAATATGTGTAATAGTTTAAAGCTTATGTCCGTTATTAGTGCTTATCTAGTGAATGTTAACATAGATGTGAATGAAGTTTGGAATACTGTTTTTTCTTTTTTCCTTTTTCTTTTTCCTTTTTTTTTTTTTAAACTCCTACGGCATTGGAGTCTATAAATGCACTATAAAGATCAAGTACAACCAAGAGATGTTTTGGCAAATTAAAACTTAAGAAAAACTCCTACGTTAGCATGTGGCTTATTCGTGGCAAATGTCAGCACACGACTTTCTTTACATGGAAGTTGTTAATCTACCAACTGAAACTTCAATATTATTCCTTACTGTTACATTACAAAGTCAACATACAAACTATAAATACCAAATACAGCCAAGTGAGCATAGGAAAAAAAAGTCTTAACCTAGCTTATGGGTGAGCTCATGGAAAATGTCTGCACGTCTTTTGCTGTAATTCTGAAGGTAAGCGTTTCAGATTCAAGTTATGTTTCTCATCTAAGTTGTCTTTTCTTGCTAGATTCAGTCAAAGAATCCTAGTTCACTTTTAAATTCTGATATGATAAATAACTTGTGGGATTATTAAACTAGGAACAGGACAGCATATGTCAATCAGAACCCACATACACACGTTTGCAGCAAAAATATTTAATACTAATCACTCCTAAACAACCTTACTAACTGCAGTCAAAATAACAGAGAGATTATTAATATAATTATTAATTTTGTACCAACCCTTTGTATGATTTAAAATTAACGTAGAAGTCTAAATATGAGTAAGCATACAATGCATCACATCTTGTTTGGAAGTGCCAGCTTTCCTATGACAAGGCAACAGCTTTGCTACATGGTTGCAACCCCATCCATGCATCCATGCATTAGATAAAATGGCCTATGTGCTTAATTAACTCTTAGTATTCCATATGATGATGATGTCAAGTGTGAGGGGATCTAGTTAGTATATAAACCGGCAAGTTGATAGCTTTTAACTACAATTCCACAAATACCCTCTGTTAATATAATTTATTACACCAATTTACAGCCCACAACTCCACAAATACCGGCTTGATTCTCTCTTTCACTTTTAAGAAAACCCGACCCAACCGATTCATCTCTTCTATTTCTCTCTCCTTTTTAGTATTAATTTTGTTTGAAGAAATACAAAAGGATAGCAAAATAGATAATTACATACGTTTGATTGAAGCTCGGTCAAAACATAAAATCCTAAATGTGCTTCAAAACATCATTAAAACCTTGAATAAAAGGAACAATATCAATCTTTAGGATTTAAATTTTAGCAATGAAGAGCTGAAAAGAAAAGATTTTGACAAGAGAGAGTACATAAAAAAAGGAGAGAGAAAAAATTAATTGCAAAAATGTTGATTTAGGCTGCGTTTGATTTTAATAAGAAGTTCTAAATCCAAGTTCTGATTTATAAATTAGAACTTTCTGTGTTGTTTGTCTTTTATCATTGTTCTGAATAACGCTGTCTATTCAGACAAAATAATTCAGAATTTTTTGGTGTTTATTTTTTGTTCTGAATGCTGAATATTGTTTTTTGTTATGAATGTTGAATGCAAACAAACAATTAAGTGATTATTCGAAATTCAAAATTCAGCAATCAGCACTCAGATTTCAAAGTTCAATAATCAAAATTCAGAATTCAGCATTTTAAACAAACGAAAATTTAGTCATTTTCGTTTATTTTTACAAGGGGAGAATCACTAGTTAGATTCTTCATTTAACAAAAATGTTTAACTAAAAACTTACCTTTGTTTCACTCCCATCAGCCAAAATCATTATTCATTTAACAACTCCCTTTGGTAAATACATCTTGATAAAGAGTTTGATCAACATCTTCTATGCATGCAACATTATTATGTTAGTCTAACCATTATGAATGACATGGAGAGTAAGCAAGTTTGTGTGATACTCAACCCGTCCAGCTTTTTTGGAATAGGTTCGAGTATGTGATTATTGCTCGTTTATACGTGTTTGGTTTTGTTTAATGAAGACCTCACAAACGACGTAATTCCTAACCCTTTTGTTCATTTTTGATGGATTTTTGGGTACCCTTAATCGTTGGATATAGAGAAATGGGTTCTAGTTTAAGATTAGTAAGTCTTTCAACGGATACCCCAAAAATTCGAAAACCGTCTTCATTTGTATCCGGAAAACAGATAAATATCCGATATCCGAAAAAATGAATGCAGATTCAGATGCGAAGACATCCGCATCCGAAAATTATTCGTTCGGTTTTCTTCGAGATTATAGTTTAAATTATGTGTATTTTAGAACAATGAAAGATATTTATTCATTGTTTTGCTAAGTTAGAAGTTTGTATTATAGGCACTTAATGCATATTAACTGCATATATTATCATCAAATTTATTTATTTTTAACACTTTAATAATCAATTGTATTGAAAAAAGTTTATATTAAACTAAAAAAATTCATTTATATTTCTTGATTTATCGACCGTTGACGAATATGATAATTATCCAATATCTGTCCGTATTTGCGAATATAGATATCTGATATCCGAAAATGGTTTCGGGTGTGGATACGGATATGACACATCTGTATTCGAAAATATTCGTTGACAGTCTAAAGACTAGGACTTCTTGAGTACAGTTTAGGGAGAAGCTTTTGTTATATTTTGTTTATCGTTACTTATGTAATGTGATCTACGTAGATACCACTAGACCTCGTGTGCATTATGAAGCTATGCGTTCATAATATTCACTACAAGGAAAAAGCCAATTTCGGACGGTTTTAACCGTCAATGGCTGCTGCTTAAAATTTTCGCAAAAAGTTTAATAGTGTACGACGGTCATCCATAGGGAGATAGACACATCAGCCAAGCTAATCGGTGCTTCCTTAGAAACCGATCGACCCAAGGGCCGGTCGATTTATACGCCTGGTTTTCTCTCACATAAGGACAAAAAATTGGCCGAAGTGGCTTTAAGGAGGTGGAACAGTCAGACCAGCAGAGGTAGAGAAAAGCATACCTACTAAACCCCTATCATCCTAGAAAAGAGCTAATACAGTCTTCCTGCCACCAACTACTCTCATCCGACGTGGAAAGCAGCAACAAACTCTGAGTTACACCGTTTGACATCCTGCAAAAGAAGCAACTAGAGTACGAAAAGGCATTTTGTCATCATATATGAATGTATCGCTACTAACCCTCCAGTTGGAAACCATCCCACGGTCTGATCTGCTGTACGGACTGTGAATATTCTCATGCTATCTCAACCGCAGATCAAAGGAGGCTTGTTCGTATAAATACCCCAAGCATTTCACCAGGCAAGGGGTCGGATTGAGAAAACTTTGAAGGATATCGCTCTTCACTATACTCTTATCTTCTTCAAGTATTATCCATCATCTCCATGTATCCATTACATTAGAATTACAGATCTGAGAAGAGATTTGGGATTGAAAGAGAAACTAGATACAAATATATAAACACATATAAATTACCTCAAATACGTGTATAGTTGATTCTCTTGTCTTCTTTTTTTTATTCGATTTTTATTATTCTTCAATTTGTATGAATATAGATATAAATATCTTATTTTTATAATTTAGAAAGTGGAGAAAAAGAAATGGAAGAGATTCATTGCTCTATTCATAAAAATGCGCGAAGAAAATGCAGGGTTAGGCCTGAATTTATAGGCGTAAGAATCAACATCAACCGTAAGATCGAAATATATTGAATTTAGATAGTACATGGCCTAGGTTTACTGGAGTCGCCACATATGAAGCGGTTAACCGTCACCTTCCTAAGGGTCGACGGCCCCTGGTCGACCACTGCAATATGCAGGTCGATTTGTGGGCCCTGGAAATTAATTTAAAACATTAATTTTCCGTTTCGAATTCATTTTTCATTCTTAACTTCTTCATTTAACTCTGATTGCAAAACTTCAAATATGAAAGTTGCTCAGAATTTTGCCATGAACGCAATGGTGCAAGTTTCGTGATCAAATTCCATCATTTGCACAACTTTCTTTTTTGAAGCTAAAATAATCGACTAACTAACGCCAAATTACGGAGTGTTACATAAACTAAAACCATATCAGTTATATGTATGTGCATGAGAGGTAATTCATAAAATGTTTATGAATACCTATTCCATTACGCTAAGAAACGATTGTTGTTTCAAAAGATACCAACTTCACGACAATGGAATTTCTCTTTGAAATTATTGGTAGTAAAATGATTTGGGTTTTGAAAACGATCAAAAGTCAAAACTAATTATGAGAAATGAAATGAAATTAACCAAACCAAATCGAGCACAAAACATTTGAATGTCTAATAAGTGTCCTTGCTCATTAAGGAGAAACTATGAATTTTTTACCAATAACGAGGATGGATATTCCTTTGTTTTCAATTAAACCATTAAGAGTGTTAGTTCTGTCATGTGGTATGATTCGCATATCTAAAATGATTTCCAACTACTTTATTAAAATATGATTTTGATAGTTGTACCCAAAGAAATATGATCCATTGGTCGCATATGTTTCTTCGAGAAGAATACCAATGTAGTTGGAATATAATATGCACTGTTGATAAGAATAATATCATAAATTTCAAATTTTGAAATTAGCATAATAGATTCATCATTCAACGTGATTAAGTACATTTGTATTTTACTCACAAAATTATCACCTATCATGACTACAAAGTTAAGTACGTATGCATTGAAACGGAAAATTCTAAATAATGATTTAGAATAAATTGTTTTCACATAACAACCAAAATATCTCGAAGTAAGTGGGAGCAATATTGAGTTTGTGGGTTTTAGAAATGATTCAAGAACCGATACGAAAAGTATTGTTTGATAAGCATCAGTGTTTAACTAGTATTTTGACATCAAATAGTCTGATTGTTCATTCAAAATGCAGAAGAAGCGTGTGTCTACAAGAAAAAACTATAAAGGTACTAGAATATTTCTAAAAGATAAACAATAAACTTATGACTGCTTACGATGTACTCAACTTAAAATCATTATAACTTGGTTATTTAATTGTAATATCCTATGAAAACTAATAAGAAATTAATAGATTAATAATAAGGAAATGAGAATTTTGCAAACGTCGAAAATTTGCCATGAAAGTTATACCATTATTTTCGAGGCAATTTTCTTTGCAAATTTCATATATAAAGTTACGCAATTGGAGTTCAAATGGAAAAGTACATTTGAAGCTTTCGAATTTAAAATAATTCAAACGAATTCAAATTTTATAGCGTTAAAGTTAAAAATTAAAAAGGTAATGAATATTTTAACACTAAGGGAAACTTAACATCTAAGGAAAATGTTAGTGTAAGTGGTAAAAATAGGAAATCAATCACATGATAATGGCAAGTAATTATGTGGGCAAACGGCAAGAGGTCCACTGCCAAGGGAAGCCGGTCGATCAGAAATGTAAGGCAATTAGGGTTTGCTTTAGCCAATGATGGCCCTATTTAATTTAATTAAAATATTCTCGATTTGATGATTCTAAAGCTTTTCAACCAGTATAAATAAGTGGCCAGCCCCCTCACTTTTATTCACAAGAAAATAGGAATGCTAGCGAAATTCAATCGTCCTTTTCCTCAAATCTCATATTTGAAGGTAAGTTATAAACACACACGTGCGCACATGTGCGCATTTTTCTATTTTTATTCTCCTACATTCCCTGAATTCTGAATCTAATCTATACATAATTGAATCATTGTATATTCCGAAAAGAAGAGAACTGAAAGGGTAATTAGGCGAAGGCGTGAA
This sequence comes from Allium cepa, assembly GCA_030765085.1. Classification (NCBI taxonomy): domain Eukaryota; kingdom Viridiplantae; phylum Streptophyta; class Magnoliopsida; order Asparagales; family Amaryllidaceae; genus Allium; species Allium cepa. The sequence continues at coordinate 211,583,136 of CM060941.1, read as the reverse complement.
ATCAGAATCCAAAATGAATCAAGAAAAAGCTACATATGAGTGGAAATCTTAGTTTTTCACATTTTAGTCATTTGTGTAGTAGTTTGGATTAGTTTTATGCCTTGAGGAATTTTTTATACGAAAACCTTCTATCTAAAACCTTAAAATTCCCCCAATAAAATGCAAATTTTTGGATTAGTTAGAATCTCAATTAGTTTATGTTAATATGGTAGAATTTAGTTTGTTGTTTGCAATTTAAATAATTTATATTCTATTCAACTTTCACTTCTAATTTTTGTTGTTGTGATGAAGGGTCCTAAAAGAAGAAAATTTAGAAAATTGTGTGCAAAGTATGAATTCTCCTATTTATAGTTTGCACTGCCTATTTCTATAATTTAGGCAAATATTAAATCCCTTTTTTACTTCAAACTTGTATATGCAAAAGTTGAATAGAACATAAAAGGTTTAAATTGTGAATTTTTGTTTCCTTGAAATAGAGGTGTTGATTCAATTATGTTAATATAAAATAAGTTTGGTATTCCGATTTCATTTTTGAATATATATGTATGTATGTGTGTGTGCAAGTCTGTTTTGTCTAGTTAAGGATGTTAACTATTTTCAACTTATTATGTGGAACTGAGACTTGTATGAATATGGAAGTTTTGACATTTTAACAATTGGTTTAGAAAGCGAAAACCTTGATTTATAAATAATTTTACGCATGCTTAGGAATATTTAGTAAAAAGTAGCTAGTCTAATATTTTACTTTAAGTGTGTGTGTGTGTGTATTAGTAACGTATAAGTCGTAAAAGTTTGAAATAAATAGGTTAATAGGTAGCACTAAACCCTAGAAGGAAGTTAAGGATAACTATGGAATTAATCCATAATTAAAGGTGAAATAAGGAGTTCCCTTATACGGTCTTAATGCGTAAATGCAGGTGAAGTATATTGCATATAGTATATATGTATCCTTGAATATTTGGTAATATCGGAGAGCGGAAATTTGACTAAATTATAGGGATGTGAGGTTAGTCAAAAGTATATAGAAGTCTGTCCAACTAATCTGGTTACCAACAGTATGACTTTGGACTGATGTAAGACATCACCTACAATAAGTATCCATAGTGGACACGAGGTTAGTCCTAATTCTATAAGGTGAGCCTGCCCAGCTAATTTGGTCATCAGCACCTACGAATAGTCAGACTAATTTGAGATGTCACGGTTTGGATTACAGATCATAAGATGGATATCCCAGTATGAGTCTGCTTTTGGTTGGAGGTATTAAGTGGCCGTTGTAGGGTTCTGCCTCCTTAGAACTCAAGAAGTATTAAATGGTCGGGATGATCTTTTAAGCGCGGTAATAGGAAACCTCTGGAGGGTTTCCGCTTCGAGGTTGAGGTATTAAGTGGCTATTGTAGAGTTCGCCTCTTTTCCATAAAATAAGCATTTGGTAACCTTATGGGATTTCTTGCGATCTTAGCTAGGAAGTACCAGAGAGTATGGCGAGTGTTTGGTTGGTTCGGTTGGGTCTAGGTGTCGAATGATGGGGATCTGCCTAGGTTATAGGTATTAAATGATCAGAGTCTGTCTACTTCCTGTTAAAGAGGTATTAACAGGCCCAAGTGCTTTCTCTCGCATCGATAGTGAATGATTGATGGAGATGCATCAGTAGACTCTGTAGTTGTCTTGCACCCGCATTAGAGTTATAAGATTAGACTGGAAAGGACCCTAGGCCTATAGTTAGATGTACATTATGAAGCTAGACTGGAAGAGCCTTTGGCTTATAGTTGGAGGTATACTTGGTAGGATGCATACGACATAACACTTATCTAAATGATGCTTAAATACTATTATGGTAAGACTTGATATTTTCATTCACCAAACATTGTTGTTCTAACTCCTTTCCCATTAGAACCCATGGGTTAGGGAGATTGATGTGGATGGAGAAGATGAAAGCGGCGACGATGATTTTTGGCACTTTAATTATTAGTCTATGTTTTGATATATTCAGACACACCCAGATTTCAAACATGTTGATGTTTTATTTTAAGATATTGTATTATGAATATTTTAGGATCTCGTGTTTCTGAGATTAGGTTTTTATGATATGGGTACTTATTTTTGTTATTTTATTTTATCCCTTCTGCTTTGGTATTCCGAAGCATAGATAAATAGCTCTGTACATTTTTCATTGTACCAATTTTACCAACCAATAACCAGCTTTGGAACGTATCTAAGGTTTGACGGGTTTTTATTGGGTAAAAAATTAGACTCGTTCCAAGGAGGGTTGTTACGATACTCAACATTGGATTCGTAAATGATATTTTTATAATTGGTATAAAAGGATGTTGGAATGTCCCATGTGATTTGCACAGAAACAAATGTTTAATATGGAATGTGTAAGATGTATTTTTTATGTGTTAGCAAAAAGAATTATTATATATGTTGTATTGTTTACAATATCTTGTTTCACTTATGCATTTGATCCATGAAGCAAACAATAAATCCAAATTAAAATCACTAAATGGTATTTTAGAGTGTTCTCGAGTATTTAGAGAATTGTTTATAGAAACAATGAATTCCTTATGAAGGAGTATTCAAGCTCGAATTTCATAAGTGATATCAAGTATAACATGTCAATACTGAATTCATGTTTAAACCTTAGTTAAGGATTTTTAAGTTGAAAATGTTCCAAATGAAAGGTTGTTGCTGATTCAACAAAAAGGCTAAGTAGACCGCCTTGAATAGCGCCACAGTAAATACCATGTATAAATATATGTGCGCAAATATATAACCAAGCTAGGAGCGATTTCATGTATTGAGAATGCATTGTCGTTGTTATATGATAACAATGTCATGATAAGAGTTCACTAGAAGTCGAGATACATACCCTGAATAGTTCCACAAGATAAAAATAGTTTATCAGCATCAGAGAGGTTTGATTGATAGATTAGAAAATTAAAGCAACATAGAAGATCCATTCATAAAGGGTCTGGCTTGTTCAGTTCTCATCAAACTGGTCAAAGGGATAGGATTTAAATTCCATAATTGGCCCTAAGTGCAAGTGGGAATTGATAGAGTTAGGGGTATGCCTTAGAGCAAATTTTGTTACCTACCGTAAATTATTAACTTTGTAATAAAATCTAGCTCAAAATAAAGGGCGTTTTCTTTCTATTATACACTAGATATAATGTGTTATATTAATTAACTATTTAATTTAGGTATATTTGATATAAAATCTGTAAATGATATGTTTTATGAAAATAATTACAATGCGTTATAATCACGAGCAATTTATCATAGTAAAAATAAACATATCATTTTTAATATTCCTAGTTAAGATATATCAAGACTGGATGTCGATACATCCGTTGAGACCAGAGTATGTAACACTCTCCAAATATTGGATAATGTATCACTCATGGCTACTTAGGCCACTAAGGAGTTATGTACTGATAGTTATTGGTTAATCAAGGAGTGACTCACACGGTAGTTTTCTATTGGTTAATATGACTAAGGTCAAACAGAAAATATCAAAGTGGCAATATTACCCAACTACCTTGACATGAGAATGCTATTGAGCTTCAACATGGATAATCCACTCTAATTATAGTTAAATCGTGGCATGACATCCATCAAATGACTGTAGTTGGGTCTGAGTTTGAGCATTGGAAATGAAACACTATTTAAAAGAGAATTCGTCTCCTCGGTTATATGATGTTAGTGTCATGGTCAACTGTAGTAAACTCAAAGTCAAAATCTCTGACCAAAGTAGTTCGGTTAATGATCATTGTTATTATTAAACCAAGGATTTGTGTTGAATTATATAAGTTGAATATGGACGATATTGGAATTTTGAATAGTGTTGAATTTCATAAGTCCTAATGTGTTACAATTTTGTTTAAGATAATTGGTGTAAGTAATTTTCACTACCGGGGGCCGCTTAAAATAGTAAATTGGATTTTTACCGAAACTGTGTATGCAATAAATTCGGCTAAACTATCACACCACTAGTAAAGAGACCTGTGAATGTTAATATTCGAATTGTTTGCTATTAATCGCTAACCGAATTACACCTTTGATTCACACAATAACAATGTTGAATACGCCGAATAACACCTGATTTCATTATATTACAATTTTTATAAATTAATTAATATTCAATAAATATTAATTATAAAATTTAATTTGATTTATGTTGATCAATATTAAAAATAGCATGTATACAAAAGTTTATACATATGTATCGATGCATGATATCGATGTACATTTGAATCTAATTTAAATGTAAATTATTTAATATGGTTTGAAGTAGCATGCACGCACATTGTAATGCCACTGAATTTTAGTTAACATTATTCAAGATATTTAATTGGATAAATTAAATTGAATAATGTAAATAATTAGGGAGATGAGATTAATAAATCCAATGGTCGTGTCTTGATGAATGAACTAAAATAAGACTTAACTAAATTTAGAAGGAGGAATTTTCCTAAGGGGTAAACTTGGAAACGGAGCTATATTTTCTAGTATATATCTCTTCCTCCACCTTAATAAACTTTCACTTTCTCATTCAAAACTCCTCACCAACTTTTGGCCGGCCATTAAAAGCTCCAGGAAAAATATAAATTGAAGATAAAAGCGAAGGAATTAAAGCTAAGAAATTATTTCATTCTCCAATCAACTAATCAAGGTGAATAATCATATTTATCGTCTCATTTTCTCTGTTTAGATCGGCTATGGGTTTTACCTGATTCATGTTTGCGTTTGGTTAGGCTACAACCATTTAAACCTATGTTTAGATAAGACATAGGTGTTTTAAATGTTAATGAGCTAATTAACACATTTTTATTCGGTTTGGCTAAATTACGAGTGGTTTTGATCTTCATACGCTTTGAAATTTTAATATGTTGAAGAGAACACATTAATTGATTTTTTGAAATTTTTTCTAGAATTTTTATTTATGTTTTAATAATTATATAAAATTATTTAAGGAATGAGACTTAAATGTTTTGTATAATTATAAAGGAGAAATGGGTTTTTTCAAATTTAGTCAAATCCAAATAAGGAAAATCATCTGTAATTTTTAAATATAAAATTCTGGCAACCAATCAGATTTAGTCAAACAAGGCAAGTAGAGTATAAAAGAACTATTTAAAGTACAATTTTCGCTATTTCAACTCTTTCGGTAAGAGCTTCTGCCTCCATTCTAAATCTTTCGACAAGGTCGAAAGGTATCAATCCTTTCGACTAGGTCAAAAACAATGCATATGGTATCAGACAATCGGTACATAGTGAATTGAAAGGGGTCGAAAGGTTTAGGGACGAAATGTTAGAGCTTTGGAAGGAGATGGAACTTTTTTTGGGTTTTAAAGAAAATACACCTGCTAGCTTTCGACACAAAACTTTCGACGTTGTCAAATGGTTTAAAAAAAGCTTTCAATTGGTTTTCTTTCTTGTTTTAAACGAAATCTTTTGACAAAGTCGAAAGGTATAGCTTTTGACAAGGTCGGAAGCATAGTTTTCGCTTCCAAACCTTTCGACCTAGATGGGGTCAAAGGTTCTTTTTTGTTTTCTAAAACTTTCCGCCTCTCTCCACTGTTTTCGAAGAGTTGGTTCAAACATTAACACTTTATTGTTTTTAAATGGTTTTGAATGGGTTACCTTCAATGACTTCGAAAGGTTTATAAATGGTTTTATAGGGGGGATATCTCAGACTTCCGACTAATTTGAAAGGTAGAACCTTTCGACTAGGTCGAAAGGAAATTTTTCGACAAGGTCGAAAGGTATGATTTTGTGATGCTTTCAAAATGAATGCTTCCGAAGGGGCTAACTTCGGGGGGTCATTTGCTTTCGAATGGGACTTCATTCGAAGGGTGTTAATGGGCTGTTTTTAGCCATTTTTCTTGAGCAAATTTATGCTAATTCGAAGGGGCTACTTCGAAGGGTTATAACATAAAATACTAATCTTTGTTTGAATATGTAAGGGGGATCCTTATTTAAATTGAATGTTATAAACCTTGGGGACACCGGGTGGGTTTAATGTTTTCGATACATGGCCTGGGGTTACAAACAGAAATATGATTTCGAAAATATACATTGGAGTTATCAATGTGTTTTTATTTAACTTAACCTAATTGGGGCTACCGATGGGAATAGATTAAGCAGGTGGTATACCTAGGGAAAATAATCAGTCACGGGGATCGTGAATTTTTATAAATAAGCATAGGGATCATAATATTTTAAATTAGCCAAGTGTTGGGTCCTTGGTTAACCTAGGAAAACCATGGAATGTAAGATGGATAGCCCACATCAAATTTCTAAAGTAAAGAATGTTTTGCTAGAGGTGGTTATCCTCGGGATTTGGCACCCAAGGGTTCATAGTCATCATAGGAAAACTATGAAATATGCAGTGGATAGCCTACACCAACTTTTATAAAAAAATTTACGATGGATAATCTGCATTTATTTTGATGAATTTGGGACGGATAGTCCTATTTAAGTTTTGACGGATAGTCATTTTAAAGATTTTAGAGGGGAACTCTAATAAATGGATTTTTGATGGAAATTCTAATAAATTGCTTTTAGATCGGATATCTAACGAATGAGTGGATGAGATATCCAATATATATATATATATATATATATATATATATGATTTATGGCTTTATTTCGTATTATGTTAAGACTAATCATTTTGGGTGTAGGGGCATAGTAAATGATTTACATGTTTTGTTTTGGATAATAGTGAGGGAAAAACCCGTTCCGCTAAGTGGCGTGGTCTCACTGGATATCTATTTATGATAAGAGATGATAGGGGATTGTTCATACCAAACTCATTGTTTGACACTTTGACTCAAAGTTCGTATTTCTCCACAAACTCTCGGGTACTCAAAATTAATTTGAGTAGTCTGAGAGTAGGAGACTTTCAGGTTTTGGAACGAATAAGCTTCCAAAGACGTGCAGGAGGCAGTGTTAGCTATATAGTAGCTATTTTGTGTTTTCCGTTGTGATGTACTAAGAACTGTAAACTTCATATTTATTAGTTCTCTGATCATTATAAGGGGACAGCTTCATATGTCGCTCTTATCGTATTTTGTACATGTATATGTGATTTGAACGTGGTTAACGTCTGGGATTATGCAATTAAATCTTAAGTTGAAATTTATAAGAAATGAGAAATTTTGTTGTTGAAGTTTAAATTTCTTCATGTTCTTGTGTTTCTGTGTTGCCAATAGTTTCAAGATTCAGATTTCGGTCACTCAGAATAACACCCATGTATGGCTATAGCATCCTTAGCAGTCAGTTTTGAGCCTCCGGAAGCGAGATGTCACACCCATATGGCCCATGGTATAGGCAGTTATAGGTGTTAAGGGAGTGATATTTTTGGGTTTGTATTGGTGGAGAAATGAAAGGATCTGGATCCAATTTTTCCCCTCTCTCTCTCTCTCCCACCTTCCTTATTTAAACCCGCTAACCCCCTTCATTTTGAGTTTGATCTCTTCCTTCTCACTCTACCCTATAGACCGAAAACACCTAGCCTCCTCTTGCTCCCTTTTCAACCAAAATAAGATCAAATTAAAATATCGTAAGGTGTGTAGATCTCTTTGATCGGTAGCGTTTTTTTGAAGAGACCAGATTCGATTCTAGGAGTTCTGCTAATTCAATATTTGACGTGTTATAACTAGGCTACAACTAAGGTAATGTTCTATTTATTTCAATTTTATCGATAGGGATATAATCAATTCCGCCATCAATATTTGAATGGGCCATATTAATATCACGAATCCATATATTTGTTATAGTCATATGCATATATTTATAATTATTTAATTTTTTTTTATGTATACATGTAAATTTGCATTTCGCCTAGTTAGTTAAAAAAATTCGAATTTAAATTTAATATAAAAAGTTCTTTTTAAATATAATTGAATTTAAAACAAATTTATATACATATACATGTTTTTAAATTATTTTGATAAGTTTATTAATGACATTTTTAGATTTAATTTTTTTTATATGCACACACGCACACAGAGATATACAATTCAATTATAATTTTAATATTTGTTAATCGAAATATATTAAATCACAATTTTTGTATAATTATATACACTTTTAAATATAAATATATTCACATATTTATTAAACATAATTTTATATAGAAAAAATTTATACGACAATTTCGATTTAAAAAAAACCTTTTCGAATAAATCGATACTGATTTATTTAAATAAATTATTTTTCTCAAACCTAACCTGAGGCCAAATAAATATTACATGTATTATATTTATATAAATATTTTATTATGTAATATTATTTAAATGTATATATATAAATGATTTAAATTATGAAATTTAAAATATATTATATATTTCTAAGAGAATTTCGTATGTATACATATATTTAAATATATATATATATATATATAATTTATTTATGAACTTGAAATTTTAATTTTAAAGATATTTTAAATCCAGATCTAATTTCAAATTTTAAATTTCATAATTGAATTTCAAACTTTAAATTGTTTTATATTTCTATAATAAGTAATTATATTGCATATGAATGTATGTATACTATTTTTAACAATTATTTGTAAATATATATACGTGAGAATGTTTTATATGATATTATTACTATATTGCAGACATCAAATATGTATATGGAGGGACTGACACGTCTGTTCTAGCGTAAATCCCAATACTTAGATATGGGCTTATTAAACCATGGACATTTTATATGCTGCATGTTCACGCACACGTACGTATATATACATTGCAGCAACGGTGATTTCAGATGGCTAAAAGCTGTCGGCGGCCGTCAGTAGGCCTTAAGAAACTATAGGTAAGGCCGTTGGAATATGAATCTCATTTAGTAACGTTTTCCAATGTCATCGACGTCCTTTTTTCGACGGCGACCAACAGCATTCTGGGATAGTTTTCGATGGCCATGTTGGACATGTGGCAAATCAGCATGACCAAATTGCCATCCGAAGCAATCGAAAATGGTCAAAGTCTGCCGCAGAGAGCCATCGAAAATCGTTGGAATATGATGACCAATATGCCGTCGGAAACCATTTGAAGCCGTCGGAAATCTAGATGTATTTTTTTTCTGTTTTTAAGCCTGCTGCCTTCCAGCCACTACACATCCGTCAATACACATAACAGCTCCATTTCGAGCATATATAAACCATTAATCATATAAATAACCAAACATAATATTCAATCCAAAAAATCCATATCCAAATCCAACATAATCCAAAAAATCCATATCCAAATCCAACGCAATCCAAAAAATCAACATCTAAATCTGCAAAAGATAATATACAATCCATAAAAATGTATCAAACACATCCTCACCTACTCGAAGCGTATATATACAGACAAAAAAACATAATAAAACATACCTATCATCACTCATCATCCCATGCAGAACCACCCGACGAAGGAAACCTCATATGTTGCTCCATATACTCCACCAAGCGCTGCTTCAGCTACTCCATCTGCGCAGCACGACGACGATCATGCTCCTGCAGCTCGACGATCTGGGCTCATAGCTCTGCAATTTCTTCTTTGTCTTGAGCCATCTTATACACCTTCTGAGATGTCCTAGCCTGCGAATAAAAACAAATTGTTATAATGCCTCCAAAATCATAAACGTAATTTACACAACTTTGATTGAAAAATATGCCATATTTGAATTTAGTTTATTTTTTGAAAATTATCGCTTGCTTCCCAAATCCAAAGTGCCTACTACGGGATGGTGGATCCATGATAGACTCGAAAATAGCATCTGTTGAATATGCGCTTATATGTTTTTGTTTGATGATAATAAACATATATATTCATTTAAATGTATTTGGTAATGTACTATTTTGTTTTTCATAGTTTAAATAAATATTTGTTGAATAAAATTAAATTACACAGAATTCGAATTTGAATTCAAACAGAACAAGTTCAACAGATTTTGAATTCAAACAGAAATTTTTATTCAAACAAATATTTATTACAATTTTTGAATAGTACAATTTCAATCTCTCACTATACATATACATTTTTGATTACATCACGATCACATCACATTTCACATTTATAGTTAACCTCACTACATATCACTCACACTCGTATTTTTGTCTTCAACTGCATTCCGGTTTGAATCCAACATCTGAGTAATCTGCAAAAATATTTTCAAACGCAGTAAAATTGAAAGAGAAATATTTTTGAAATTTGAAAGTAACGATGATTTTGAAAACATTGTTTACCTCAGTTATTTGGGTTGTTCGTCATCATTTTTGACTGTGCAATATCTGTGCATATCAGTATTTTTATCAGGGACATGTAACCATAAGTGGCTGCAATACACACGTGTACGTTCATACATGTGTGCACTGCCTCGCCAACTCGTGTGCGAAGCCAACAATAGCAAGTGTGCAAACAACAACATGAAGTGAATCAAGTTCAAGCCACAAGTGTACATGAATACAACTCGACTGCAACAGTACAGTCATGAAGACTGCAAGAACATGAACATAGAGCAACAATGAAACTGACTCAAAGCACCACTGACCAGAATACAATGCAACAAAACAGTCAACAAGGCAGAATACAAATGAACAGCCATCATGAGTGCAGTTGCAATATGAATGAAAAGACCAGACACAAGGGCAGTAGCACAAAGTATAGTGCAACTTAAACCAATATACAAATCCAAATTCAAGAATATATACAATGCAAATGTACAGGCCAGTGAACATAAAAGAAAATGGCAGAGTCGAAGCACAAAGAACAAAACAGTTCATGTATGCAACAGTCAACAAGGCAACAATGCAGATGAACAACAAAGGGTACAAAAACAAGTAGCAGTCTTTGAACATGGATGCAGTGTACATGAATGCATCAGTGACCAAACACAGGAACTCAACAAGGCAGAGGAATATCACAAGAGCATGGATACAGCAAAGTCAGAGACTACAACATCAAAGTGCAGTGCAACATGAACCAACTCCAAAATGTATCACTAACATATACTACAGGGATGAACACATGAGTATGGACAAGGCACAAATCAAGTCCAGCTACAAGTTGCAGACTCAAAGCAAACATGACACCAAGCTACAAAACTCAATGGCAATGAAGACAACAGCAATAATATACACAAGTGCAGATGATCAGATATGGGCCAAAATCAATATAACCAAGGCCAAGCACAGTGGACTCATGTCGAAACAGCAAGTCAGTGGCAAGACACAAACTACAGTGGATAGACCAGAGTGCAACAGGCAAGTACAATGCAACAACACGACTTATGGCAGTGAAACTCAAGCAAGTGCAGACAACAGCAACTAAATGCAACAAACTCAAATGTCCAGTTACAACTACAGAGTCGAGTGCATGCTATAGCAATAAAACCAAGGCCGAAGTATGATCAAGATCAAATGCAAACTCAGTATACATATATGCACAGGTACAAACAACAGTGAGCAGACTCATATGAACAAATGCAAAGAACAGTGAAGCATGCACATAGGCCACCAGTGAAACAAAGCAATATATACATGAACAAGTGTAGCATCTGCTACAGTGAAAAAGCCTAAGTCAAGATGGAGTTACAACAATGCATCAGTGAGGAACACAACAACAATGAATACTGCAACAACCAAATGGAGACGACATCCCACAATATCCAGAAGTTTAGAAAATCAAATGGCCGAAGTAAACACTCAGAATCAAGGCCGAAGTGACAGTGAATCGTAAATTCAATGATGAACAAGTCAACAAAGTGAAAATTCACGAAATCAGTATTGTCAAAGTCAAACAAGTGTTCACCGTGGTAGCCAAGCAAAATTGATCACGAAATCAAATCAATACCGTGTGAATCAAGCTACCAAAAATACGAAATTGACAAAGTCAGATCAATCCCAAGCATCAATGCAAGATCAAACGACTATTGACAAATTCAACTATATTCAGACGAATGTAATTCAAGGAGTTCGAACGCATATATAACCCAATCATCACTGGCAAATTAAATTATGGAGTTCAAGTATCAACTTAGTAAAGCAAAAGGAGACAGTACATACCGAATTCACAAACAACGAACTCGATCGAGCAACTGCAAACGAGCAATAGTCAACCATCAGAGAAGTAGCGAGCTAGGGCAATATATCTCAGATCGATTGAAGAAACCGAAGCCCTAATTGGAACAAAGAGCCGAAGCCCTAACTGGAACAAAGGGAACGAAGCCCTAATCAGAACGAAGCCGCCATTATTCTCACGAACGAGACAAAAGGGGATCGGGCTGGAGATAACAAAGAAAAAAAAATAAGGAACGGGTTTAAGTGGGCCGGCCTTATTTTCTAAAGGCTTTATTTTTTAATTAGGGTTATTTTTAGGGTTTAGGGTTAATTTATTTATGTGTCTTTTAATTATCGTTTTTATTTTTCGAATCAAAACTTTGTAAATCACCACCTAGGGTTTAGGTAGTGTCAGATTGTCTAGTTAGAATTAGTTCAGTGAGCAGGGTGTGCAAGTTTGCAAAATTCTATTGTAGGCGGGAGCAGAGTTTGCGAGTAAGCGAAGCTCTATAGGCGGGAGGCAAAGTTTGCGAGTAAGCGAAACTCTATAGGCGGAGCAGGGTGTGCGAGTCTAGTAGAGTGTTTGTGAGCGTGGAGCAAATGTTTGCGAGCAGGGTGTGCGAGTCTAGTAGAGTGTTTGTGAGCGTGGAGCAAATGTCTGCGAGTCTAGTAGAGTGTTTGTAAGCGTGATACTGTTTAATTCTAATAGAAATCTGTGAATGCAGCAGTAGGCAGGGGTTGCCGAAGCTGGGTAAATTTTGTGTGTGATTTACTTTACTGCATATTTATTTCTGTAGTTTATTTCTGTGTTTAAATCGAGAAAATTTGCTATAACCCTATTCACCCCCCCCCCCCCCCTCTAGGGTTAATCTAGATCCTACAGCATCCTCTTCATCAGAAGTCAACTCATCCCATCCTGTCTCAGCCAACAACTGCGCCCGTGCTTCCTGGAACTTTTGCTGTAATGCAAAATGCAATTGAATATAAATAAAAGTAAATAAAATAACACTAATCATTTTTAAGTAGACTAATCGCTATACTAAATAACAAAAAGTTGGAATGGTCACTAGTATAAATAACACTTATAGCTTAACATATAAAAAGTTGGACTAATCGCTATACTAATTATAATATACTTACATAGGTAGCAGTTGCTTTATCATCATGCTCCCATGAGTATATGACTGAACCCGAATCGTCGATCTGCTTCGGGGCATGAGTATGAGCAAAAACATTCCAATATGACACAACACCCCTGCGCGCTATTTCCTAAAATATGAATATATGTATGTATATAATATACACATATATAGTTTCATTAACTGTCTATCAACAACTTATAATTCAACTATAAAATGTGAGTATAAAAATTTACCAAATCCTCGCGATGATGCTGGAATGACTTGGAACCACTGCGATGTGTAACGGGGTTCTTTTTTCTGTTTGTAGAGTTCCTATCTAACTCGCTTTGTAAATTTAAATTGAAAATAACATTTTTACAGTTCTAAATTATGTATTAAGTACCCGCAACAATTTAAAGTAATTAATATGTGGTAAACTTACCTGGAACTCCTCATTGTTTCACCATGTGACCCAGGTCTCCCACACATTAGCACTCATCCAGTTCGGTTTCTTCTACTCTTCTGATAGCAGACACCGTATCCCTATAATTTTTGGCAATTTTACTGTTCCAATGGCACTCCACTAGGGAAAGATCAATCTCTTCTAGGTCCACCGAACCCTACGCGTTGAGAAATGAAAGTTATACATTTTTATAAATAGTCTATAATATATAAATTAAAGTAGGATCAAATAGAAAGTGCAAAATACAAATTGACACTTACCAAGAAGTCCTACCAAATGCTTTCTCCGACGTTATCAGGTATCTTTCTCCACTTGGGCCAACAGGCGGTCATTCTACATTTATATGCCTGTCTAGATATAGAAAGCACTGTAGCTGATGGCTCGAGCTCGAAGCCAGTGTGTCAAAAGGAAACAAACATTTAACAAAGAAAGACAAATATATAATTGATTATACAGAAAAATATTGTTAATACTGAAATAAATTTAATACTTACAATCCATTAGCTTTGGCCAGCAATCAGACTGCAGGAAGAAGTGCCTCCTATGATGAGCCACTGCCATCACCAGCTGGAGGCGCATTAGTCCCTCTCTGAGAAGAAGAGGGAGATCCTGTATGGAAAGAGCTAAATCTACGAAAAAAAGACACACACATATATATATATATATATATATATATAGTACCCATTATAGATATATCATATATGAGAAATATATCATTTAATTATTATGTGAAACATACATTATGGCAGAACATTAAAGGATTATGTGAAACAGATTATGACTAAACATATCATTAGCAGAACACATCATTTCTAATGAGAAAATGTAACATAAAGAAACATAAAAATTACCTTCTCCCAAATTGTAGATTATTAAACAGTCCTCAACGTTTTCTGATTCAGATTCTATTTCGTACTCTATGTTTTGTTCCTTTATAGTCTCAAATGCTTATATTAATGCATTTGACTCATCATTTAGAGGTCCAAAATCAGTTTGACCGTCGTTATTATTATTCCAGTATTTCCTCGATATCTGCTTGATAAACTTGTTCGTCTAGAATATTCTTTCCATCAAATGTAAATTTTGCCTTTGTTTTAAAAACAGCCGACTAATCTACTTTTCCTCTTCATAGAGATTGATACGGAGCGTAATAAACTTGAAGAGCTTGTTTAGCAAGTATAAAAGGATCGTACTTATAATAACGCGAGGTATGCTTTATATCTATAAGATTATAGTTTGGGTGCACATTGATTCCAGAACCTGGAACGTTGTTGAACCAGTTGCATTTAAACAAAAAAACTTCTTCGGCAGGTCTTGTGAAATATGTCAATTGCAAAACCTGGGCTAACACGCCATAAAGATCGTTTACATGATCATCTGGATCATCACTGCCTTTAACAAATACACCGGTATTGTTAGTTAATTTTTCAGCACCGTATTCTTTGGTATTAAATTTATATCCATTAACAAAGAATATTGAATAGACCTTGACTTTCCTTTTTGGTCTCATGGCTAAATGTTTCAATCCTTTGTCGACTGCACAATTTGTCGTGTCGTAAACGTAATTTGTAGACCAAGTAGTGAAATCTTTGTCGATATCACCATTTGCATGTTGTGATTCGTAAACACTGCAATTATAGAAGAAATATTATGTTGGATCATAAGTTTTGAATACTGACAAGAGGCAAAAATTCATGAATCTACGACTACGGCAAATCCGGACTCATCGACTCAAATATGGTCCGTATTTGATATTATTTAACTAAGGTCAATAACTATACAGTTTAGTACAGAATTTTGTTAAAATCTACCCTTAAAGCCCATCACTCACAAATTCAATTACGAAACTTGCATATGTTTTATAAAACTTTCATATACACACATAAAGTTTTAAGTGCACTGGAATAACATTATTCAGTCAACTAAATGCTATATATCAGTCGACTGATGTTGTTTGAATTTTTTTTTTAAAATATACAATAGATAGTCGACTGAACTTCTTAGGTCAATCGACTAAGACTGTGCAAATTTTTGGTGCACGTTTAAATTCAGTTGACTGACTAAGCGACTTCGGTCAACTGAATACAACAACTGACATATTTTTCCAAGAGATACTTCTTTTCACCAAAAGGTTTCTTCTTCATGGATTTCTTGGATTTTGATAGATATCTATTTCCAACAGTCATATCTCCTTACACGCTATATATACACTCAAGATTTATAGATTCAAATCACCTAATTTTCTTTTCTCTTTTGATATATAGCACTTAGCATTCTTGAGTTCAATATCTATAAGCTTTTATACAATCATTGCTTACGTATTCATTTCCATATTCTTCAAGCAGCATTAAACTTCATATTCTTTATACACACACAAATATACACATCTACTTTGAGGATAAGATTATAGAAAGGGTGTACTATAAGTGACAAATCCGTGTTATTTAGAACACACAAAGTCAAGTTAAATTCAGTTTGTAAGAAAGTCATGTTCGGTTGCTTAGGTGGTCAAGTCCAGTTCTGTTGCTCAGGCGGTAAAGTCCTGTTCGGTTGCTCAGGCGATGTAATACATGTTCCTTCGGGTCAAATGAGGGTTGCTAGCTATAATTCCAGAAGGAGTCTAGGACTGAACGAAGAACAGAAGTTCAAACTAGTATAAAAATCTCTAGTGTCATTTTACTACTATTACTATTTTACAGTTATTTTTTGCACTAGTTATTTATTGTACTCCATGTTACTCGATCTTATAACACAGTCACTTTCATTTGGTATATCTAATTTACCTCTTATTACTGATGTTTTATTAGTTAAAAATTTTAAACACAGTTTACTTAGTATCAGCCAATTATGCGACAAAGGGTTTAATATTGTATTTTCTGAAAATAAGTGTAGCATTTTTTATCTAAACAAAAATATTATTTTTTAAGGTTTTAGAGATAATTTTTTTTGTTTTGAATATGAATATAAATTATAGTACAAATATGTGTTTGCTAGCCAAAGAAAATGATCCTTGGTTACGGCACAAAAGATTTTGTCATATAAATTTCAAAGCTATAAATAAATTATCTAAATACGATCTAGTTAAAGGCTTACCAAAAATGAATTTTAAAGTAAACAATATTTGTGATGCTTGTCAATTAGGAAAATTATCAAAATCATCATTTAAATAAAAGAAAAATATTTCTACTATACAACCACTAAAACTATTACATTTGAATCTCTTTGGTCCAACTCAAGTTCAATCTATAAACCACAATAAATATGTGTTTTGTTATAGTAGATGATTTCTCAAGGTATACTTGGACTATTTTTCTGAAAAATAAAAGTGATACATTTGAAAATTTCAAGATCTTTGTAAAAAGAATTCAAATTTTAAAAATTAAAAAATTAAAAATATTAGAAGTGATCATGGAGGTGAATTTGAAAATGAAGCTATGAACATTTTTGTAATAAAAAGGGAATTTACCATAATTTTTCTTTTCCAAGAACACCATAACAAAATGGAGTTGCAGAAAGGAAAAATAGAACATTACAAGAATATGCAAGAACTTTACTAAATGGCAGCACATTACCAAAATATTTCTGGATAGAAGCTGTAGCAACTGCTTGCTATGTTCTAAATCGTGTCTCTATTCGACCTCTAACAAAACATACTTCATATGAACTTTTTCATCAAAGAAAACCAAATATTTCTTATTTTAAAACTTTTGGTTCAAAATGTTTTACTTTAAACACAAAAGATTGGCTTGGAAAATTTGATTCAAAATCTGATGAAGGAATCTTCGTAGGATATTCAAAACGAAGCAAAGCTTATCGAATCTTTAATAAAAGAACAAAATCAATCGAAGAAACTCTTCATGTTACATTCGATGAAAATTTCAAACTTAATAAAAACCTTAAGGATGATGAAATAATACCTAACATAATCACAAAAATGTTTTCTCAAAATAGTTTTGAAGAAGATGAAAACATTGTTTATAATTTTGAAGAAAATAAAAACATCACTCATGATGAAAATGAATTAAGATCTTCTCCTAGGATTTTACGACATCGTCCAGTTTGGGAACTAGTTCCTAGACCAAGTGATCAATCAATCATTGGTACTAAATGGGTCTTCAAAAATAAAGAATATAAACAAGGTAATATAACTAGGAATAAAGCTATATTAGTTGCACAAGGATATAATCAAGAAGAAGGAATTGACTAAGAAGAAACATTTGCTCCAGTCGCATGACTTGAAGCAATACGAATCTTATTGGCCTTTGCATGTTTTCATAATTTCAAGCTTTATCAAATGGATGTTAAAAGTGATTTTTTAAATGGTTATATAAAAGAGAACATTTATGTTGAACAACCTCCTCTATTCACACATGAAAATTTTCCTCATCGCATCTACAAACTTAAGAAACCCCTATACGGTTTAAAACAAGCACCCCGTGCTTGGTATGAACGTCCTAAGAACTATCTAATAGACTCTGGTTTTGAAATTGGGAAGGTTGATCAAACTACTTTTATTAAAAGAACTAGAAAAGATATTTTAATTATTCAAATTTATGTAGATGATATTATTTTTGGTTCTACAAATGAAGAATTATGTCAGCAATTTTCTACAATAATGACCAAATAATTTAAAATGTCACATATAGGAGAATTATCTTATTTTCTCGGTTTACAAATTAAACAATTGAAAAATGGTATTTTTATTAATCAAGAAAATATTGTAATAATCTAATTAAACGCTTCGGTATGGAAAATATTTCTACCAAACCAACCCAATGAGTACAACAATACATCTCGATAGAGATGAAGATGGTAAAAGTGTCGACCAAAAATTATATTGAAGCATAATTGGATCACTACTTTATCTTACTGCCAGTAGACCTGACATAATGATGAGTGTTTGTTTATGTCATAGATTTCAAGCAAATCCTAATGAATCACATATGCGAGCAGTGAAACGAATATTGCGTTATTTAAGAAAAACCAAAGATTTTGGACTCTTCTATCCGAAAGAATGTCTTTAAGAGTTAGCTTCATGTAGCGACGCTGATTTTGGAGGATGTCGGACGGATCGTAAGAGTACAAGTGGGACTTATCACTTCATCGGACGATCCTTAGTCTTCTGGTTTAGCAAGAAACAAAATTATGTTTCACTTTCGACTTGTGAAGCAGATTATAATTCTGCTGCTTTAGCATGTGCTCAAGTTATTTATATGCAATAAACACTTATAAATATTGGTATGAACTCATCTAAATTCACTATTTACTGTGATAATACAAGTGCTATAAACTTATCAAAAAATTCTGTCAATCATTCACGAACTAAACATATCGACATACGTCATCATTTTGTTCGTAATATTATTGGAAAGGACTTGGTCAGATTGGAATTTGTATCCTTAGAAAATCAACTGGCTGATATATTTACCAAACCTTTGAATGAAAATACTTTTATTAAACTTAAAAGAGAATTAGGGATTTTGTCTTTAAAATATTTATATTTTTTCTATAGTTATATTTGTTATTACAGTTCAATTCATTCACTTTAAAGTCTGTCTTTCTGGTATTTACTTTACAATATCCTATCTGTTTGCTAAAAATAGATTTAGTTAAAACAAAATTGTGTGGTTCTCCTTCTTATTTACTCTAATCCATTCATTCTTAGGAAATTAAAGGCTTATATATAAAATTGTTGCAATACACTCTTTATTCTGTCTATTTATAAAAATATTTCTCTTATAAAAGACTGTTTTCTTCACTATCTTATCACCATATTTCTTAAAAAAAAGGGAAGACAATCAAAAAAGTTTTTCTTAATCGATATGTCTTCAGAAAACAACACTGTCTCATCCTCACTTTCATATACCTCCATTAGCATAGAATCGGTGAATCTTCCAACACCAACTCCAATATACGAACCCGTTCCTTTTGTTCCACCATCCAATATTCACACTGGTTATACCCATCCCGTCAAAAGATATAAGCGTTCTCTATTTTTTGGCTCGCCGTCTACCAAAGAAAAGATAGACGACATCCATCACTATCAACGGGAGACTCTTGAGTTACAACGAGAACTATACCACGAGCAAAAGGTGAATGCAAAGCGACTAGCTTCCTTAAACAAGTGGCTCTTAAATTCTATGGTTCGTCTTCACACAATACGGTTCATCAATCAACGACTCCCTCATGTCGTAATCCATGGGAACCATCACCTCAACGTCCACCAATTTCTCTGAATTCCTGGAAACGTGGACAAGGCTGGTCACCATTACGACCTCTGCAAGAGAAGACGAAAGTGGAACCAGAAAACTATCACACTCCTTCCTTTTCATCCAAATCATCTTGATTTTTTTTCAAATATATATTGTAGTCGTATATAATTTTTTGCTTATTCTAATTTTTTCTTTAAATGCTAAGTTCGATACATTTTACTTTAAGGTAGTTCGACGTTAAAATTCAATAGCGCCAGTCGACCGAATCAAAATAGTTAGTCGACTGAACCTGTCTTTTAACTATTCTTTTTCCCTAAAGTCAGTTGACCGACTCCCCTAAACAGTCGACTGAATTCGTCTATTTCACGTTACAAATTCTCGGGAAGAGTTCAATCGACTAAATCTATAGGGCCAGTGGACTAAACCCAAGAAATGATATTTTTTATACAGAACCAGTCGACTGCCTATGAAGGTTCAGTTGACTGATACTGGGTACCCGGCTTTTACCCTCTTCCAGCCTCTACAAATTTACTACTTACCTTTACCAAATTCACTTTTTTCCCTTCAATATTTTTAACCTTCTACCATTAAAATCCTTTTCCAACCTCAAATTCACTCAGAGTTTCATCAATTCTCTCATCAGTTTGTCCATACTTTTCAATTCACAACCTCCCACCAAAACCCTAGTTCTTCTAATGGCACCTAAAATACCTCTACATTCTCAAGCTACAGCAAGTTCTTCGGATTCACAAATAAGAGCATGGCTACACAATGACAAGGTGGTACAACATTTTGAAAAAAAATGCGAAGCTCCAGGATTTTTGATGGTTCTTTTATCAAATTCTCATATGCTGCTCAAGTCTTGGCTCGTCGTAGCGGATTGGAGCACCTTATTGATTTTGCGGCAAATAATAACAAGATTAATGACCTCTTTGTTATACTTCTCTATGCCAACTTAAATCCAGACCACCATATAATTACAAATCCGGATGATTGCATTTGGACGGTAGTATGTGGTAAAAAGATTTTTCTTCCACTGCAACGACTTGCAAGGATTCTATAATGTCCAGATGAGGGTGATGAGTTACCTAAAATTACCGTAAATATGGATACTCGTGATCATTTTAGTCATTTGTTTCTCTCAGATGACTTAACGGAGTTAAAAGCGGTGGTCCTAAGGCCAAAATCTTGCTTTATGCATAGAGTACTTACCCACACCATCAATCCCCTGCACCGGAAGCTATGAGAAAGTCTACTGGCATGATTTCCAATCCTTGTATGTCATTTGGGGAAATAGACGAGTAAACTACGCAAAGGTCATTCTATATGAGTTTCAAACTTTTAACCAAGGTCAAATGAGGATGATTTACTATGACGCTTACATCATGCGCATTCTTAAGCATTTCGAGATCCCTTTTGTCGATTTCAAAAGTTCGAACATAGGTTCCTTGAATACTAAAAATCTTAGTCTCATGAACCTACCAAAGCAATATCTTGACCACACCATAATTACTTATGAACATTGGCTTGAAAACCAAACCGCGGGTCAAGCTTAACCATCCTCCCAACAAGCTCGTCAAAAAACTGCACATATGCAAGCCTCTTCTTAATCCCAACCTCCTCGACCTACTCGAGAAGTCTACGAGATTCAAGAAATAGACCATCAAGCTCGGCCCCTGTTAATCGGCTAATTTTCTATCGGTTTAGAAAAAGTCGAAATTTTTTGAAATAAATTTAAACGCAAGCACACGGCATACACTTGTAGTACGTGGCGAATACAGATCGATCCGTAGGGAATTGATGATTTTAAATTTCTATTCAATCAAATTAAACCAAAGTTGATGGAAAGTTAAGCTAGAGAATTAGAGAATTAACTAAATAACTAAAAGAAAAGAGAAGCAAATATAAAAGTTAAGTGACAATTTAGGGAATAAATCCACTCTCTATATCATGTAGTTCAACATATATGAAATCATGATCTCTCTTTTATGGTCACAAGTGCTTTAATTGATGTGCTTATTATAAGTATGGCATATTTGTGCTATTGATTAGCTAATATAAGTCATCAAACTATAACACACCCCTTAAATCACTTACTAACTTTCATGAAACTTGACAATGAAAATGAAATCTACTTTAAGTATGGCCTATTAACTATTGATTAGAAATATAGACCATCAAATTTTAATTTCAAATCACTTTCTTTTGCCATAATAATATTTTGATGAAGAGGCAATTAGTGTTAGTGATTGTTTAAGCATAGCCTATTTGATGTCAAAAATATAGGCTATCAAATTTAAAGCAAAAAACAACTAGTAAACCATTTCTATCATCATCATTAAGCACAAAAGGAGAGCATGAATTAACAAATAGTTGAAGCTACATAATTAGAGAGCTTCATTACACCTAAATTGAAGGGGTTTGGCATCTCATATTTGTCATTGGATTAACAAATGTAGCTTGTAACATGAAAGCAAAATGAAAGGAAAATAAAAGCTAACGAAAAAGAGAGCAAATTAATAAGAATTAAAACTATTCTACTTGCATTAATGATCCTTGTCTTGCTTCCCTTTTCCACCCCTTTGCTAGTCTGTTGGGGAAGGTCCCTTTGGTATCTTCTCAGGTTTTGATGGATGATGGTGATTCTTCCTCTTCGGAGGAATAGTTGTTTACGATATTCATTTAGTAGTTGTGATATGTTTATCACACTCCTGTGCTGAATTTTTTATTTTTCTTAGTAGTTAAGGTGCTTTTACCTTACTCATGTACTTCAAGTTTTATTACGTTCGTAGTAAAAAGTGGACGGTCCACTATAAAACCGGCTAGCCTTGCCAAAAAAAATTCTACACTACAAACATTGAAGTAAATGAGCATGGAAAGGAAAAGAGAAATGTATCAATAGCATAAAAAAAGAAAATTACATGAAAATAAAAATGGCTAAGTAGCCATGAAAAGAAAGAGAGCTCTCATTTTACTTTCCTAAGAGAAAAGACTAAGAGAAGAGAGCCTAAAAGAGAGACTCGAGAAGAAGAGGGTTACATGCAACATAAGAGGTATATATACATGTGTTAAACCCTAATTTATATTTTTGAGGAATGCCCACAATACCCTTGTAGGAAGTGTGGTGGCCAAGTTATCAATAGCTTCAATAATCCCCCACTTAAATGTACATAAAGCTTTAATAACCTTTTAGCATGTGCACTAGCTCCTAATTGAAAATCAAAGTAAGTGGGTAGGGTCCTCCATGTCTTCAATTTGAATTATTTTCATCTTCATTCTTTTGTATCTTCTTTGTGCATGCATATTCCTTTACAAAACCACTTATAATTGAGTTTAAATTCCTACAAAATAATATAGAAATTTTCAATTAATTTTTTTAAATTTAATATATGCACAAAAATGACCATTTTGCTCTTGGATGAAGATGAATATGTAACAATTTCAAATAATTTGAATTTTGGTTTAAACAAGTTATAGTACCCAATATGATCATTTATTCAATTTAAATAGATTAAATATGGTGGTAAAAATATGCACACTTGCGTGCACATCAAATACCCCCACACTTTTCTTTTTATTCGTCCTCGAATAAAGGGAAAAAACAGTAAGATAAATCTGTTTTCGTAGGAAGCACAATTGCATTGAGCGTATGCGACAAGCCGTTAAACCTCTGGGTGTCCCCAGCAGGACGAGTGCTGTCTCGTGAGGGTTTTCAATGGAGATTACCCACAAAATCCAAATGCAAAGCGAAAATATTTACAAAGTGCAAGATTATTTAAAAAGAGATGAATGAAAGTTTTTGAAAGTATTTACAAATGAAAGATTTACTTTCAAATTAACATGAATAAGCTAAATATAGGTTTTGGTTATTATCTTGAAAATTTAAGTCATTTACTTGTCAAAATTTCCAACAAAAATCAAGTTATCATAACATATAAACAATAGTTTAACTCGTTTCGGTCGATAACATAGTGTAACTGTGAAATAGATCCGTAGTTGATTGTCAAAGTTTATCAAAGTAGTATTTTCATTTCTTTTCAATAACAAGTCAAATAAGTTAAAATAGAGCTTGGATTTCATTTGTTTACTCTCTCTCTCCATTTTTCTTTTGAAAATCTTATTGATATTAGTAATATTACATATGCCTAACTCAGAAAACTGAGACCAGGTATATCACCCATGCATTGCCTTCCGGGCCTATGCGAGGGGAATACAGAGTGTGGCGAGTGAACACACGAGTGTGAACATCTAACAACTTTAGGCATTATAAATAAAAGAATTTTTAAATACATACACCTAGCTAAAATAAACTGAGGCCAGATATACCGATCATGCACTGCCTTTCGGGTGTGTACACACAAGTATGTACACCTGTCGACCATAGGTGTTAATAGAAAATATATATATATATACAAATGTTTTGTTTTTTTAGAAAGAGAGAGAGTTTTGCAAAATTATCTTAGCACCATTTAACTTAGAAGACAAAAAAATGTTATATCCTTTTATTTGAATTCAACACTTTTTAAAAGAAAGATTTTCAATTAGGATATTTCATAATTAACACGTATGAACCTTCCTATATACTAGTTAAACCATCGTTATTTGTAATCAAACTATATTTTTATTTTTGTTAAGACAAATAAATTTTCAAAAATTTCAATTTAACAAACCAAAACCGTATATTTATCCTATAGTGTTTCTTTAAAAATATATTAAAAATGCTTACAGTAAATTGTTTTTTTTGGAAAGAAAAGGTAAAAATAAACATGAAAAATAAAAAATGTAGATGAGTCTCCCCCACATTTGATTATGACCGTGTCCCCGCAGTCAATCCAAATGAAAGAAGGAAACTAAAAACATAACCTTTATTTAAATGAAAATGAAAAAATGATTATTTACATGACATCAAAAAGTATATCGTTAAACAGTAAATGAACCGGTCTTCCAAAAACCAATTCATTTGTCTCGACAAGTACGCGAGACACAGCTTAAGCGCAGAAAAACAAATCATAAAAGATTTTGGAATCGAATGTGGATTTGGAAAAACGAATGTCGTTTTATTTAAAATCGTATGAGTTGTTTTATTTTCGATGATTTTTGGGGTAGATATAACGATTGATTGAAATTCAAGTTTGTCATCGTAAAATTCTTCAAAATTATAGATTTCAAAATCAAAGTGGTGTTTTAAATCTTCCTCGTCTGTATTTAATAATTAGTCATCCAAAAGTCCAAAAAATTTGTGTTCATTAAATTTCTCTTCCTTTGTTGGATTATCAACAACTTCATTGTGAATCTCAAATTCAAAATCCGAAGTTGCTGTATTCAAATTTTCGAAATCGAGAAAAGGAAGGTCGAATTTTAAATTTGATTCCACATCC
Organism: Allium cepa; assembly: GCA_030765085.1. Classification (NCBI taxonomy): domain Eukaryota; kingdom Viridiplantae; phylum Streptophyta; class Magnoliopsida; order Asparagales; family Amaryllidaceae; genus Allium; species Allium cepa. Next base: position 211,557,907 of record CM060941.1, on the reverse strand, counting down.
TCAAAAGAATTGAAATCCAACTCAATTACCGAATTGTCAACAACTTTATTAAGATTCTCATTTTCAATTTCAAAAGTTGTTATTTGAAAATCGTCGATTTTGGTAAAAGATGGATTAGCCTTTGACTCGTCACATATTAGGATTTGGTTTTGTTTCTCACATTCTTTCATATATGTTTCGAACAACAAATCCATGTGATCATTGTAGATTTCGTTCATTTGTTCAACAAAATCCAATTTATAGTTATTGAATTTAGAATTTTCGATTTGGATTTGTTGAGAACAAAAAATTTCAACCGTAATGTGGTTAAGATTATTCCCATTGCCAAATTCGTTTGAAAAGTTGTTTCCATTTTCATTTTGAGTTTGAAATTCATTTTGGAGTTCGAAATTGAATTGGCATGGGTTATAATTGAAATCGTTTGAATTTTGAATTGAATTCAAATTTTGAAATCCTTGACTCGAGTTATTACACAAATATGAATTACACAAATCATTTATACTTTGGCTTTGTTGTGTAGAGAGTTAAAGTAAAGATGAAGCATTATTTTCAAGAATTCAGGGTTGTTCATCATTTTGAAAATTTTGTTGTTCGAAATTTGAATCGTTTAAACGATAGCCGATTTTAAAATATCCATAAGAATTTGGAGTGAAATCGTATGGATTGTATTGATTTTCACAACTATTGTGAAATTCACGTAAATGGTGAAACTCGGGCATTTTCAAGAATTTTATTTTATTTTTTGGTTTTTTTTTATAAAGGAAAAATATTTACAAATTTATTTTTCAAAAATGGATTTTTTTTTGTATTTTGTTTTTTCAATTATTATTTTTTTTGGAAAGATTTTATATTTTGTTTGGGATTTTTGATTTTCTAAAAAAATATTTTTTTTTGGATTTTTGGAATTTTGATTTGAAAATTTTCAAAGGAAAAGGAAAAAAACTAAGTTAAGAAATATTTACATTTTTTTTTAGTTTTGGATTTTGAATTTTTTTTAAATATGCATGAACTAATGCAGTGGTTAATTACAAATGATTTATCCTAAATTAATCCAAAATTGTATAATCATACTTTGTCTTAAATAAACAAAGATAGTTCTCAGCCAGGTAACGGACAGGATTTATCGGTGCACCACCAATCATCGTAGCAATGCAGCCGAAGATTTAAGTACCTTCAGAGAAATAATTCAGTATAATATTTACGAATCTCCGTAATATTTATAACTGATTATTGCTCTGTCGTATCGTAAACACCAAGAAATTAAATTGTTCAAAGAAGATAACTTGTCAATATACAATTAAGTGTTTTCGATTTCTAACCGTCATTTTAAAAAAAGTGAAATGCAACTACGAATGAAATTATTATTATTATTTTTTAAAAATAAAATGCAAGCAACCAATAATGCAATTCAAATAAAACTAGAGATGGGGTTGAAAGCAGTAATTTTTTTTTATATAAGCTAGCTAGCACTTTATTTTTGGCAAGTGGAGCGGCAGTTTGCAGCAAACTATTCTTCCTTTGTTTCCTACTTCGGCAACCTGAAAATAAATACAAGTTTTTTGTTTTTTTTATAAAAAGGAAAAACAAATAGGAGACAAAGCCACTTTGCAAATCAAACCACTTTGCAAATCCCTGGCCCAATTACAAAACTCACTGCCCCGTTAAAAGCCCAAACCATTTTCGTGTATTCTCAAAGCCAAATCAAGATTAATTCCTTTTTATATTTTTCAATGCCGATAATCCAATTGCCACAAAATCAACTCGTTCTCTTCTTTAAAAAAAAAAATTCAATTCACAAAGAAAGTCGATGAGTCTCTTCCTCTTTTCGTCTGTTCTCAATTCACAAGATCTAATCAGCGATTGGGTTGATGGTTGCAATGATTGAGGTTGGAGTGGTTTCGGGTATGAAGCAGTTGAATTGGGGCGCCTGTTTGTGGTTGTTGGAGTCGGTGAGGTCGTTGGACGATTTTTCGATTGTGATAACTAGCAATTGTAGTGTGATATGGAAGCTGGGTATTGTGAATGGAAGTGGCGGTCTGTTGAAGGGGAATGGTGATAGATGTGTTGTTCGAAGGGGCTGGAGTTGCTGCAGGCAGGCGACGGCGACTTGGTTGGTAATTTGGGGTCGCGAATGTTTATGAGTCTAGAAGTGAAGGTGATGCGGTGGTTTAGAGTTCAATGTGTCCGTGTATGTTGATGTCAGCGTGGTTTGCTGGAAGATGGAGTTGCGTGAGGTTCGAGAAGGAGGTGGAAGAAGTAAAAAGAGGTATCATTCGAGGTATTTGAGGTTGTCGCTGTCCTTGAGTGGCAGGAGTAGTCGCAATTGCAGTGGTTGGAGTCGTGGTTTGGTGATAGTAAGTATGGTATTGTGATGATTTAGCAGGCGATTTGGTTGATGCTATAGGATGGTGGAAGACAGTGCACAGCAGTTCGGTGATGATATATGCGCTGATGGGATGATGAAGTTTTGTAGACAGGGGTAGGTAGTTTGATGAAGTAGTGGCGGAACAGGGGAGTTGCTCGATGTGACTACTTGTTGTATAGCCGGTTTGTGATTTCGTTTGCAGTTCGACTGAGGCGGTCGGTGTAGTTTGAAGAGGAGTGGTTTCAGCAAATTGGCAACTGCATTTTCAGGTTGAATGCCTGTTAAACGCACAGTCCATTTGGAGATTGGTGGGGAGTGTGAAGTCAGGGAGGTTATGTTTGTGCTTGACAGTGGAGCAGTGACTGAAGTATGTCAGTTGTGATCTGATGTAGTGTGCAAGGGTTGATGGTGAACACAAGTTAATGGTGAACAGGATGGTATGTGATGATGACTGGTATTAGCTGCTGTGACGAGGAGTGGGAGAATGTGAAGGGCAGTGATGGAAGAAGTGGAAATGGTTTGTACCAGCAAGAAGGGTTGAAGTATTATTGACGAGTGATGTATGGTAGGAGCAGAAGTGGTTGTCAGGCAGAGAGTATGTTGAAGTGTTGAATGATGGCTGCTGATGGAGAAGTTAGTCGACAGTGATGTTGTGGTTGTGGCTAGATAGTGAGTTTTGAGGGCAGGAGATGAAATGTGAAATGCAGGCAGATGAAATGAACAAGTGTTCGGGTGATAGATAATGTGAAATGCACAGGAAAGTGATCAGTGAAGGCTAGGATGACAGTGATGGCTTGCCGAAGGAGTTGTATATGCAATGCACACTGTTTTGAGAGAGTGCACACTGTTTCACTGATGTGCAAGACACTGTTAGGTGATGAAGTGAAGTTTGTGGAGTTAAGTGTGAAGTAAGGGAAACTGTAGTTGTAGATTGTGGTTGTATTTGATGGAGTGGCAACAATGGTAGTGATAAAACTACAGTTGTAAGAGCATGTGGTGTAGAGGAATTTGCAAGTGGAAGGCTGGTTATGGTATGTGCAGTTTTTGGAGGAGAAGGGGGGTAGTGCACGTTGTTGCCAGAGAAGGGTAATCTGTGTGAACAAGAAGGGGAGGGAATGTCACAGAGAAGTGTATCAACACTGTGTGCACAGTTGAGAGGAATGGAGTGAATTTTTTGTTTTGAAGCAATGTAAATAAAAATTTTAAAATGAAATGCAAATAGAAAATGAAATCAAGTATTTTTGTTTTTGTTTTGAAATTGTTTGTGTATTTTTTTTATGGAAATGCAAATGAAAAATGAAAATAGAAAAGAAGAAATGCACACAAACAAATGCAAACAAAAGTCACAAACAAACACATTTTTTTTAAATGAACACACAAAACAAACACACAATAAAATCAAATTAAATAATTCGAATAATAGAAATTCAAAATCAAAACAAGTTCCCCGACAACGGCGCCAAAAACTTGTAAATCGGCTAAATTTTCTATCGGTTTAGAAAATAATCGAAAACTTTTGAAATAAATTTAACTACAAGCGCACGGCGTACACTTGTAGTACGCGGCGAATACGGGTCGATCCGTAGGGAATTTATGATTTTAAATTTCTATTCAATCAAATTAAAATAAAGTCGATAGAATGTTAAGCTAGAGAATTAGATAATTAACTAACTAACTAAAAGAAAAGAGAAGCAGATATAAAAGTTAAGTGACAATTTAGAGAATAAATCCACTTTTCAGATCATATAGTTCAACACATATGAAATCATGATCTCTCTTTTATGGTCACAAGTGTTTTAATTGATGTGCTTATCATAAGTATGGCATATTTGTACTATTGATTAGCCAACATAAGCCATCAAACTATAACACGCCCCTTAAACCACTTACTAACTTTCATGAAACTTGACAATGAGAATGAAAATGAAATCTATTTTAAATATGGACTATTAACTATTGGTTAGAAATATAGACCATCAAATTTTAATTTCTAATCACTTTCTTTTGGCATAATCATATTTTGACGAAAAGGCAATTGGTGTTAGTGATTGTTTAAGCATAGCCTATTTGATGTCAACAATATAGGCTATCAAATTCAAAGAAAAAACAATTAGTAAACTATTTCTATCATCATCATTAAGCACAAAAAGAGAGCTTGAATTAATAAATAGTTGAAGCTACATAATTAGAGAACTTCATTACCCCTAAATTGAAGGGGTTTGGCATTTCATATTTGTCGTTGGATTAACAAATGTAGCTTGCAACATGAAAGGAAAATGAAAGCTAATGAAAAAGAGAGCAAATTAACATGAATTAAAATTATTCTACTTGCATTAATGTAAATCTACACAACAAACATTAAAGTAAATGAGCATGGAAAGGAAAAGAGCAATGCATTAATAGCATAAAAAAAGAAAATTATATGAAAATAAAAAAGGCTAAGTAGTCATGAAAAGAAAGAGAGCTCTCATTTTTTTTCCTAAGAGAAGAGAGCCTAAAAGAGAGACTCAGGAAGAAGAGGTTTACATGAAACATAAGGGGTATATATACTTGTGTTAAACCATAATTCATATTTTTTGTGAATTCTCGAAACACCCTTGTAGTAAGTGTGGTGGACAAGTTATCATTAGCTTCAATAATCCCTCACTTAAATGTACATTAAGCTTTAATGGACTTTTAGCATGTGCATTAGCTCCTAATTGAAAATCAAGGTAAGTGGGTGAGATACTCCATGTTCTTCACTTTCAATTATTTTCATCTTCATTCTTTTGTATCTTTTTTGTGCATGCATATTCCTAGAGCCGGCCCCAAGGCAAGACGAGCAAGACAGCCGCCTAGGGCAACCGACCCGACGGGGGCAACAATGAGGTGGTGATGATGTGTTCGGTCGTTTATTTAGATACAAATGGGTTATATAATAATCAAAACAATTGACAATGTAGTGAAGTGGTTAGGTTATTGTCATTTAAATCAAGCAACCAAAGTTCGTGTATGGGAAGCTGCAAATTTTTTGGGCAATTTTTTAAAGTTCAGACTAGAGCAACGTGACCAATTGGGTTGGGCCTGATATTCCTTTATGAAACCACTTGTAATTGAGCTTAAATTTCTACACAATAATATAAAAAATTTCAATTACATTTTCTCAATTCAATATATGCACAAAAATGACCATTTTGCCCTTGGAAAGATAAATATGTGACAATTTCAAATAATTTGAATTTTAGTTTAAACAAGTTATAATACCAATATAATCATTTATTCAATTTAAATAGAGTAAATATGGTGGTAAAAATACGTACATTTGCGTGCACATCAAATACACCCACACTTATCTTTTTGTTCGTTCTCGAATAAAGGAAAAAGAACTAAGATAAATCCGTTTTCGTAGGAAGCACGATTGCATTGAGCGTATGCAATAAGCTGTTAAACCTCTGGGTGTCTCCAATAGGACGAGTGTTGTCTCGTGAGAGTTTTCAGCGGAGACTACGTACAAAATCCAAATGCAAAGTGAAAATATTTACAAAATGCAAGATTATTTAAAATGAGATGAATGCGAGTTTTTGAAAGTATTTACATAAAAGTATTTACATATGAAGGATTTACTTTCCAATTAACACAAATAAGTTAAATATAGGTTTTGGTTATTATCTTGAAAATTTAAGTCATTTACTTGTCAAAATTTCCAACAAAAAGCAAGTTGTCAAAACAAATAGACTATAGTTTAACTCGTTGTTTCGGTCGATAATATAGTGTAACTATGAAATAGATCCGTTGTTGATTATCAGAGTTTATCAAAGTAGTATTTTCATTTCTTTTCAATAACAAATCAAATCAAATAAGTTAAAATAGTGTTTGGATTTCATTTGTTTACTCTCTCCATTTTTTCTTTTGAAAATTTTGTTGAGATTAATATTATTTACATATGCCTAACTCAGAAAACTGAGGCCGGATATATTACCCATGCACTGCCTTTCAGGCTTATGTGAGGGGAATACAGAGCGTGGCGAGTGAACACACGAGTGTGAACACCTATCGACTGTAGGCATTATTAATAAAAGAATTTTTATATACATACACCTAGATCAGATAAACCGAGGCCAGATATACCAATCATGCGCTGCCTTTCGGGTTTACGTGAGAAAGGTACAGAGCATGACAAGTGTACACACAAGTGTGTACACCTGTCGACCGTAGGTGTTAATAGAAAATATATATACAAATGTTTTGTTTTTTTAGAAAAGAGAGAGTTTTGCAAAATCATCTTAGCACCATTTAACTTAGAAGACAAAAAAAATGTTATATCATTTTATTTGAATTCACCACTTTTAAAACAATGATTTTCAGCTAGGATATTTCATAATTAACACGTATGAACCTTCCTATATATATACTAGTTAAACCATCGATATTTGTAATCAGACTTTATTTCTATCGGGACAAATAAATTTTCAAAAATTTCAATTTAACAAACCAAAACCATATATTTATCTTATAGTGTTTCTTTAAAATATATCAAAAATGCTTACGGTGATTTTTTTTTTTGGAAAGAAAAAATAAAAATAAACATGAAAAATCAAAAATGAAGATGAGTCTCCCCCCACACTTTATGATTGTGTCCCCGCAGTCAACCCAAGTGAAAGGAGAAAAATAAAAACATAACCTTTATTTAAATGAAAATGAAAAACTGGTTATTTACATGACATCAGAAAGTATGCCGTTAAACAGTAAATGAACCGGTCTTCCAAAACCGATTCATTTGTCTCGCCAAGTACGCAAGACACAGCTTAAGCGCAGAAAACCAAATCGTAAAAGATTTTGGAATTGAGTGTGGATTTGGAAAAACGAATGTGGATTTGGAAAAACGAATGTCGTTTTAATAAAAATCGTACGAGGTGTTTTATTTTCGATGATTTTTGGGGTAGATATAACGATTGATTGAAATTCAAGTTTGTCATTGAAAAATTCTTCAAAATTATTGATTTCAAAATCAAAGTGGTGATTTAAATCGTCCCCTTCTGAATTTAACAACTCGTCATCCAAAAATCCAAAAAGTTCTGGTTCATTAAATTCGTCTCCCTTTGTTGGATTATCAACAACTTCATTGTGTATCTCAAGTTCAAAATCCAAAGTTGTTGTATTCAAATTTTCGAAATTGAGAAAAGGAATGTTGGATTTTAAATTTGGTTCCACACCCTCAAAAGAATTGAAATCCAACTCAATTACCGAATTGTCAACAACTTTATTAAGAATCACATTTTCAATTTCAAAAGTTGTTATTTGAAAATCGCCGATTTTGATAAAAGATGGATTATCGTTTGACTCGTCACATATTAGGATTTGGTTTTGTCTCTCACATTGTTTCATATATGTTTCGAAAAACAAATCCCTGTGATCATTGTAGATTTCCTTCATTTGTTCAACAAAATCCAATTTATAGTTATTAAATTGAGAATTTTCGATTTGGAATTGTTGAGAACAAAAAAATTCAATCGTAACGTGGTTAAGATTATTCTCATTGCCAAATTCTTTTGAAAAGCTATTTCCATTTCCATTTTGAGTTTGAAAGTAATTTTGGAGTTCGAAATTGAATTGGCATAGGTTATAATCGAAATCGTTTGAATTTTGAATTGAATTCAAATTTTGAAATCCGTGACTCGAGTTGCTACATAAATATGAATTACACAAATCATTTATACTTTGGCTTTGTTGTGTAGAGAGTTCAAATAAAGACGAAATATTATTTTCAAGAGTTGAGGGTTGCTCATCATTTTGAAAATTTTGTTGTTCGCAATTTGAATCGTTTAAACAATAGTCGATGTTAAAATATTTATAAGAATTTAGAGTGAAATCGTATGGATTATATTGATTTTCACGACTATTGTAAAATTCACGTAAGTGGGGAAACTCGGACATTTTTAAGAATTGTTTTTTTTTTGTTCTTTTTTATAAAAGAAAAATATTTACAGATTTTTATTTGGATTTTTGGAATTTTGATTTGAAAATTTTAAAAGGAAAAGGAAAAAAACTAAGTTAAGAAATATTTACAATTTTTTTAGTTTTGGATTTTGAATTTTTTTTTAATATATGCATGAACTAATGCAACTAAATGAATACAGTGGTTAATTACAAATGATTTATCCTAAGTTAACCCAAAATTGTATAATCATACTTTGTCTTAAATAAACAAGATAGTTCTCAGTCAGGTAACGTATAGGATTTATCGGTGCACCATGAATCATCGTAGCAATGCAGCCGAAGGTTTAAATACCTTCAGAAAAACAATTCGGTATAATATTTACGAATCACCGTAAGATTTATAACTGATTATTGCTCTGCCGTAGCCCAGACGCCAAGAAATAAAATTGTTCAAAGAAAACAACTTGTCAATATACAATTAAGTGTTATCGATTTCTAACCGTTATTATAAAAAAAAAAGTGAAATGCAAAATTGAAATTAAACGTGTATTAACAACGCAACTACGAAAGAAATTTGTTTTTTTTTGTTTTTCTCTGAATTTTGAATTTTTTTAAAAATAAAATACAAACGCAAACAACCAACAACGCAATTCAAATAAAACTAGAAATGGGGTTGAAAGAAGCAATTTTTTTAATATAAGCAAGCTAGCACTTTATTTTTTGGCAAGTAGAGTGACAATTTGCAGCAAGCTATTCTTCCTTTATCTTCTGCTTCAGCAACTTGAAAATAAAACAAAAATAAATACAATTTTTTTGTTTTTTTTGTATAAAAAGCAAAAACAAATAGGAGACAAAGCCGCTTTGCAAATCAAACCACTTTGCAAATCCCCGGCCCAATTAAAGCCTTAAGCCATTTTCGTGTATTCTCAAAGCCAAACCAGGATTAATTCCTTTTCATATTTTTCAATGTCGATAATCCAATTGCCACAAAATCAACTCGTTCTCTTCTTTAAAAAAAATTCAATTCATAAAGTAATTCGATGAGCCTCTTCCTCTTTTCGTCTGTTCTCAATTCACAAGATCTAATCAGCGATTGGGTTAATGGTTGCAATGATTGAGGTTGGAGTGGTTTCGGGTATGAGGCAGTTGAGTTGAGGCGCCTGTTTGTGGTTGTTGGAGTCAGCGAGGTCGTTGGATGATTGGTCGATTGTGATAACTAAAAATTGTATTGTGATATGGAAGTTGGGTATTGTGAGTGGAAGTGGCGGTCTGTTGAAGGGGAACGGTGATAGATGTGTTGTTCCAAGAGGCTGGAGTTGCTGTAGGCAGGCGACGGCGACTAGTTTGGTAATTTGGGGTCGCGAATGTTGATGAATCTCGAAGTGAAGGCGATGCAGTGGTTTAGAGTTCAATGTGTCCGTGTATGTTGATGTCAACGTGGTTTGCTGGAAGATGGAGTTGCGTGAGGTTCGAGAAGGAGGTGGAAGCAGTAAACAGAGGTATAGTTCGAGCTGTTTGAGGTTGTCGTAGTCCCTGAGTGGCAGGAGTAGTCCCAATTGCAGTGGTTCGAGTCGTAGTTTGGTGATTGTGAGTATGGTATTGTGATGATTTAGCAGGCGATTTGGTTGATGCTATAGGATGGTGGAAGACAGTGCACAGCAGTTCGGTGATGATATATGCACTGATGGGATGATGAAGTTTTGTAGACAGGGGTAGGCAGTTTGATGAAGTAGCGGCGGAACAGGGGAGTTGCTCGATGTGACTACTTGTTGTATAGCTGGTTTGTGATTTCGTTTGCAGTTCGACTGAGGCGGTCGGTGTGGTTTGAGGAGGAGTGGTTTCAGCAAATTGGAAACACAGTGCATTTTGAGATTGGAGGGAAGTGTGAAGTCAGGGAGGTTATGTTGGTGCTTGACAGTGGGGTAGTGATTGAAGTATGTCAGTTGTGATCTAATGTAGTGTGCAGGTGTTGATGGTGAACACAAGTTGATGGTGAACAGGATGGTATGTGATGATGACTGGGATTGGCTGCTATGACGGGGAGTGTGAGAATGTGAAGGGCAGTGATGGAAGAAGTGGAAATGGTTGAAGTGGAAATGGTTTGTACCAGCAAGAAGGGTTGAAGTATTATTGAGGAGTGATGTATGATAGGAGCAGAAGTGTTTGTCAGGCAGAGAGTATGTTGAAGTGTTGAATGATGGCTGCTGATGGAGAAGTTAGTCGACAGTGATGTTGTGGTTATGGGTAGATAGTGAGTTTTGAGGGCAGGAAATGAAATGTGAAATGCAGGCAGATGAAATGAACAAGTGTTCGGGTGATAGGTAATGTGAAATGCACAGGCAAGTGATCAGTGAAGGCGAGGATGACAGCGAAGGCTTGCGAAAGGAGTTGTATATCCAATGCACACAGTTTTGAGAGAGTGCACACTGTTTCACTGATGTGCAAGACACTGTTAGGTGATGAAGTGAAGTTTGTGGAGTTAAGTGAAGTAGGGGAAGTTGTGGTTGTATTTGATGGAGTAGCAACAATGGTAGTGATAAAACAGCAGTTGTAAGAGGATGTGGTGCAGAGGAATTTGCGAGTGGAAGGTTGGGTATGATATGTGCAGTTTTTGGAGGAGAAGGGGGGTAGTGCACGTTGATGCCAGAGAAGGCTAATCTGTGTGAAGAAGAAGGGGAGGGAATATCACAGAGAAGTGTTGATACACTGTGTGCACAGTTTAGAGGAATGGAGTGATTTTTTTTTTTTTTTTTTTGAAGCAATGTAAATAAAAATTGTAAAATTAAATGCAAATAAAAATGAAATCAAGTGTTTTTGTTTTGAAATTGTTTGTGCAGCTGTAGCGACCCGACTTTCCACTCCCGGAAAATCGCATCACTAATTAAGAAAGAAAGGGATAGAAGAAGAAAAGAAAGAGAAGAAAGAGAAAACAACACATCAGAATCTCACAGCGGAACGATTTAAATATAATATAGAACATATACAGAGTATCATATACATCAGAGTACACAACTAAACATCTCAATTTAGACAGTTATAACATTTCTGTCTAATACAATACAAGACAACACACAGAAAAACACACAGCGGAAACTCTAACCATATATCTACACGCTGAAGCCTCCTGCTCCAAAGCATTAATTAGTGATGGTATTTCTTGACTAATTCTGGAGGAGCTTTAGAGCAGGAGGCTTCAGCGTGTAGATATATGGTTAGAGTTTCCGCTGTGTTGTTTCTGTATGATGTCTTGTATTGTATTAGACAGAAATGTTATAACTGTCTAATTTGAGATGTTTAGTTGTGTACTCTGATGTATATGATACTCTGTATATGTTCTATATTATATTTAAATCGTTCCGCTGTGAGATTCTGATGTGTTGTTTTCTCTTTCTTCTCTTTCTTTTCTTCTTCTATCCCTTTCTTTCTTAAAAGATGCGCGATTTTCCGGGAGTGGAAGTTGGGTCGTCGGTTTTGTTGTGTTTGTTATGACTCGGGTCGATACTCGAGTTAACTCAAGTTTTGCTCGAAGATTTTGTGGGTTCTACTCGAAGTAGAAAGGGGAAACTCGGGTATATTGAGAGGTTACAGGTTTCTTTAGAAACCTGAATGTTATTAAAACAAAATTTAAAGTAAAATCTAAATCAACTTTTAGAATAAACTTTAAAACTTAAATCTTGAGTATGGATTCAAACTAAGTTTGAATTCCAGTTTTTAGAATGTAATTTAAATTTTATAAATTCAAATGTTTAAACATTTTTAAAAAGGGGTTTAAATGGTTTCAGTTTAAAGTAAAGTTTTAAATAAAAGTAAAGATTTAATTTAAGTTTAAATCTAGATTCAAATTCAGGTTAGGATTCAGGATTAGCTTTGACGAATAATGGAGGAGCAATGGAGCAGGAGGCTTCCGCGTTGTAGATATTTAGTCCGCTGTGTTTTGTATCTCTGAGTTAATTGTGATGTTGTATTGAGTTGTAAATACTAGACAGATGTTTATAACTGTCTAGTATATGTGATGTGTATGCTGTGTATCTCTGATAGATACTGTATATTGTGTAAATACTTTTGATTATTAATATAATTTATTCGTTCCGCTGTTTAGATTCTGATGTGTTGTTTCTTCTTTCTTCTCTTTCTTTCTATTCTCTATCCCTTTCTTTCTTATTAACGATGCGACTTCCTGGAGTTAGGGAGTTGGGTCGTGACAGTGGCCAAAATTCTCACTAAATACCCCATTAAAAATTGTGATTCAAGTACTAAAAATCATCATTCACCATTTACAATCCAATCATGCAATCAAAACTTGAAATTAATTTCATCAAATTTTGACCCAATATTATATTTTACTGTAAACTTGTAAATTTACAACTAATTATTCAAATTTAAAACTTGCAAATATTTTTAGATGATATGTTAGTTGATTACAAACAACTTTTGTTTATACATCATAGGCAAGTGAAACGACCCGACTTTCCACTCCCGGAAAATCGCATCATTTTTAAGAAAGAAAGGGATAGAAAAGAGAAAAGATAGAGAAGAAGAAAGAAACGACACATCAGAATCTAAACAGCGGAATGAATAAATTATATTAATCACTTAATACTTTACATAGTATCATATACATCAGAGTTACACAGCATAATCAGACTCATACTAGACAGTTATAAACACCTGTCTAGTTATACAACTCAATACAACTCAAAAACATCATCTCAGAGAAAACACAGCGGAATATTCTATAGCTATACGCAGAAGCCTCCTGCTCCATTGCTCCTCCACAATTCGTCAAAGCCAACTTAGAAATCCACACAAACAAATGCAAACAAAAGTCACAAGCAAACACATTTTTTTAAATGAACACCCAAAACAAACACACGATAAAATCAAATAAAATAATTCGAAGAATAGAAATTAAAAGTCAAAACAAGTTTCCCGGCAACGACGCCAAAAACATGTTAATCGGCTAATTTTCTATCGGTTTAGAAAATAGGTAAAAAAAATTGAAATACATTTAACCGCAAGCGCACGACATACAATTGTATTACATGGCGAATACGGATCATCCGCAGCGAATCGATGATTTTAAATTTATATTCAATTAAATTAAACCAAAGTCGATGAAAATTTAAGCTAGAGAATTAGATAATTAACCAACTAACTAAAAGAAAAGATAAGCAAATAGAAAAGCTAAGTGACAATTTAGAGAATAAATTCACTCTCTAGATCATGTAGTCCAACACATATGAAATCATGATCTCTCTTTTATGGTCATAAGTGTTTTAATTGACGTGCTTATCATAAGTATGACATATTTGTGTTATTGATTAGCCAACATAACCCATCAAACTATAACACACCCTTTAAAGCACTTACTAACTTTCATGAAACTTGAAAATGAAAATGAAATATATTTTAAGTATGTTCTATTGACTATTGATTAGAAATATAGACCATTAAATTTTAATTTCAAATCACTTTCTATTGCCATAATCATATTTTGATGAAGAGACAATTAGTGTTAGTAATTGTTTAAGCATAACCTATTTGATGTCAACAATATAGGCTATCAAATTGAAAACAAAAACAACTAGTAAACCATTTCTATCATCATCATTAAGCACAAAAATAGAGCATGAATTAACAAATAGTTGAAGCTACATAATTAGATAGCTTCATAACCCCTAAATTGAAAGGGTTTTGCCTCTCATATTTGTCATTGGATTAACAAATGTTGCTTGCAACATGAAAGAAAAATGAAAGGAAAATGAAAGCTAATGAAAAAGAGAGCAAATTAACAAGAATTAAAACTATTCTACTTGCATTAATGTAAATCTACACTACAAACATTAAAGTAAATGAGCATCGAAAGAAAAAGAGCAATGTATTAATAGCATAAAAAAAGAAAATTACATGAAAATCAAAATGCTAAGTAGCCATGAAAAGAAAAGGTGCTCTCGTTTTATTTTTCTAAGAGAAGAGACTAAGAGAAGCCTAAAAGAGAGACTCAGGAAGAAGAGAGTTACATGAAACATAAGGGGTATATATACATGTGTTAAACCCTAATTCATATTTTTGGGGAATCACCAAAATGCCTTTGAAGGAAGTGTGGTGTTCAAGTTATCATTAGCTTCAATAATCCCCCACTTAAATGTACGTGAAATTTTAATGACCTTTTAGCATGTGCATTAGCTCCTAATTGAAAATCAAGGCAAGTGGGTGGGGTCCTCCATATTCTTCATTTTGAATTATATCCATCTTCATTCTTTTATATCTTCTTTGTGCATGCATATTCCTTTATGAAAACACTTGTAATTGAGTTTAAATTCCTACAAAATAATATAGAAATTTCCAATTAAATTTTTTCAATTTAATATATGCACAAAAATGACCATTTTACCCTTAGATGAAGATGAATATGTGACAATTTCAAAATTTTGAATTTTGGTTTAAACAAGTTATAATACCCAATATGATCATTTATCCAGTTTAAATATATTAAATATGGTGGTAAAAATATGCACATATGTGTGCACATCAAGCCTACGAAGCCGTGACTACCATTGCTTGTAATTAAAGACTTCTCGTTAATCGTCTATTTCGAGTTGAATTGACTGTCTATAGAGTCGCTAAAAATGTCACCAAAGTCAAGAAGCTTAAATATATTAAGTCCTTCCTCAACAATATCTGGGAAGCTATCACATGCTCCCAATAATCTTCTACCTCTGTCCACATACCTACATCTCACGGGAAACGACCGGCGGAACATTTCACTTGGCAACATCTAATGAGGAGCAGGAGGAAGATGGTGAAGAGGTAGGCGACGAATCAGATTATAAAGAAACTGAAGGTGACGAACAAAGCTCAAATGGCGGAAGTCAAGGTGATGAATAACAATGTTTTTTTTCCCTATTTTCCTATGAGGTCGTTAGGCTTTGCTTTCAGACATTTTAATCTTTAAGTTCTTATGGTATTGTGTAATTATCTAAAACACTATGTTTACTATGTGTATGTCATGTTGTATTATTATTCTCAGATGATGTGGATGTTCTGTTTCTATGTTATGTGCTAAGTCTTTTATATATATATATATATATATATATATATATATATATATATATATATATATATATATATTGTGTGTGTGTGTGTATGTGTTCCTGTGCCATATTACTCATGCTTTAACTAGCCTATGCCTTAAGCACTCTTCTTTTTGTCGATGACAAATGAGGAGAAAAACATAATTTCTTTGTAGGAAATATAGCATAGATTCAGGGGGAGAATACAATATAAAAGTTGCAAGCATATTACTCAGGAGGAGAGATATTTTAACAAAATATTGTCGAAGATTCACTCGTAAAAAATGAAGTTGTCATCATCAAAAATGGAGAGAATGTTGGATCATAAGGTTTTGAATGTTGACAAGAGACGAAAATTCACGAATCTTTGACCACGGAAAATCCAGACTCATCGACTCAAATATGGTTCGTATTTGATATTAATGTAACTAAGTCAATAAGTATACGGTCTAGTATAGTATTTTGTTAAAATCTATCCTCAAAGTACATCACTCACAAATTCATTTACGAAACTTGCATACGTTTTATAAAACTTTCATATACACACACAAGGTTTTAAGTGCACTGGAAAAACAGTATTCAGTCGACTGAATATTGT
Source organism: Allium cepa (assembly GCA_030765085.1). Taxonomy (NCBI): domain Eukaryota; kingdom Viridiplantae; phylum Streptophyta; class Magnoliopsida; order Asparagales; family Amaryllidaceae; genus Allium; species Allium cepa. Next base: position 211,541,955 of record CM060941.1, on the reverse strand, counting down.
ATATCAGTCGACTTATGCTATTTGATATTTATTTTTAAATATACAGTAGACAGTCGACCGAACTTCTTAGGTCAGTCAGCTGGCACTGTGCTAGTTTTTCATGCACGTTTAAATTTAGTCGACTGAATAAGCAAGTTCAGTCGACTGAATACTGCAACTGTCATATTCTTCAAAGAGACGCTTCTTTTCACCAAAAGGTTTCTTCTTCATGGAAGGTTGCATTTCTTGGATTTTGATAGATATCTATTTCCAGCAATCATATCTCCTTACACACTATATATACACTCAAGATTTATAGATTCAAATCACCTAATTTTCTATTCTTTTTTGATCTATAGCACTTAGCATTCTTGAGTTCAATATCTACAAGCTTTCATACAATCATTGCTAATGTATTCATTTCCATACTCTTCAAGCAATATTAAACTTCATATTCTTCATAGACACACAAATATACACATTTATTTTGAGGATAAGATTATAAGAATGGTGTACTACAAATGATAAATTTATGTTATTCAGAACACACAAAGTCAAGTTAAATCCAGTTTGTTAAAAATGTTTGTTTAGTTGCTCAGACGGTCAAGTCATGTTCTGCTGCTTAAGCCGCCAAAGTCCTATTCGGTTGTTCAGGTAGGCGTTGTAAAATATGTTCCTCCAGATTAAGTGAGGGTTGCTAGCTATAAATCCAGAGGGAGTTTGGGACTGGACGTAGAACGAGAGTTCGAACCATTATAAAAATCACTGACGTCATTTTACTACTACTATTATTTTACAGCTATTTTTCGCACTAGTTATTTAGTATACTCCATATTACTCGATCCTATAACATAGTCACTTTCATATTGCATTATAATTAATACTCACGTGCGGATATGTGTATATACGCATATGTAGATGATATAATGCATTAAGAAGAATATATGTATATTACCTAACAAATGGTGCAACTTCAGCACAATTGAGAAGAATATTTGTGTATGCTACATGATAATCTCAATCGTCCAACCATAATTCCACACATTTACTAGCAGATCGACCATGTTTTTTAAAATTGATAAAGTTACTTTACAATCATCTTGATCAATGCCTTCATCATTACGCATAACACTTACAAACGATAATTTCACATGATCGCTAAAATAATGAGAGAGAAAAACCGAAGCTTCTTCTTCGATATATTATTTGCAAATCGAACCTTCAACTCGTGCTTTCTGTCTCACTTTTCTCTTTAGATAATTTAAGTACTTATTAAGAGTTTTCCAAATTTAAATTTATTTATACAAGTAATTAAACTAATATTTAACGTACTAAACATTAATACCTCTCAAATGGATACATCCATATATATTGCACAGGCCCTCGAAAACGTGCTTCAGATGGAAGATGAACAAGTAAATGATCCATACATTAAATAAAGCTGGATGAAATATTTTCTCTAGTTTGTATAGCTGTATAGAGATTTCTTCCTCGGGTTTACATATACGATCAACTTTTAACATAATAGAACAAAGCCCCTTTTAAAACAAACTAAATCCGTTACAACCATCCAAATTTTCACGGGCAATAGTTCTTTTAAAGAAACGGGTAACAAATTTTCTATCATAATATGACAATCATGCATTTTCATCCCACTAAATCTGTTGTTCTTATAGTCGATATATCTACGAATACTGGAAGAAATACGTTCAGGAAATCTTAATCCTTCCGCCCATTTGAAAAGTATTTTAACTTGGTTATTGTCTAGCTCATAACATGCTTTTGGTTTTTTTGCCTCATCTGGCTTGATATGAAGCTCAGGATGATTACATATTGCTTCGATATCGCGACTTGATTTCAAATCTTCCTTCGTCTTTCTCTTAACATTCAAAATTGCATAAAAAACGTTGTCTAACACATTTTTCTCGTTGTGCATCACATCAATATTGTGTCGAAATAGTAAATTTTTCCAATAAGGCAACTCTCCAAATATATTTTGTTTGCATCAATTATAAATCATTGATTTACCTTGAATTTCAATTTTTTCTTCGGTTCCGTGCATCTTTAGAAAATCCTTTACAATTTCATATATATCTTTGCTTGACCAAACCGCCGGTGGTTGCAACGGCTCGTGTCTATTAGCTGTAAAGTTTTTTTTATTTCTTCTAAAAGGATGATTAATATGGCGAAAACAACGATGACAATCAAACCACGAAATTTTCCCCACAACAAAAATACCATATTACGACGTCGTTTTTTTAATGGTCTTTAAATGCCCGTTGTAATAGAGACTTATTGCAACGGTTTTTCAGGCCTGTTGTAATAGATACCACTTTTCAATTACTTTGCACGCTATCATAGACATCTATTGCAACGTTTTGATCTTACAGTTGTAATATATGTCTATTACAAAGGTTTTTTGCCCGTTGTAATGGATACCGGTTTTCATCCCCTTTTGCCTGTTGTAATAGATGCCTATTACAACTATTTTCTTTTACCCGTTGTAATAGACGTCGATTTTACAACGGCTACAGAATGCCTGTTGTAATAAATGCCCGTTGCCGATTTTTTAATAATTAATAATTAATAATTACATTGCTTTCTTCAAAAATATTAATTATCATTAATTATTAATATTTAATAATTAATAATATTAATATTATTCATTATTATCTTCGATTATTTATACATTCTTACTTAATAATTATAAATGGTAATTTATAATTATTAATTATAAATGATAACGTACATGGGTGATTATTTTAATTTATCGCAATTAATGATTACTAATAAATAATTTATAATTACTAATTATTATTTACAATCAATGTTTATTTTTTATATTAAAAGTTTATTATAGTTAATTATTAATAATTAGTAAATTATAGCTAATATTTATGACTTATAATTAATAAATACTATTAATACTTAGTAAAATAATTAATATTAAATAATTAATAAATATTATTAATACATAGGAAAATAATTAGTGTTAAATAATTAATTATTAATAATTAAATTTAATAATTGATATTTTGTAATTAATGTTTAATAATTAATATTTTATAATTTATAATTTTAATAATTAATATTAAATTATTTACTATAGTTTAATAATATAGAAATGATTTTTTTTCAAAAATTTAAAAAGATCCATAAAATTTAGAAATAATTAATATTAAATAATTAATAATTAATATTAAATAATTAATAATTAATATTAAATAACTAATATTTAGTTATAATTAAGAAGTAATAATTAATAATTAATAACTAATATATAAGAAGTAATATTTAATAATTATCGTTTAATATTCTATTTTAATTAATATAAAAAAATTAAACTATTGAATAATTAACATTAAATAATTGATATTCAATTATAATTAAGAAGTAATAATTAACAACTAATAAACAAGAAGTAATATTTAATAAGTAATTATTTCTATTAAATAATTAGTAATTACTATTTAATAATTAATAATTAGTGAGTAATCTTTAATGATTAATAAGTAATAAAATAATCGTGATGTTTTTCAATTATAATTACTATTTACAATTGATAATTCTACTAATATTTAATAATTAATAACTAATAAAATATACATAATAAGTTATACTTAATAATTAATATTCAATAATAATTAAGAAATAACAAGTAAGAATTAATTAGTAATTAGTAATTAATTATTACTATTAAATAATAATTAATAATTAACAACCAATACTTGTTGGAAGTTTTTTATAAAATTGTTTAAATTGATTGCCACTACAAAGAGGGGTCCGGGGGTGACAACCCCCCTAGGTGGGGTGTGGAGGCAATCGTCTACGTTGACGGCGGTCGACCTATGATACTGATATGGATATGAGCACGGCAATTTAATCATTACTAATTGGTAACATATAAATAATAAATAATCTACATAATAAAATCCCTTGGTAGATAAACAAAAGACAAAGAGCGGCTGAGATTTATTTTTACAGAAAGACATCCGATGGCTGTAGACGAAATGCATATAAACAAGATGAGGATTGCCACCATGTCATCAAACAACACGTTCCCACTATTTTCACCCCCACACGTTTCACAGCCCACTTACTCCCCCCTTTATTTATGCCTCTTCCTCCATCTTATTATTTCGCTTGCAGCATTTATGAAACAAACGGTACGTTGTTTTTCTCTTTCTCCACTTTCTCCTCCCTTCTTATACGTTTTCCTTTTCCTTCTGCTTGCTGATATGAATTTAACAAATTTACATTTTTCTCTTCTCCCTATCTCACATATGAATTGTTTGTAAAAAAAATATTACCAACCTGTACCGTATCATCCTTTTCTGCTTTGTTTCCTTTCTTCCTCCGTCGTTTTCTTTTCTCCATACACACTGAAATGATTTACTTTTTTTCCCTTTTTCCTTCTTCACCGTCTTGCATATGATATGTTTGTCCAATTGTCATAACCGTTATCTACTGTATTATGCTAACATGCTACTGTTTTTTTTTCTCTGCATATAACTTTGCTGTAGCTGTTACAGAGAAGCACCATCAACATGAAACGGGTTTCCTCATATCTACAACTTTCATTACCCTTTAATTATTATCACATGATCTTTTGACTGTAATTGTTGTGTTATTTGCAGAAAAGAGTAGTAGCTAAAGGGGATGCAAAAGCGGTTGTCACATCACCGACCGCCAAAACCAACGACACTGTTCAAAATTCAACCACGAACTCTATGTCACCTACAGGTCTGATTAAAACTGCCACCGACTCTTTGCTGCTACCTGTGATTATGGGTGAACCAAATGAGAGTGGTCTACAGGAGCAACAAACTACCACTTTTACTGGTCGCAATGAAATGAAGGACATCAACAATTCAGTTGACGTTGTTGCACAAGACCAGCAGAGCACCAATGTTTCTCAACTGAATGAGTCAGAAGAGAACGATCCAGTAGAGCCGCAGACAACCATGTTTTATGATTGGATTGATTTAGATGATGAGTTCATTAAGGCAGTGGTAATATATTTTTATTTTCTTAAACTGGCAATGGGACAAATATTTCCAATTGCTTCTAATTCTTTGCATTTACAGATCGAGTGGGCGGAACAAAACGGCTACTGATTTTGTTTGGTCTTCACATGTTTCTTACGATCATCACGTTCACATCTTCGTTCTCACAAATTACTCCACGTTGTACTTTTTTCACTTTGTTTCTTTTTACAATTTGTAAATTTCTGTTTCATGTGTTCCCTTCTATGTAGTATTTGTGTTCAATGTATGTATTTATGTTAATGAAGAATTTCTGTTCCAAATCTGTGATGTCTCAACATTTGTGCACATTTTAAATTTTTTCCCTCTATACTGCATTTGCATGTGTTTTTTGTTTGCCATGATATAGCTTTTTGCTCAAAATTAGTGCCATTACTTATGTATATGAAGTTGGAATGATACTTCATATTTGGTGTTAACCTGAATGTTGCTCCAGCAATAGTTTCTGTTGTATGTTACGACTTAATGGTGGCATGCAAGTGATTTTATTATACAACTGAACTATGCAATTTATATCTGAACTTACATTTTGCAGCTCTGATGATAATAGCTTGAAAATTTTGACTGCAAAGTTCCCTTTTATCCAAAAACTGATTATTTTTTTTCAAAATGTGCTTTTTCTGCTCTTTCCATATAAACCAAATACAAGTTGAAAATGTGATTCAAACAATGTCAGTACGAAAATTTTAATCGGGGAACTCAAAGCAATATTTTCCATTCTCTATTTCAACTGCGTGTCTGATGCCAATAGTCCTCATCACTATCACGGTATATGGGCATGTGTTCAGTTTCAGATTTCAAGTGAAAAAGCAATAGTTTATGTTGTATGTTATTACTGAGTTGTGGCATGTAAGTGATTTTATTACTACACAGATAAAACAAACATATAAAGTACAATGTAGCAATATGTATGGTTATTCAGATTAGTACCATCTTGGTAGTGGATTTAAATTACATGACATAAGGTTATTATAATTAAATTAACATATCCAACAAGAATGTGCACAGTCATTGTACTGAAGGAGGAAACATATTTTCATCATAATACAAAATATATCTCTAATTTGATTATTTTCTTTGTGCATCTGCCTATGACTTGACTGTATTAATAAACCTAAAAATCAATAATTACAATATTTCCAATCTATCATACTATTTAAATTTTCTTTCCATATTATTGCTTTTGTCATTAAACTACAACATTACAACGTTCAGTGGATCTTGCAAATAAAACAAATACAATATTTATACTCCCATTTTGTACTAATTCCGTAATATACATAGGTTTAAAGATAACTATATCCTACTGTTTTTAGATGCAAACATCTTGCAATAACTTTTTACTGACTACCTCTATATATTGCCTTCCTTTAATATGACACAATTACAATTGTTACGTTATTTATCCAACCTAAGGTTGAATATTCTTTCCATGATAAACCATAGCTGACTATTCATTCATTCATACAAATGATAGATTTACAAATATAGACTTCTTAGCCCACTCATAATTGTGCCAAAAGATACGCCAGAACATATAACAGTATGCAAAACTGTCTACCCTACAACCATATACGCATACACACATATTTTCCTTTAACTAAATTAACATATCCAATAAAAATGTGCACAGTCAGTGTACCAAAAGAGGAAACTTATTTCCATCATACTACAAAATATCTCTCTAATTTGATTATTTTCTTTGTACGTATGCCTATGACTAGACTATAATGATAAACCTACAAATCAGTAATTACAATACTTCCAATCTGTGGTACTATTTAAATTATCTTTCCATATTATTTGTTTTCTCATTAAAATACAACATTATAGCATACACTGAATCTTCCAAATAAAACAGATACAGTATTTGCAAAGTTCCCTTTTATCCAAAAGCTGTTTTTTTTTTTCAAAATGCGCTTTTTTTGCTCTTTCCGTATAAACCAAATACAAGTGGAAAATGTGATTCAAACAATGTCAGTACGAAAATTTTAATCGGGGAAGTTTTGAATCACCATTGGAACTTCATGTTGACGTAGAAGAATACTAGAATGACTTGCTAGCCATTTGAGCTTCATTTTCCAGACATAGGCAGAGTATTTACATTCAAAATAATGTGTTCAATATTTTCTATACTATTTGGAATCACACACACAGGATCAATGGACAGTCCTCTCTGCATAAGTTGTTCCTTAGTAGGTAAGTAGTTCTTAATGGCCTTAAACAAACAGATTGCCATCTTTGGTGTGTGCACACGATACCCGACCAAACTTGCCTAATTTTTGTTCTAAAAAATAGTACGAGTCGAGTTCCATTCCTATTTAAATTTGTATTCTCTATTTCAACTGCGTGTCTGATGCCAACAGTCCTCATCACTGTCACGGTATATGGGCATGTGTTCAGTTTCAGATTTCAAGTGAAAAAGAAATAGTTTCTGTTGTACGTTATTACTGAGCTGTGGCATGCAAGTGATTTTTTTTTTTTTTTTTTTTTTTTTTGAACTGGTACTTTATATACAACAAAGTTTGGGACAACATATCCCGTGTCAAATAAACATTCGAAAGCAAGTTTCGAACTTGTGACATCCTGCACCAAAGTGATTTTATTATTATACAGATAAAACAAACATATAAAGTACAATGTAGCAATATGTATGTTTATTCAGATTAGTACCATCTTGGTACTGGATTTAAATTACATGACATAAGGTTATTATAATTAAATTAACACATCCAACAAGAATGTGCACAGTCATTGTACTGAAGGAGGAAACATATTTTCATCATAATACAAAATATATCTCTAATTTGATTATTTTCTTTCTACATCTGCCTATGACTTGACTGTATTAATAAACCTAAAAATCAATAATTATAATACTTCCAATCTATCATACTATTTAAATTTTCTTTCCATATTATTGCTTTTGTCATTAAACTACAACATTACAACGTTCAGTGGATCTATATTTATATTCCCTTTTTTACTAATTCTGTAATATAAATAGGTTTAAAGATAACTATATCCTGTTGTTTTTAGATGCAAACATCTTGCAATAACTTTTTATTGCCTACCTCTATATATTGCCTTCCTTTAATATGACACAATTACAATTGTTACGTTATTTATCCAAGCTAAGGTTGAATATTCTTTCCATGGTAAACCATAGCCGACTATTCATTCATTCATACAAATGATAGATTTACAGATATGGACTTCTTAGCCCACTCATAATTGTGCCAAAAGATACGGCAGAACATTTAAAAGCATGCAAAACTGTCCACCCTACAGCCATATACGCATACACAAATATTTTCCATTAACTAAATTAACATATCCAATAACAATGTGCACAGTCAGTGTACTAAAGGAGGAAACTTATTTCCATCATCATAGAGAATATCTCTCTAATTTGATTATTTTCTTTGTACGTATGCCTATGACTAGACTATACTGATGAACCTACAAATCAGTAATTACAATACTTCCAATCTGTGGTACTATTTACATTATCTTTCCATATTATTTGTTTTCTCATTAAAATACAACATTATAGCATACACTGAATCTTGCAAATAAAACAAATACAATATTCATATTCCCATCTTTTTACTAATACAGTAACATAATCACTCATCCTTAATTTTCCTGTTCCTAACACTGTGTCCACAAACACATAACCATCATACATGTATATAGAGAGATTGATAAATTACATAGACAAAACATATGACAAATGAAGCTAGATTGCTGCATACATGGTACATAATGAGTCAGCTTATTTCAAAGTAGGGTACACTACACAAAATTACTGTACAGAGGCATTACATCATTTGCTAGGAAAACTTTACACACACACACACCATGTAACATCCTCTCATCCTCCGTACAACCCATTCTTCTATCCACATGCAAAATTAAACATTTAATGATCATATTTTTTTCCACTTATTCAACTACAGAATGAATTGCAATAAACCACTATCCACTTATAACTACATTGGTGACCCACTTACTATTACCTTGCCCCACGTCCTTAGTTAGGTACAGCTCTTTTTTACTTCTTCTTCCATGCATGTTCTGTTCTATGCTTCTTCGGTTCCCCATTCTTCTTTACCACAAACAACTACATAGGCACAAGGTACAGTTTACGTACAAAATTCATTCATCTATTACATTAACATATATACATATTTATATTCAAACACAGTCTACTTTGAGCAAACAAAATTAAATATCATTTTCTCCTCTCACTACCACAATTGTCACACTGTAACATCATTCCATGACAAGCATTCATATATTCACTCATGCCACCTTAACTCATGCTACGCCACTACCGCTTGAAAAAAAGGAAATACACTATTATACTATTTTCGGCTTATTTGCAAACCGTTTTATATTTATTGCAACAAAAAAATATACAGTAATTATCCTAATGTCTCCATTGTTCCTATAATTTTAGTTCTTCTTCCAAAAGGTATCACCTTTATTAATTTCCTAAACTTTTCTATCACTGACAAATATGTTCCTTTGTAAAGTATTTCTCCCCTCCCCATGCTCGATATATTACACAATTAATTACAACTTTCCCTTTATACAGGTAGAATATACATTAAAGATATCGATAAATATGTCAACTATACAATCTACACGACAGCAAGCTGCAAAACTATTTAGCAACCTCATCATTCATGGCAATATTTGCACGGATGGAGATGAGATTGTTTCCGAAATTGTAGATCTTCTACAGGAATATGGAGTCAATGTCTACGTATTTGATAATTATGTAAATTTTCTTCTTTTAATTACATACTTAAATGTTTTATTTTATAATTAGCAGTATATAATACTGACCCAAATCTTGAAGGGTCGGCATGTTTATCCAAGGCAGGTTATGGAAACTCCAAAAACCACATGGCCAATACACAGAGCGAGTCTGGGAAGTGAAGTATGTCTTCTAATATCAACATACTATAACCTTATAAAATTTAATTATACAAATTCCTAATATACACTATTCACTTCATGTTATAGATTTGGAATTGTGCTGTATTGGCACATAAAGAGAACATGGCAAAAATGATGCAATCTAATGAGTGGCCAGTAAAAAATATTTCGGTCTAACACTATATTTCTTATATTTTTTTTACTAACAATTTAACTCTATGTCGTTTTGACCATCTGTTTACTTATTCCTATTTGCAGCTTAACTTGCAAACATCACATTGGAGTAAGGACGTGGTCATCGACAACTACACCTTTTTACGTGTACTTAAACAAATGTTTACATGCTACAAATAGGTTTTAACTTATCTACCACATTTCAACCACTCATATCCTCACATATAGTTTACCTTCTTTGTATTAGCTTATGTGGATTTTTTTTACTGTTTTCAAACTACGTTTTTTATTATGTATTTGTCATTTATTATATATTTTGTCTTTCCTTCTCTGCTGCAAACTTTGTTTTCATGCTTATTTCAGTGACGGTCAAAAAATGTTTTGATCTTCTGTTTATTCTCATATCTGTACTATAATGCTAATTCATTTTCCAAACATGCTTACTTTGTAGTACATGTTAACTATATACTGTCTGAAATTCACGTCATATATTTACTGTATGATATGTTGCATATTTTGCTTACATGTGATCATGTTGTTGCAGTCTAATATCCCATTGAAGTTGTAGATTTGTGTGTGTATTATGTGTTCATATGTATCAGCCCAATCAAAGCCACATATGATTATGTCATTAAGGTTGGCTGTTTAGTACAGAAGCCCGTGCGTTGCACTGGTGTAAAATGAAAGGTGTAACATGAAATTCGTACAAAAATAACTGAAGGATAAAATATATTGAATTATGATTTTCAAATCAATAAGATAAGCATAACTGAAAAAAGGTACAAAATATCAAGACTTTGAATCCATGCACACGTTTTTCTGTTTCAATGGGTTACTACTGTCCACAACTTGAAACTTTTTTCCAAGGTTTAAAGTCAAATTTGGTGATGCTTCTACTTATGTATTCAACTGAAATCACTTTTGCATGTTCTGTCTTGGTTTATAATTGTTCCTACAATTCTTACAATCTGGAAGTTGCTTACAATTTTTTGTTACTTTTTCGAAGTGTGTGCTTTAAAAAAAATTGAACAGATGACAGAAATAGTAACAAATTAAAGGCCAGCGAAATAACATCTTTCACTTTATGAAGCTACAACTTGCGTAACAAATGAAGTGGGCTCCATAGGTATAAAGTACTAAAAACCTTTTACTGTTACCATAGTACCATGAATTATATGAGAAAGAAATGCTCTAATCACTCCCATGTTGACAGAAACAAATATATGCACTATACTATTGACAACCCACAATACAATTAGCATTAAATAAAATGGTTTAGACAATTAATAAGTTAATGAAAAATACATAAGCGTGCATCTTACTAAATCAAAACTGCACGGTATTTATGTAAATTATGAATGCCTTTATACCTAGGAAAAATATTAAGATTGACATAAACAGATGAAGTGGCAGATGTCAATTTTAACAAAAAAAACTTTCAGAAAAGAATATAAAATCCATTTTCCATTAATAACTACTCTATATCAATCATTTATTTATTGCCTATGATTAAGATTATACCAACTATAAAATATAAATGAAGGCACATGTAAGCATAAATTAAAGAACAGTGCTGGAATATATGAAAAATAGAGAGAATTAATAGTTGGATTACCGATTTAAACAGTCTCTGCACATATAAATGTGAACGAAAAGTCAGCAACAAATAAAGCATATACATTCCCACTACTTCAAAGCAGTTGCAAATTTGACCCCACCACCTCCCGCATTCTGTTCTTCTCTCCCTTCCACCTTAATTCTACCTACAAACATCCTATAAAAATGATATAAGGATTCGATTTTTGAGCTAATTCATTAACTTAAGAAAAGTAAATTATTACGTCATTTCCATTTAACCCAATCGCCTTTTCAATATTCTCATTCTCTATCTGTAGACACACCTGGAATTGTTCACATTTATAGGTACGTTGCTTTAAGAGCATGCGTTTTCACATTATTGTATTATCAAACATTATATTTTCATGCTTCTGGGTGACCATACCCACCATATACCCCATGCTGTTTACTAATATTGTGTACTTCCACTTCAATTCTAATGTACCTGCAAATGTGAATAACTTCGACTATATAATAATATTGGAGTTGATGTTATTCACATTTGCAAGTACATTGCTTTATCATAATATTCACATTTACTAGCGCAGTATACATATTATGTAAAGCACAAGATGATAAACTCAATATGAGAACAACATTTGCTTTAAAAATACTCATTCCATGCAACTTTGTCAAATGTGATAACTTACAAACCATAATCTACCGTACATTCAAGTGGATTAATGTTAATAAGTATACTAAGTTCCCACCAAAAACTTCATATTCACAACTGCAAGATAGTACATCAATGTTTGTTGACATATACCTCCATGAAGACAATTAATTATATAATGACATTACTAGAAAAGTTAGATTACCAAAATTCATGTTACTAATATTGTACTGAAACATTATTATACACGGTAATGAATTTAAGTTTTCTGTTGCAACCATGATAAAGAAAAAAAATTAACATTTAAACATCGGTTACTGTGCAAATAGCATTCATTGCATTATGTACATTTTCTACGTATAGGATTACTTCACACTATGATTACACCTCTATCTACACCAAACCAGTATTCTAAAATTCACAAACAGTTCGAATGACACGTTGCATTAATTTTTTGTGAAGCATAGTAGTAGTCAAAGGTACAACCTCATTCAAAAATCAACTGTAGTTTTTGGCCTATAAAATTGCATTTTTTCACCTTACCATTTTTAACATACAATTATGTTAACTTCAACTCTAATCAACAACAGATAGCCCACAGTTTTATTCAACTACTGACATCAAGTGGTATGGCAACCGATGATAATTCTACTTCATCTTCTAATAGCAACCATCGTTTCACTTCAAATCCGGAAAACTCTAACCGTGCAAAGGTTTGTTAATTGTACAACCTATATTTACATGCACTGTACAAAACTCACCCATGCTGTTAATTTCCACAGACTAACAATACTCCTTTGGCGAGTCGCAACAGCACTAACCAAACATCCGCTAACACCTCGACGTAAGTACTTATTCTTCTTATTTACGCATGCATCATATTTAAATCATATTCATTACAACAAATGTCATGGTAAATAGTGATTCTCTAACACTTTTTCCCATGCTGCTACAATTAATATGTAGTCATAGGCCAAGTTTACCATCAAATCGTTCGATTGCTCAAACCTTGCGTAGACAAAAAGAAAAGGTGACAACTAATACAACTTCAACCGTTGAAGCTCAAAACTACTCACTCAATCATCCATATGCATGTTCCACCTCAAACAATGCAAACGCAACCCAATGTTTCCAAACTATTGTTGAAGAAGCAAACAAATACAGTGAAGAGTATAGATTCAGTCATCATACGTCTAACCTAGATAACATCAGCACGTAGGTCTATCGCCACTTACATACGGTTACTAAATTCATTACAAAGCTATATCCTGAATGTAAACTAAATACTATCCTCATCTTTTACTCTATCTTATTAGGTTTACAAATGATGACATTATCGATACATTATCAAACCGCTCCATTGCTCAAAACGACGTAGGGATAGAGAAAGGGTTTCAAAACTAATAGGACGGTCAAACATTGTAGAAGGCAACATTGCTTATCATCCGCAACATATCAGACGTCATTTTCTTGGGATAATGAACATACCATGCCCATTCTGCAAAGCTCTTCACTGGATTGATGAGCGTTTGAAAGGTACTTCTATATGTAACCCTATTTTTGGAATATGTTGCAAATCTGGTAAGGTAAAACTGCCTTCGCTAACACCACCTCCACTAGAGTTTCGACAACTATATGATGGAAATGATTCATTGTCTAATTCATTTTTGGAATATATTCGAGAATATAATGCCGCAAATGCATTTACAAGTCTTGGTTGTAAATTAGATGATAGAACTCTTAGTACACGAGGGATCGAGTCTTTTACAATACATGGAGAATTACGACATAGGAAAGGTGCATTATTACCCGATATTGGCAGTCCACCTGTCTACTCACAACTTTATATCTACGATCCAAATACTGCCTTGGATTTTAGACATGAAAGAAATAAACGACTTAGTAAGCAAGTTTTCGAAATAATTCAACGGGTTCTTCTTAGAGACAACGACTTTACAAAATTATATCGTCAAGCATATGATATTTTAATAAAGTCATCTAAAGAAGGTCATGATTTACCCTTACGTCTTCAATATAATAAAACAAATGACAAACGTGTCTATAACATGCCAACAACTGATGAAATAGCTATTATCTTACCTGGCGATGGATCTCAAATCAGCAGAACTAGGGATATTGTAATACACCTTAAAGGAGGTACACACTTGGAAAGGATTAGTGAATGCCATCCTGCTTACTACCCCTTCACTATGTTCTACTTTTTCCAAAAGGTGATCTTGGCTGGGATATTAATCATATGAAATGGAATCCATCTTTAAACTGTCCTGGTAGTAAAAGACTAACTCAACAACCATATTACTGTTATCGGCTCTTTGAAAGAGAGGGTGAATATTCCACAATTTTGCGTGCACGTAAATTATTTCAAGAATTTGTTGTAGATGGTTGGGCATGTACTGAACAAAATCGATTATATTGGGCTAGGACTCATCAAACCGAGCTGCGTAAGGATCTATACTGTGGACTTACTGATATTGAGTCAGACGTATTACAAGCAGATCAAATTGGTAAACGATTTGTCTTACCATCCACTTATATTGGTACTCCTAGACATATGTACGAAATATATCAAGACTCTCTAGCAATAACAAGATATAACAATCATCCAGATATCTTCTTAACAATGACTGCGAATCCAAGCTGGCCAGAAATTGAGCAAGCTTTGAAACCAAACCAAAGACCCAACGATCGTCCAGACATTATTGCTCGGGTGTTTGAATTGAAACGAATAAGTTTAATGGATGAAATTTATAAAAACCGCATTTTCGGTTCAATCGCTGCACATGTGTACACCATAGAATTCCAAAAACAGGGTTTGCCACATATGCATGCACTTTTTTTCCTACAATCCGCGGACAAATTACGAACGGTGGATCAAGTTAATAATTTGATTTCTGCAGAATTTCCTGATGAAAACGAACATCCATTACTTTTTGAAACCATTAAAAAGTGTATGGTACATGGACCATGTAAGGGTAACAAGCTCGCTCCATGTATGGAAAATGGAAAATATTCGAAACGTTATCCAAGGGACTGGGCTGATAATACAACAATGGATAAAGACGGGTATCCAATATATCGTCGACGCAATGATGGGAATTATTTTGAAGTGAAGGGAATGCCTGTAGATAATAGAGATGTTGTTCCTTATAATCCAAAACTTTCAGAGATGTTTAATTGTCATATAAATGTTGAAGGATGTGCAAGCGTGCGGGCTGTAAAATATATACACAAGTATATATATATATATATATATATATATATATATATAAGGGCCATGATCGAGCAACTGTTGTGATGGGTGAAGAAGATGAAATAAAGCAGTATCTTGACTCAAGATACATAAGCCCTCCTGAAGCAGCATGGCATATTTTTGGTTTCCATATGCATGAAGAAAAACCATCAGTTATTCGTTTACAACTTCATCTTCCTGGAATGCACCAGGTCACTTTTGACCCAGCGGACTCTGTGGATGCTATCAAATTAAGAGCACAAAACCAAACATCTACTTTGATTGAATTCTTCAACTTCTACAAAGCACACCCAGAAGCAACGAAATATACATATCAACAATTTCCCGAGTATTATACATGGAATAAAGGTATGCATATGTGGTCCCCAAGACTTTCAAATTCCACTGCACTTGGGAGAATGTATTTCGCAAGTCCAAACTCTGGTGAGTGATTTTTTCTACGACTGCTACTTACCGTTACTAAAGGTCCAACATCCTTTGAGGATTTACGAACAATAAATTGTGTGGTGCATGAAACATTCAAAGATGCATGTGTTGCTAAAGGCATGCTTGAAGACAACGAAGAATGTGTCACATGTTTGGAAGAGGCATCAGTTATGAACATTGGATATCAGCTACGAAGACTTTTCTCTATTATCCTCACTCAATGCTACCCTTTACAACCACATAACCTTTGGAGAAAATTCGCTATGCACATATGTGATGATCTAAGTCACGTCATTACAAATCTATTCCACATTCCTAATCCTACAGAATATGAAATCCAAGACTATGGTTTACATATTCTAAACAAATTACTCCAAGAATCAGGAAAAAGTCTACTAGATTTTCCTCCAATGCCTCTACAAACTAGAAATTGGGATGTTATTGTGCAAAATAGACTTATAACAGAACATAGACAACTACAGTATGAAGGACAAGATGTAAAGGCAGAAATAAATATTCTTACCTTCAACGATGATCAACGGTCGGCATATGATTCAATATTTTCGTCTGTTCAAAATGAAGATGGAAAAACTTTCTTTTTAAATGGAGGAGCTGGGACTGGGAAAACATACTTATACAACACAATTGCAGACAAATGTCGAAGTCTAGGGCATATTGTTCTTACCGTTGCTTCTTCTGGTATTGCTTCTTTATTACTTCAAGGGGGTAGAACAGCACATTCAACATTTTGCCTCCCGCTGAATATCTTAGAAGATTCGGTGTGTGGGTTTACAAAACAATCTATCACAGCCGAGTTCATACGACAAACACGCCTCATTATATGGGATGAAGTGCCGATGCAACATCGATTTTGTGTTGAAACAGTTGATCGATCGTTGAAAGATATTGGAGATAGCACGAAGCCATTTGGTGGAGTTACGGTTGTTTTGGGAGGAGATTTTCGTCAAATTTTACCGGTAATCCCAAAGGGAACGCGTGAAGATATCGTTGCATCAACACTAAGACGGTCGACATTGTGGCCTCTTATTCAAGTGTTATCACTAAACCAAAACATGCGGCTAAATTCAAAAGAGGTTGAGAGTCGTGCTTTTGCTGAATATTTAAACAAGGTACTGCTTTTATCATGACCTACCATCACCTTGATATTAACCTAAATATGTGAATGTTTAATATGATCTATTTTTTGCAATTTTATTCTTATATAGATTGGATCAACGCCTGAACAAATCATTGATCTATCAATGATACACAAATGTAATAGCCTTGCTCAATTAATTGACACTATTTACCCACAACTTAATGTCGAACAAGGATCTCCAACTTTTTTAAAGGACAGAACTATTCTCGCTGCACGTAATGAAGATGTGAGCGCAATAAATTATGCATGTCTACAAAAATGCCCGGGTGATGTTTACGTTATCCTTGCCGCCGATAAGTTAGTGGAAAATGAGGAAAATGATCGTTATCCAAGCGAGTTTCTAAATTCATTAGAATGCACTGGATTACCACCATTCAAACTAGAACTTAAAGTTGGATGCCCAATTATGCTACTTAGAAACCTAGCCCCAAAAGAAGGACTCTGCAATGGAACACGACTAATAGTAGTCCGATGTGCAACAAGGATTATTGAAGCACAAATACTTACTGGGGATAGAGCTGGTCATTTTGTTTTCATACCCAGAATATCTCTTCAACCATCATCCTCTGAATTAACTATAAACATGTCAAGGCGTCAGTTTCCTATCAAGCTTGCTTATGCACTGACTATCAATAAAGCACAGGGTCAATCCGTGAAGTACGTCGGTATTGATTTACGCACCGAAGTTTTTAGTCATGGACAATTGTATGTTGCACTATCTAGATGTACTACGTTTAGTAGCATTTCAATCTTACTACCATCACCTGAAGCAACAACCACTACAAATATCGTGTACCCGGAGGTTTTATTGTGATTCTCCATGAAAGGTCAGACTAAAAATGTGCATTGTTGTTTACTCAAAAGTCCACTTTTGCTAAACCATCATGTATTTTTCTACAGAATAATATAAACATTTATTTTTTCAGGTTTTCATTTCAAGTACAGAAGATCAGGAACAAAAATAATGCTATTGTCGTGGACAGACTCATCAACATCCTTCTTTTTGTTCACTCTACTTAACTGCAAGTCTACATTTTCATCACTGTCATCACATAATTGATATAGCATGAAAACTTTGTGTTTTTTCTAAGCTGTTAGTTAAATCTTTCATTGTGGAAGAAAGGACATTTTTGTGGTATTAAATTTTTATTGTCCCTACACTTTTATTATACAGATTCCTAAATTAGTTAATTCATCTTACTGCTATACTCTATTGGTTTTCATGTTGTGTACAAATGGAAATCAAAATTTTTAGATGCGTGTTGTATGCGTTCTAACATTACAAAAAAATTCTTACCAATCACATTGTTAATAATTTTACCACCCATCAAATTATACATACTCAACAAATTATACGGTAGGTTATGTCAAGCAAAACTTGAACCCGTGCCATCGGCACGGGCTACGTACTATTTGTAATAAGTAATATTCAATTATAACTACGAAGTAATAAGTAATAATTAATAATTTATTATAGTTTGATATTCTAGAAATAAAATTTTCGTGCATACCTATCATGCATAATATACTTTCATACACATTTAAAATTTTATTTTGCAAGTCTATTTTACATATAAACAATTTTATTGTCTTCGAACACAAAATTTCGGCTCCAGACCAAAATTTTAACACTAAAGCATCAGATCTTTACCTAATTCCCAATCTAAATCATAAGCGCTCGCATTTTTTCCCTCTTTCTTTTTGTCGCCTTACAAAAATTCCCGCGTTCGAATTTAAGCAAACCCCATCTTCTCTTCGTCCCCAATCCTCGTAGTTACTGTCGCTTTACACTGCTGCTATGATTTTCTTGAGGTGCTACCATCTCAATGCCTGAGGTTTCACTGTCGTTGTTTCCGGAGGCGCCGCCGTCAACACTCGGTATTTCGTTTTTGGATCTGGTGCCGGTTGCTGAGTCACTGTCATCAGAGATATCATCGCGAAGCTTTCCACAATCAGATCTAAGGTTCGACTTTATATGATGGCCGATGCCGCCTAGAATAGATCTACCACCGGAAAGCTTAAACGTCGCCTAAAAATTTGTGCAACTGTCGCCAATAGCAGGAAGCAATGAAGTTTCCAAAGTCAACAAAGCTGAGATCAGACAATGGAGGGAATTTTGGGATGCATGAAATTGATGATATAGATGTTGAAATACTAGGTGCGAACTGCGTATCTGAATTGGTGTTTGAGCCTAGAAAATCTGAAGGTACTTCCTTGGTTATGGTTCCTGATAACATTTTAGATTCCTAAGAAATTATAAATAATTTTTATATCAATTTTTGAATTTTGCTAGCTGCCAGCTTGTTTGTTAGGTGCATGATGATATTGCTACAATGTTGTTGTGCTGAAGCTTTGTCATGATTGTTGATAGTTAAATTTTTTAGGAAATTAAATTTGAAATTAAATCCTAAAATGTTGATAGCTTAATCTTTTTGACATACTTTTGCTCCTTCACTACTAGCTTGAAGAACTTGCTTAGTCATAATACGATACAACGGCCAACTTTTGATAGGATGACTGTTATTTACAGGTCGGCTTTTATTATTCTTGATTGAGATGTATTTGCGATATTCAATAGCTCGCCTGTAGGGATTGAGTGCTCATCTACTAAGTGTTATTTGAGAAGCTCTGTTTTGGACATGGTGTAAAATGTTGCATGCGTTATGACCTGCAAGGTTCCAGTATGTGTGATGAGCTAGGTTATTCAATCTATTTACCCGTAACGTTACTTCTTAATGGCATTCTATTCGATGTGGTAACATAATTAGTTATTTTCTTGTTCAGTATTCATTAGATTTTGTGTACCTAGCGATTGTCATATTGTTCTCATCATGGACAGGTTAAATACACATTTGAATAAACATAATTTTCATTAAATATGCATGATAAACATATGGAATATTGACTGTTGAGAAATATATTGTATTTTAGAGGTGGCATTTTAGATGCATACTGGAGAAAGACAAGCAACAAAAATGAGATTGGCGTATCTGACACACTTCTTGATCGGGACATAAGCCTGTTTGATACTGAAGCTTCTACAGGAGAAGTGATAAAGGCCATCACTAGTTGTTCTTGTTGTACAAGATGCTTTGTTTGAAAAGGTAAACTATGCATAATATATCAATTCATATATAGTTTATTTTTTTCCTTTCTTTTTGGTAACTATTATTTGTTTGATGGTTAATTTGCTTTTGAAATGTAGTTTAAATTGCAATTTATGGGGTGTATTAAGATAAGTCAGAAATTCGGTGGGCAATTAATTTTGGCAGTTAGGCATTAATTTTTATGAACGTGTAAGTCGGTATGTTTGCACCATGATTTTGCTACATTTTTTTATTTATGATGATCAATTGAGCTTGTTATAATTTGTTTCCAGTTACTCTAAAAATAACTGGAATTTTGCATTTTTTGTTGTTATCCACCAGAGAAAAAACTCAATAAACACTAAAATAAAACGTTTAATATATTTGTGTGTAGCTTATGTAGAGAGCAATACATCTATTTTAATTATTACACATTAATATTATGAGGTACAAAAAATGGAATTACAAGCATTTTGATTTTTAAAAGTGAAACTGTAAAAAGGGTCATGATATAGAAGTAGAAGTTGTAAATTCAAGAGTTACATTTAATGAGTAAATAGTAGATGAGGAATGGGGATGATGTATACTGCATTTACCTCATATATCTGTAATTAAATTGAGAATACAAGCAGTGTAGAATTTATACAATGGATATCCGAATAAAGATTTAAGTGAAATTTCATTTGGTTTCATTTATATTTCGTACAAAAAACTTCATTAAATAATGTGAAGGTTTGGTCCCATTACTAACGTAACGTGCCAGTCCCTTTCTGTTATCCATTATTTTTGTGTTGTCCAGGTTATGATCTTTGGCCTTTTCTTTGGTTTTACTTCTTTTATGCTTGAATGAATAAATGTTCAAAATGAAATTTATACAGACTAGATATGTAGCTAAATGCTATTAAACTTGCACAAACAATATCATTTAAGCAAGAAACATAGGTAATGTTTAGTGACTAAAACGCTATTAAATTATTGTTTGAGAAGGCTCATTCTGTTTTACTAGAATAGTGTAGGAGTTTTACGATGACAAAGAGATTTATTAATGTCTTTCTGTGTAGGAGTTTGTAAAAGCAGTCATAGCTTACAGGAAGAAGCTGGACAATGAGATGGAAAATAGAAGAAAATTCACAATTCTAAGTATTCATGTGCATAAGTACCCAAATTCATTTAAAAAAGAATCTGAAGTTGTAGCTGACGAACTTTTTCTTGGTGGGTATATTTTGAAAGTTATGTTTTGAACCTGGTATAAATAATTTTCAAAAGTAGTTTAAAGTTAAATTTATATTTTAAAGACTTATGTATATAATATATATGCGTGTTTATTTATTGATGTATAATTAGATTTTAAAATCATTTTCTTTCAAAGTTATATAATATATAAGTATAAATAACAGAAAAATGTATGAATAAAAAAAAATATAAAACATATATGTATATATGTAACTAAAATTGAAAATATAACATGAGGACAAGAATAAATAGAACGCTTTTGTTTAAATTTAATATAATAATTTTCAAGGCTATTTCAAGTTAACTTTTTAAAAAAAACAACAAAGATAACATTCTTTCTTTTTAAATTACACGAACTAAGTTGTAAATGTATTAAAGTTAAAAACATAAAGCGTGTGTGTGTGTGTGTGTGTGTGTGTGTGTGTGTATTATAACTAAACAATAATACAATAATTTTATAAACATATATGTAATTCATAAATTAATTAATAAAGGGTTTACACATAATTTTTTTTTGTAAATGGCATTTGTAAGTAAGAAGATCATGCATATTACATGTGTAGGCTTAATATAATTTGTAATAACAAGTGTTAACATAATGAATACAAGTGGAAAATGTATATTTATTTTAATTATGAAATTAAATAACATGTTAGAAACCAGGTTTTATCAATTTTCTTTTTATCTTCATTTTCAAATCAAAATCAAAACCTAAGAAAATATCAACCAGAAAATAAAACAACAATCAACTTTTTTTTCAAATTTACAAACCTGAGCAAAATAAAGAAAATCAGATCAAAGTATCTCAGTTTCAAATTCAAGTTCAAACAACTCTTTCCATTTTAAACCTGGAAGCAAGGATTCCACTCCAAATTGAAAGCAAGCACAAATTCAAAACTTAGAAGCTTTAAACCTGAAACCAGCAAGCTTCAACCTGAAGCATAATCAAAGCAATTAGGCAAACTTATTCTCTTGTTCAATCAAATTCCAGACTTTTCAAAATACTCTATCAATTTGTTTAAACCATTTGAAGAAAAGGTTTTGGGATAGGACTTTATGTCATAAAACCCATTCCGAAAAATGATACGACGAAATGGATAGCATTTGAAGACGGTGGTGAAGACCGAGTATTTTCGAGAACGAAAGGACTACCTATCGAATGTCTCTGCACTGAGTCGCGACGGTATAGAGATCTCCATATGTGATGGGGAGCCTATTCGGAATTGTGGATACCGGATTTGCAAGAGCTTCTTTTGAAGTGTCTATGGTTTCGTTCGAACATTGACCGGCTTGCTTAAGTTAGACATGATAGGGGGTTCTCGCTTCACGTTTGGTGGCGAGCGGGAGACTATTACCCCTACATGTCCCCGAGGAGGGATTGGCTAACCGGGTAGGTTGAGAGTCGAAAGGCTGGCCGTAAAAGCAAGTTCAGGGTACCATTGTAAGCCACAGCGGGGCTGGTATGGTTGAAAAGCCTACCAGTCGAGATTGACCGCCGTCGATGGTTGAAAAGCCTAGAGTCGCGCCCTTTAGCGTATGTGCATTTCCTTCTGTATAAAAGGTGGTATCATAATATGGAGCCCAGATATTTAACCTATGTGGTTGTTGGGATTTGTTGGTGTTGAGGATCCTCAGATAAATATCGGTAACGATCGGGGGATGGCATACTCGTGACAGTTAGTTACCTAGTTACAGAGGTAACCTCATCTTGTGTTAGCAGAGAGCTGGTTAAGTTCTCGAGGCGTCCTCCAGAGGCGTACCCATGTGGTTGAGAAGTCCCTTAGCCTGACCATTTGTTGGAAATCCAAACAAAACAATACGAGCCCTATACGGGTTTAGTTGTATAACCTGCCATGTAATGTGGCGGTAACCTGCTATTGAACATGATCGCTATAGTAGGTATAACATAATGGTGGTATGCTGGTTAAGATTAATATTATATTTTCGAAATGTTTTCCACTATGCACTATTAATAATATTAAACGGATTTTTGCGTATCAAACATGTTTGACTATCATAAGGAGAAATCTCCTACAATTGTGTGTTTGCATTGTATGTGTGGCGGGAGGCCTTATGGTAGTTTCATTTTTCAAAAAGCGTTGCAGATTTTCTTTTTACTTCTTTTGTTTGTCTGTGTTCAAATAAAACTGTTTTTGTTTACTCACACCAGTCTCATGACTGACCTGAAATTTATTGATCCCTTTCTAAACTCTGTGTGCCCACAATTTTCCATACGGTCAGCGTAGAGTCAGGTTTTCATATAATCAGATAGTATATGTAGCTTTTGGCAATCCCTGGAGTCTTTGGTTTGGCGATCGCATTGAGTTTCACTTCAGCTTAATGGTGGTTCGAGCTTATTGGATTGGAGTCCTTGGAGCTTTGAAGTTTTGGCATTGAGAATGTTGTCTTCTGCTGCTGCTGCTTTGTTTATTTCCGATGTTGTATCTATCTATGATATATGTTGATCATTTCATTTGTATCAATGTTGTATCCATTGTGCGTCAATAAAATTATCCTTCTGCTTCCTCTGTGTTGTATCATCTAATGTTGTTATAAGCTTCGATGAACCAGACTCAACGTTTGAATCTACGGCATTCGAATACGGATGAAATATTTGGGTGCTGATTTTCGAAGGTCGAGTCAGGGTCGTTACAGTGGTATCAGAGCTGAAGGTTGAGTAAGAACTTTAGCTCACGAGTATAACACATTAGGTGACTCATTAGAGATAGGGTTACAAATACCCTAGAATGAATATATCCCTAAGATATCCGTCTGTATGCCTCAATAAATTCTCTTGCTATCCACTGATAGTGAGTATGAGTGCAAAAAGAGAATGAGATATAGGACACGGGAGTACCACTACAAATGGTTAATACCCTGTAACAACGAGAACAATTTTTTTATATCAATCTCTTTTGATCATCATCCGATATCAATTCTTTGATGGCTTCCTGGCAGCTACAAGAAGAAGCTTTAGTGTGTTGGCGGCCCTGCGAATCGTTGTAGAAAAGGTTCTAAATTCCTATTTCGTATTCTAATAATCATTTTCTTATTAGTCTTTCCATTTTAACTTTAGTAAATTTGAAATATTATTTGGAATGAATTGATTAACAAAATATGAAACTGAATTATGTTGTATGCGTTTGTCTATTCTTTGGGGTCTAGATATATTCTATGAATGATTAGTTATCCCTTCGGACTAACCAATGCCCCTGCATATTCCGTAGATCTGATGACCTGTGTGTTTCGTAAAGTGTTGAATTAGTTCGTACTCATACTTATTAATGATAATCTGATTTGGTAAGCCAAATGTAAAATTGATATTCAACTTGATCTGGTGAGTCAATTCTCTATCTTTGTGTGTTCATCTGTTCTTTGTTGTCTCCCTATTCAACAAATTTCGGAGACGAAATTTTCTTAAGGAGGGGAATCTGTAACGATCTCGGTTTTAAGTAAAATTTAAATTGATAATTAAAAAATTGTACTAAATTGTAAATTAATTTGATTTTTTCCAAAATTAAATAAGATATGTGTTTATATTTATATATATATAAATAGATTGAAATACAATTTTGATTTGAAATTCAAAATTAAATATCTTATAAATATATTGGATTTGAAAACGTTATATTTTAAATTAATGAAATTTGTTTTCTAATTTTAACATATGTAATATATTTTGAAAGTTATGTTTTGAATCTGGGATAAATAATTTTCAAAAGTTGTTTAAAGTTAAATTTATATTTTAAAGACTTATATATATAACCAATATATGTGTTTACTTATTAATGTATAAGTAGATTTTAAAATCATTTTCTTTAAAATTTATATAAGTATAAATAAAAGAAAAATATACGAATAAAAATAAAAAATAAAAATATAAAACATATATGCATATATGTAACTAAAATTGAAAATATAATATCAATACAAGAATAAATAGAAAGCTTTTGTTTAAATTTAATATAATAATTTTCAAGGCTATTTCAAGTTAAACTTTTTTTAAAAAAGCAACAAAGATAACATTCTTTCTTTTTAAATTACACATGAACTAAGTTTTAAATGTATTAAAGTTAAAAGCATAAAGCATGTATATATATATATTATAACTAAATAATGATATAATAATTTTATAAACATATATGTAATTCATAAATTAATTAATAAAGGGTTTAAACATAAAGTTTTTGGTAAATGACATTTGTAAGTAATAAGATCATGCATATTACATGTGTAGGCTTAATATAATTTGTAATAACAAGTGTTAGCATAATGAATACAAGTGCAAATGTATATTTTCTTTTAATTATAAAATTAAATAACATGTTAAAAGAGGAGAAACCAGGTTTTATCAATTTTCTTTCTATCTTCATTTTCAGATCAAAATCAAAACCTAAGAAAATATAAACAAGAAAATAAAACAACAATCAACTTTTCTTCAAATTTATAAACCTGAGCAAAGTAAGGCAAATCAGATCAAAGTATCTCAGTTTCAAATTCAAGTAGAAATTCAAGTTCAAACAACTCTTTCCATTTTAAACCTGGAAGCAAATGTTCAACTCCAAACTGAAAGAAAGCACAAATTCAAAACTTGGAAGCTTTAAACCTGAAACCAGCAAGCTTCAACCTGAAGCATAATCAAACCAATTAGGCAAACTTGTTCTCTTGTTCAATCAAATTCCATATTTTTCAAAATACTCCGTTAGCATGTTCTAGGTGAGCAAACTAATCTGCCTATATCCTTTGATATTGTGATTGATGCTTAAATTATGTTATGGAAATGTTTGTTTAGTATGCCTGTATTTTTGAATATATAGATAATTATGGGTGTGCATGTCTGTGTATAAACATATACAGGCCTCTGTTATAACATGACTCAATAATTCAATCAAAAATCAGTTTCTCTGCATACATTTAAATTTAGGTTACGATCTCTAGATGAAAAACGATTGTAACAATGTAAAATCAATTTTAAACATGGTTTCAAGAATTTATATTAGGTAACTTTTTCAAAAATAATATATTACAGTAATAATAAATCAAAGCCATAAATTCGACGTTCGCAATTTCTTGTTTTTAGTTTATAACCTGATTCGAGTTTCAAAATGATGAATTTTAATGATAAGATCAAGATATTTAGATTTGAGAATCATGTGGATTCTCGAGTTGAATGGAATTGTAAAAAGTTATCAATTCTCGACGATCAATGAGAAATCGAGCTTCAGGCTTGATGTCAGAGGAAGTTTAGGCGATGGAGTTTACAGGAAAAATGATCGTTGATTTTTTAAAGGATCGTGGAAGTTGATCGACGAGGTTGTAGGGTTTAAGGGCATATTTTTGTCAGTGTCGTTCTCAAATTGATTTTATTGTCGATGGATGATCGGGGGTGACCGGTCCAAGGAGGATCGAGATTGGAAGTCGAGGCGAAGCTCTAGTGTGGTTCGCGTGGCCTATGGCGATCTTGGTTGGTGGAACGAGGTTGTTTTTGGTGACTAAGTTTGTTCCAGGTGTTGCTCATTCTTCTCGTTTTCGATTTGAAGTCGAAATCCAATTTTCGGGTTTTCGTGATGCTTGAGGGGATCGTCGACGACATGTTGAGGATCGCGACGATGATCGGAAGTGGTTAGGGCGTCGGTGCACGTGCACGGGTTCGTTGGTGTATCCGTTGTTAATTAATCATGGAAGAAAGGAAGTGACTCGAAGTCATGTTCGGGGAAGCAAGGTTGTGGCTCGGGTCTGGCCTCGGTGTGTCGCGTGAGTATTTCAACTATGCAGCAGATTTAAATTTAAAAAATTGAAACAAAGTATAAAAAGAAAAGAAAAGAAGAAACTCGGGGGAAGGATCGGGTATTTTGGGGTTTTACTCGAAGTTGGGCTCGGGATTTCTGGAAGTTATCTCGGGTTTCATGTTGTAACGATTTTGAATTTTGAATAAAATAAGTTGTAAAAAATTTAACAACTTCTTAATTAATTCTATTATATAATAATTATTTTGTTTAACATTGGGATTAGTTTGAGGTTTTAAATAAATTATTTTAAATTAATTAAGTTAAAATGTTTTAAATATAACCTTTATTTTTAAATTAATTTAATAATGTAATTAAGAAGTTACTCAAAAAGATCAAATATTTTAGTTGTTAATTAATTTAAAAATCTAAGTTAATTTATGGATTAATAATAATTTTGTTGCGAAGATTAAAGATTTAAAGATTTAAATGTTTTTAAAGTTAATAGATGAATGATTACTTTGTGTAATTAATTTAAAAACTAAATCTTTATGTAATTAAATTAAAGCTAATTACTTTGTGTAATTAATTTAAGGCTAATTAATTATTGCGATTATATTAAAGAATAATTAGTTAAGATTAATTAATGTAAATAATTAAAGGTAATTAATTACTTAAAGGTAATTACTTAACTAAAACGTAATTAATTAATGATTAAGGTTGAATAATCAAGTGATTAAAGAATAATTAATTATAAAATAATTTGTCATTAAAGGTTAATTAATTAAAGGTTAATTAATAACTAATGGTTAATCACTTAATAATTAAAGGTTAACTAATTCATTAGAGGATGAATAATTAATGCAATTAATTAAGGGTTAATTAATTAATGTAATTAATTTGAGATTAATTAATTTATGTGATTAGTTAAGGATACTTAATTAATTTATTAAGGATAATTAATTGAAATGGTTTGAAATTAATTAATCAGAGTTTGGTGATTAATTTATATTAAAATTAACTATAATCAAGTGATTGATTAATTTGCTTATGGATGATTGAATTCCATTGAATGCTTTGAATTGTTTGTTATCTCTGATGTGTATTCTACTGCGATATGATTGTTTTTGAATTAAGCTGTGAACTGTAATTTATTTAACTGTGATAAATTTATTTGTGCATCTGTGAATGAAAGATAAGTGTTATAGGATTATACCGCTTATCGATATTATTGTGCTTGAATTGATGATGGTTGTGATATGTTATTGTTGTGTGTAAAACCCCTAGACTACACCACACACACACAAATATGGATTTCACGAGCAATTGTTTAAGTCTTAGATATTTTGAATTTAATATTATTCAAATGGTGAAAAGTTTAAAAGTTGAACTTTGAATCCAAATGGTTTTGGCAATGAAATTGAGTTGAATATGAAAATCTTTTGAAATTTAGTTTGAATACAATATGTCTTGTTTAAGTTTTGAAATTATTTTTGAAACTATGGTTTGAAAAGGCTATACAAGTATATAATGTATATATATAGATTTTAAACTATTTTTAAGTATTTTTAAATGTATTATTTGGGAATTTAAATTTAACCCAAGTTTATACTTTAAGGGCTATAACTTGAGCATATTGAATCGGATTTTCCCAAAACGAAAGCATTTGTGTTCAAATGATAATACTTTCATATAATAAAAGAACTTTCAGTTTTTGTTGAAAGAATTTTGAGTTGTAAATCAAGTTTGAAGTGGAAATTGTTTTGAAAGCTATGAATGAATCTTTGTGAAAGATTGGTGATTTTTTTTTTTAAATTGACTAGGATCTTCAAAGGGTGAATCTTTTGTTTTAAAATATTAAAGTGGAAATTTGTTTAAACCATTTGATGAAAAGGTTTTGGGCTAAAAGTGTGACTTAACTAAGATCGTAATATATCCATATGTTTTTAAAATTTGAGCTCATTATTTGGTTTAGCCGGGAGAGCATTTTGTGTCATAAAACCCATTCCGAATAATGATACGACGAAATGGATAACATTTGAAGATGGTGGTGAAGATCGGGTATTTTCGAGAATGAAAGGATTACCTGTCGAATGTCTCTGCACTGAGTTGTGCCGGTATAGAGATCTTCATATGTGATGGGGAGTCCGATCGGGATCGTGAATACCTAGATTTACAAGGTCTTCTTTTGAAGTGCCTTCGGTTCCGTTCGAACCCGGAATGGACTTGTATGGATGTATGTCTAACATTACACTTTGAGATGTAGAGCTGGTTACTATCAAATATATTTCTGTTTGGTGATGAGAAATTTATTCTCTTAGCTTAACACCCTTCTCTGAGACGTACGAGCTTAGAGTTTGTGTAGTTAATCGTTGCTAGTGATATATTTCCAATTTGATAATGTGGCATACTAAGTGATGTTGATCATTTGTTGATCAACATGACTTTTGTGAAAAGGTAGCTTTGTGGACGAGAACTCGTCGGACCTCACACCCCGGAAATGGTCGAAACAGGAAGAATGCAGCAAGGTTATGAGGGTCGCGCCCTTTAGAATATGTGCATTTCCTTCTGGATAAAAGGTGATATTATGGTATGGAGCCATATATTTAACCTATGTGGTTGTTGGTGTTGAGGATCCTCGAATAAAGGTCGGTAACGACCGGGGGATGACATACTCGTGACAGTTAGTTACCTAGTTACAGAGGTAAGCCGGCCTTGTGTTGGTAGAGAGCTGGTTAAGTTCTCGGGACGTCCCTCCAGAGGAGTACCCATGTGGTGGGAAAGTTCCTTAGGCTGACCATTTGTTGGAAATCCAAACAAAACAATACGAGCCTCGTATGGTTTTAGTTGTATAACTTGTCATGGAATGTGGCGGTTACCTGCTACCGAACATGGTAGCTATAGTAGGTATACTATAATGGTGGCATGCTGGCTAAAATTAACATTATACTTTCGAAATGTTTTTCACTATGCATTAATAATAATATTAAAAGGATTTTTGCGTATCAAGCATGTTTGACTATCATAAGGAAAAATCTCCTTCAATCGTGCATTTGCATTGTGTGTGTGGCGGGAGGCCTTATGGTAGTTACATTTTCCAAATAGCATTGCGGATTTTATTTTTACTTCTATTGTTTGTCTGTGTTCAAATAAAACTGTTTTTGTTTGCTCATACCAGTCACATGACTGACCTGCAGTTTATTGTTCCTTTTCTAAACTCCGAGTGCCCACTATTTTCCACACGGGCAGCCTAAAATTAGGTTTTCAGATAGTCGGATAGTAGGTGTAGCTTTTAGCAATCCTTGGTGTCTTTGGTTTGGCGATCGCATTGCGTTTCACTTCAACTTGATGGTGGTTCGAACTAATTGGATTGGAGTCTTTGGAGCTTTGGAGTTTTGGTATTGAGAATGTTGTCTTCTGCTGTTGATGCTTTGTTTATTTCTGCTATTGTATCTATCTGTGATATATGTTGATCATTTCATTTGTATCGATGTTGTATCCATTGTGCATCAATAAAATTATTCTTCTGTTTTCGCTGTATTGTATCATCTAATATTGTTATAAGCTCCGACGAAACAGACTCAGCGTTTGAATCTACGGCATTCGAATACGGTTGAAGTAATTGGGTGTCGATTTTCGAAGGTCGAGTTAGGGTCATTACAAACGTGCTGCATCTGTAGCTATATGTTCTACGAGATTCGTCGTAACAATTTCATTACTCACTACCTCCTCTGACCGTACAAGACTAGGTGCTACAAGTTCTTCATGACGATCTCATACCAAATAGTTCAGCACAAAACCGTATTGATGCAAATGAACTCTAACCATTTCTTGTATCAAATGCTTTAACAATTTACACCTACTACATGGGCAACGAATTTCTTCATCGTTTCTAAAGACAAATCAATAAATACGTGTACA
The DNA here is from genome assembly GCA_030765085.1 of Allium cepa. NCBI lineage: Eukaryota > Viridiplantae > Streptophyta > Magnoliopsida > Asparagales > Amaryllidaceae > Allium > Allium cepa. Next base: position 211,510,755 of record CM060941.1, on the reverse strand, counting down.
CCGTTATTAAAATGTTCACTTATTAAGCCTCCAATTTTCCTTCTTGTTGATATATCCAGCTTCGATCAGTAAAGTAATTGATCATCTCACTTACTAATTAAAAAAAACAATATAAATTAAAACTACATTGACAACTTATTTTTCAATACAATTTTACAATTTAATGTTTTATATTAATTAATCATTGACACTTAGTTGTTGGGTCATCCTATATTAATTGATTAACATTTAACTTAAGTTAAACTACCGTATACGATAGTTTATCATATACGCACATCTTTAAAACTTTAGTTAACTAACCGTACATTATATAAAATTAATTATCATTTTCGACGTTTTAGAAAACGCATAAGCTAAACTATGCTCATCCGCGCTAATTAACGCAAGTAAGGCGTAAAAGCACTAAATTATTCAACTAATGCACACTAATTTCTTACCCCACGAACTAAACAAGTTAGTATTTAACACTTATAGGATAATAACAGTAATTAACATTCAATAAACTGTACTGCACAATCAATGAGACAATATAAATAATTAAACTAACTCTAAATTAACAAATTCATGAAAGTATGGTTTATGAATAATACCTAAAATAGAGGAGATTAGATTCCTAATTGATGAAGTAGGAGGCGATTTCGGTAGAATTTCGAACGTTGAAGGTGGAGATGGTGGAAGAAGGTTTGGTGATTTTGAGAGCAATTGAAATGTTTCTGGTTCGGCTTGGGGAGGAAGATAATCGCGATTTTTCGACGGCTACCAACGGCCGCAAATGACAAAATTTAACCGCTTCTGACTGCTAATTATTTATTCGTAACGAAGTCTAGAATATACTGGCCGTCAGAAGCCGTCGGAATTTAGTCGTCGGTGGCCATCGATACTTGTTGTCAGAATATATTGTTGTTCTTGTAGTGATATGACAAACATGTGCGCAATATATATCATATATATTATCAAATAAAATCCTTTTATCAAAAATTAATAAAATAGCAATTTTGTTTAAATTTATTTTGATCAGATCTAAATCAATTTAGATTTTATAGACCTATTAAGATCCAAAATGGTAAAATAAGTTAAATTCATGCATTTTACCCGCTGCATTCTGATCCAGTTACAACACTTTTCCTCCTGATTTAAATCCTAACCCTAAAATTACACCTCAACTTCACTTGGCTTTCAACCTGTTTGGCCGAGAAGCACGGTGGTAAACAATACATGCCTCCTTCATCCAATGTTTATTAATGACATTTTATATATGAAGTTGGGGTATAAAATTCTACTTGAAACCATGGAAAAATGAAATTTCTCAAATTCATTTATTTATAAAAATTCTATGTTTAATTTTTTATGTAAAATTACCAAACGGTCCTTTTTAAATTAATTACCTATCTTTGTTGAAAATCCAGGTTATTCAAGTTTTCTAACGGAGCTTTTTGCTGTGGCATTTTTGGACTTGTATATGAACGGGAAGCTTTCAGGCGGTCTTTATGAACGTTAGGAATTGTTTTTGAGTGGTTTTTCTTTATGGGGCTTGAGTTGGACCTAAGCGAAAAAATTTCAAAGTTTACCTATGTTGACTTTAGAGTTTGAGTTGATCGACCCTCTTTTAATTTTTTTTGCGGTCACACTTTAGGTCAAATTTTGGTTGATTTGGGATTGTCTTGGGTCTCAAAACAAGTCTGGTAAAACTTGGTTTTTCGTCGTTTTCAAGCGTTTCTAGTATCGTCTTCATTGAGAAAAACTGTATCTAATTATCGTATAGATCTTCAAACCGAATTTTAACAATTGTCAACTTGATTTTTCTTCAATGTAAAATCGGGTATAACAATATATGTACTTATTTAAACCTTAGTGCATTATTTTGATATATTTTAAGATCCACTGTACTTGTAACTTTTTAAATTTTACACAAATGCTACAAACAGTTTGTACGTGTTTACTCCTGAAAACTATATAAAACCTCATTTCCATCGATTTATGCATTGTTTTGACTTATTAAGTTGGGTACTGTTAACCCGCCTTTTTACAAGGTCACGGACAGGCGGATATAACCAAATCGACTATTCATTTGTCGAAAGTGAAATATAGTTGACTGGAACCAGTTGGATGGATAGATGGTCGGTCAGGGATGGGTTCGATGTGCATAGTTCGGCACTTAGGAGAGTAGGTTGGGTCGGCATTGATTGCCGCTCTGCATAAGGCATGGATCGGCATCGGTGGATTGTTCGGCATTGGACATCGTTGGGCATGGTGGATCGTTCGGTATGATGGATCGTTCGGCACGATGGATCGTTCGGCATGAGGGGTCGTTCGGCATGATGGATGGTTCGACAAGATGGATGGTTAGGCATGGTGGGACGTTCGACATGGTGGGACGTTCGGCATGGTGGGACGTTCGGCTTGATGGGTTGTTCGGCATCAGGTGCGGCTTGGCATTGGGGAGAGGCCGTTGTGACTCGGCATTGTGATTCGGCATAGGCCGTTCGGTCTTAATGGGCTCGGATTATTCAGAGAGCCCAACAACTACCTGGACATGTCTATAAATACAGCGTGTAGGAGTTCAAAAAGGGAATCTTCTCTTCTGCTCTTCGACTTTCTACTTTCTAAGACTAATGCTAGTTTACCACTTTGTAACTGTAACCAATTGTTACATCAATAAAAGAAAACTTATGCAGTGGACGTAGGCCGGAGTTAGCCGAACCACTATAAAAACCAGTTGTTCTTTACTGCTTAATTTCTATTCTGACTGTTCTTCATATTATTACTCTCTACACACACTTTATCTATTATCAGTGACTGGTAGTTGGTGCTTTCATTTACATTTGGGTGTTAGCGACCAATTTTGATGCTAACAGGTACAACAAAGGTAAAAGCAAGACATAGATAACTAGTTGCACATCTAGTCCAAATGAATCTCCTGCCAGTCATGAAATGTCGCTTAATGCAACCAAGGTACTTTGATCGAAGTAAAAACAAGTCATTAACAATATCATGGTAGAGGAAGACAATAGTCGAAGATGAAAATATGCAAGGAAAAATTAAATGTTAAAGAATGTTTTTTATATAATTATGCTAACAAGTGTAACTTTGGTTGAAGTTATTGTAACAACGTTTTATCATTGTCCAAATTTGAGTAATAATTATTTTTTAGAAAAGGGCTCAAGTTTTCTTTATTATATAATTTTTATGCACCCGTGCATTATTCACAAGTTCGGACAAATTTGGCCCAAATAATCAAAACAAAAAAAACTCGGACGAATAAAAATAGTTATCAATCTGAAGGCCATTTCTCCATTGGGTCTTTTAACCCTGCCCGGCCGTATATCTCCAACATTCTAAGCGAGATAATACACTAAACTTTCCTATTTAGTTTTTTCATGGTGGCGTTGAGAAAATCCGCACTTTTCCACTGGAATTTCCCCTCTCTACGTGTCTCAGACGAGCTTAGGTAGCTAGATCTGGCTATTTCTCATCTTTTCAGCTTTGCACAGTTAAAGCGTTTGACGTTTTTATGACGGCGGAGGTGCAAAAGGTTATAGTAGCGAAAAATAATAGAGGTGCACAAATCTTCATTAAAAATAAAATCAGATATTTAAATATAATTAATTATCATTCTCATATAATTTGTATAGATGCATGCCTTGAGTACTTATCTCTAGATCCAGTGAATATCATGATTTACGTAGATTAGATTTAGTAAATACAATAGATTTCTAACGTAAATTGAACATTACGTCTTAAAATTATGTTTTTACCCTATTTTATTATTTTGGTATAAAAATACCTAGTCAAATCAACCTTTATATACTAAATATAATAATATTCCTAAAGCAGTTGTTAAAAAACATCGATTTAGTAAGTGTAGTGAAAATAACGGAGCTTAAAATGGATCTACCATTTGATAGGGTTTTGAAATGATATAGATTGTCATGGGCTATAGGGCGAACTTTGTGGGGGCTCATCTAGACAGTTCTAGCCACATGAAACCCTTGTGTTTGCTTGACATGATGCATTCCCAATTTTCCTTTGCTTAGCTTACCCTCTTTTCCTTTTAAAATTGATAGCATGTTCGTTGTGATTAATGCCGTGGGGATCTTCTTGAACGATAACAGGTTCCGAAGCTTCAGATTCTCGTAAGTACCGTCCCGTCCCAACAGGCTCTCGTTTGACAAAATTTCCATGGGTTGTAAATTATTTTTTCAGTCAATGTGACTAATTCTTATAAGCTCAGTTGTAATTTGTTGTGGTCAAACAAGGTCTTAATCCTTGATTTGAGGTGAGAAGCGAGGAAGTGAAATTGGACAGAGGCGAGGCTATCTCTGTTTGGGACCCTTTGATGTTTTAACGTCATCCTTGAACATACACGTCTCTCTTTAACACCTTGTTTGGCTTGGTTAATAGTTGATATGAATTAATGGTTAATTAATCAGCCTTTTATGTGCAGATGTACCTGAAAACAATATTCTGTACAAATAGGAAAAATATGATGCAGAGTAATTTCGTACCTGGCCAGAGCGTAGAGTTTTTAACATCTTATGTTTGATCACAGCACAACCCATACCCAGTCTTATCAAGGCTTGGGAGTGGTGGGGTTGGTGGAAAGATACTCAAAGCTCATTGCTTGCAAATGGAAAAATTAAGTTGAGGAACAATAATTTGTATATTTTTAGTATCAATGACACGATCTCAATATATTAAGCAGAAACACAAACATTCTTTTAAAAATTATTTATAAGGACAAATATTCTTTCAAAATTATTTATAAGCATAACCATTTTGAAAGCTACCAAAGTAAAAACTGCTACCGATAATTACAAACTGATATCCAAAAACCGCTACCAATAATTAAAAACTGATACCTAAAAAAAGTTTCCATTCATGCTAAAATAGAAAGGTCTGTTCTTCAGGCTAAAATTCTGAGAAATTTTGTCGTTTTACGATAATTTCCTGCTTGCAATTTGTGTTGGCATAAATATTATATTTGGGTTTAGTTTGTCTGATTCTCTCCATGAACACTATGCACTCACATAAACTCACGTTCAGATTTTGATGATTTGAAAATTCTTTTATTAGTTGCTTCCATCTACACCTTGAAAATAATATTTTCGCCATGTCACGGCTCTTGCATCTAGCTTTAAAATGCTGCTGAGGACTTTTAACCTCTGAATCAATCGTTAGTATTTTGTTTGATTGACCGGCCACATTGACTTTATTTTGCACCACTTCCACACATAAGCATGTATTTACATTTAAAAAATAAAGGGTTGACACTTTTGGTATCTTTGCTACATAAGACACGTGTGGGATCGACTGTGACATGTTTTTGTATCAGTCGATGCTTCGTTGGCAACCAATTCAATATGACTTTGTAGCAACATAACGATGTTTTGTGGCGGTTAATGCTATCCAAGATCCAAAAATATCTTGTTGGGTAATATCATTTTTATATAATATAAAAATAACAACAATGAAAATGGTGAAAAACATCATTGTCCAACTGGTTAAGTGATTTAACTTTGATGTTACAGGTCATAAGTTCGTAAACTTAAGTAGCGTGATTCGAACGTTTATTCACATGTGATATGTTGTCGTAGTAATTTGTAACATTGGAAATGATGGCAAGGGCCACCAACTTAACTTACAAGTAATATTACCCTTTAATATTCCCTTTAGACCGAGGTTTTAAAACCTATAACATCCGGTTCTTATTTAATAAGTGCACTATTACGATTTGATTGGAAAGCTTTGTCAGAATGCATGTCTTAATATTAACGTTTACAACGTGTAGTCTGCACTCTATTGAAGATGCTCCGAAAGTAAAGGTCTAGTTGTTTAATCAATAATTTAGTTTTGAACTGAAATGAATTTCACAACGATGTTAGCAGCGAATATGGTTCCCTTCATGCTAAAAAAAGAAAAGACGACAAGAATACCAAACCCATTTGAATGCCATACTGCCAAGGCATCATCGGGTGTCTAAAAATGACAAATTTTGCATGCAAACAAATCATCTCTTATGTTCCTAACTAATAAAACAGAATAAAGTAATTTTATGCAGCTCCCATTTTAAAAAATACAGAAAAAGAAAAACAACAATTACAATACTTATGCGGAAAAGATTTCCCTCTCCTTCCATTCTTCTTCCCAATATTGTCCCCTTCCTACCGCCATCTCCTTCATAAACCCCCATTTTCAAACCCTAATTTCGATCTCAAATTAGGGTCTGATCTCAGCGCTGACGATCATGAGTCTTTACGTCAAAAAAGGTAATATCTTTTTTTGCATTATTTTACAAACAGTAACCAAATTTAATTTGTCTCTCGTATTCTTTTAACCAAACAGTATAAATTCATGCCCTGTTCTGCACTTCCTTATTGAACATCAATAATTTGGAGACAATTTACCCTATTTCAAAATTGGGTTTATACATTTATAGTTAGAGATGGTATTTCCTCTGTATTTACATGATTTGACATTTATCCAGATGTGGCTGCACAAATAATTTTCGGACATCTAATGTGTTGCCCACTTTTCATACAGGATTTAACATAGATATCAAACATTAATTCACGAAGCCTGTTGCAAATGCAATCTTCTGTCCACTTGAGCTAATTCATAAATATATGCTGACAATTAATTGATGTACATAGGCTTCGAGAAGGATATGGATATAAGCACTCCATCTCCGACCGCAACATCAGCTCCGGTCCTAATTTTATCAAATTCAGGCAAAAGAATGGACCAAACTGGGACAAGCAGCCGAAAAAAATATGTAAAACAAGTTACTGGTAAACACAATGACACGGAGCTCCATCTAGCTGCTAAAAGAGGGGACTATGAAGGGCTGTTATCCATTTTGAGGGAGATTGATGCTCAAATGACAGGTACCGGGTCAGATTTTGATAAGGAGGTGGCGGAGATCCGATCTGCCATTGTTAATGAGTTGAATGAGGTTGAGGAGACGGCTTTGTTTGTGGCATGTGAGAAGGGACATTTGAATATGGTAGCTGAGTTGTTGAAGTATACAGACCGGGAAAGTTTGGTGACGAAAAATCGGTCAGGTTTTGATGCTTTCCATGTTGCTGCAAGAGAAGGACATCATGGTAATTATGTCAGATTTACGTTCAATTTCACAATAAGAAAAATAAGCACAGCTTTTAGTTTTTTTGATTGAAGAATAAATAGTTATATCCGAAAGCATTATATGGATCATGACTTTGGGGAATGTCATGAAGATTAAGCACTGAGCTATTCCATGTTTTTCTTGCTAAGCGTAAAGAAAGAGATTAGTTGATTGTTTATATTTACTTTGGTACACAATAGACTACTGTATCATATGATCTTGTAAGTTAAACACACCACTGTCGTGGCATATTTGTTGTTACTTATAGCTCCTATTATGATTTGCTATAAGGAATTTGCAGAAGTTTTACATCCTGGTATTATATTTTGTTCGTTTGTCATATCCAAATTTGTTCTTCTGAGAAACTGAACATTGTTACTGCTAAATAATCTATTCATATGCAGCTATTTCGAAGCTACTCTTGAATCATGATCCAACACTTAGCAAGACACTAGGCCCATCAAATGCAACTCCACTTATAACAGCTGCGACAAGAGGTCATGTTGAAGTAGTGAATGTTCTTCTATCCCATGATTCAAGTATGATCGAGCTAGCAAAATCTAATGGAAAAAATGCTTTGCATTTTGCTTCAAGACAGGGACATGTTGAGATTGTAAGAGCGTTGTTGAGTAAAGATTCACAACTTGCTCGACGAACCGATAAGAAAGGGCAGACTGCTTTGCATATGGCAGTGAAAGGGACAAGCAGTGATGTAGTTAAAGCTCTTATGGATGCAGATCCAGCTATTGTTATGTTACCTGACAAGTTTGGTAACACTGCATTGCATGTGGCAACAAGGAAGAAACGAGCTGAGGTATTTTCATAATAAACTAAATATATTTCTTTAATAATGTGTATAATACATTTGTTGTAACAGTTTCTTGGTGTAAACACGAAGTTCCCGAAATGTCTTTATTATTTTGGATATAAAATAATGATATACGTATACGGTCACGGATTCGAACCCAGTCTTGAGAACAATTTCCTTTTATTTTCATTAGAAAATTTGATGTATAAATTAGGTTATGGATTTGAATGGCAGCTCTAACAAGAGCTATATAATTTTGTCTATGTTTCAAATTTATATATGTTTTTTCATGTTTTTAAATATGATTAGATAACTCTAACAAAATTATAAAATAAAAATATAAAACGTGTTTGGCTATACGTTCATACATCTAATACTAAATTTACATAACTCTCTGTATTCATGAGCGATAGTTTTATTATTGAAAGCTTTCTAAAATTCTTTTAACCATATATTTTGTTTTTATAATGTTTTTGTCAAATTAAAACAGTAAATACTATATCCAAAACTGGTCGTTGATTGATACGTTCTTTCAATAATATTTTGATACATACGTGCATTACATGTGCCAAATTACTGACTAGACATTTAACTTCATTTGCAAACCTAATCCGATCGTGCTCTTTTGCTTAATTTGAATGGTTTATACTTTATACATGCTATATTCTGGTTTCCCTTTATTGTTCACATATCTGCTCAAAACTAATGGAAATACCAGTAGATTCAATATGTCAATTTCAGTAGAAGGAACCAATTGTTCTTATTCACTAATCTTTTGAATGGTACTTTGTTGTGCCCTACAATGTGGGTACATATATTGATCCATATCTTTAAAATATCTATGTCATATCTTTTGTTAGCACTTGTAAGTAACGAGTTACATCCATGAATGATGAATCTTCAACTCTTTAGATGTATATAGGATATCGCCTACATGTGCATATGTTAAGTTGCAATAATCTTAATCACACAACAACCAAACGTTCAAAATTACACATTACAAGAAATTGAAATGATTCCATCATATATATTACTTGCAGATAGTCAGTGTTCTACTGCAACTCCCAGACATGCATGTGAATGCATTAACCAGAGACCACAAAACTGCTATGGATATTGCTGAGAACCTCCCACTATCCGAAGAATCACAAGAAATCAAAGAATGTTTAGCTCGAAGTGGTGCAGTCCGAGCAAATGACTTGAACCAACCTAGAGATGAATTGCGAAAAACTGTATCAGAAATCAAAAATGACGTTCATGACCAACTTGAACAAACAAGAAAGACCAACAAAAATGTAAGTGGTATCGCAAAAGAACTCAGAAAACTACATAGAGAAGGAATAAACAACGCCACAAACTCTGTAACCGTGGTTGCTGTGCTTTTTGCCACAGTGGCCTTTGCTGCAATTTTTACAGTGCCAGGTGGCAATGAAGATGATGGTGTGGCAGTAGCCGTAGATAGCCCTTCTTTCAAAATATTTTTCATATTCAATGCACTTGCACTGTTCACTTCATTAGCTGTAGTGGTGGTGCAAATTACAGTGGTTCGAGGTGAAACAAAAGCTGAAAGGAGAGTTGTGGAAGTGATTAACAAGCTTATGTGGTTGGCTTCAGTTTGCACTACAGTTGCATTTATCTCTTCTTCTTATATTGTTGTGGGTAGATGTTTTAAATGGGCGGCTATACTTGTTACTGTAATAGGAGGGGTAATCATGGCAGGTGTACTCGGAAGCATGACGTATTTTGTTTTAAAATCAAAGAAAATGCGTAGAATAAAAAAAAGGGCAAAACTTTCGAGGAGGAATGTTTCGAATTCATGGCATTATCACTCAGACATATCTGATTCTGATGTCAATCCAATCTATGCCATTTGAAGGGGACTTATAGCTTTCGGTTTTTTATTCTACAGCTCTCTTTTGCTCATGGATTACTACTGAGCGGGCTATATGCCCGGTTGATGTATTATAGGATCACTACTTCATGTTCAAAGCCTTATAAAATTGTGCTTGGAGAAAATTTTGTGAATGTGTCATGGGAAATAGAAACGCCAATTTGATTTTGGTCAAGAACCACTGTCTAAGCATTTATCAATCTTTCCTGAAAGTGTTGACAAAATTAAACAACATCTGCTATATTTGGTTATGATTTCTTGTAAATTATAGATAAGAAAGTTCTTTTTGATGGTGATCATTTAAAAGAAGTGCTAGTTAACTATGTATATTCTGATTATTCTACGATCCAAAATATGAAAGGGATGCTGACGATGGTCATGAGCTGTGATAATCATTGTGTTAATGTTCCTAATATATACATAACACTGTTCAAGTGAAGCTAACAAACACAGTTTAGTTCCTTTTACTTTAAGATATGTACATAAACAACTGAGATCATGTAGACAAAAAAATACCATTTAATATATATTAATTTGAAAATGTGGATATCATATGCTCTAAAGGTGCTAAAGTGCAGGAAAGGGAATCCTTGTTATATGCAGACTATCTTTTCCAAGTGTCAACAGCATCAAGTGAGTTGGCTTTACATTTTATACACTGCCTGTTTATATTCTGGTTTCTTTGTCTCTAATGTTGTCAAACTTTTTACTAACATGTTTATTTGTTTATGCTTTACTTGTCTACGACCTGAATAATTCTTCAAGTCTCATTCAGCTTTATAGTGGATGGACTCATGGTTCTGTTATGGCAGTGATTATTACAGGTGTTTGTTTCTTGAAACATAACTATATGCCACTTTAGATTCTAAGGTTTGTACTACAGATCATGTTTTTTTGCTACTAGTTGTCTTGTATGACTACTTTCTTGTTACTCTATTGTTATCTCTTTAAGCTTAGAAATTTAATAATACAATGAGAGAGTGTACTCCAGCATATATATTTTTCCAAGATACTAGGATATGTATTTAACTAATATGTTCATGTGATGAAGTCAATCTTTATTGTTATTGAAACATTATGTTGTGGAACAAATAACGTAAAAATGTCATAAAAACATCTTGTACTTGTATGGTAAGTAAATACATATTCAATATTTTGTAGCTTAGTTAGCCATTATCCCTATAGTTTTTAGTTGATGAGATTAGAAAGCACTTCTAAGCAAGTTGAGGTCAATTGATGAGTACAGCGTAACAGTTGCTTTCTCATGCTATTGTTTTTATAATTATGGTTTCTCATTAATGGTCGTATTGACCTTATATGTGTACTGTTTAGTTGTACATTTTAGTGGACTATACCAATGTAATTATAATATATAAATAAATATAATCATATGTCAAAACATATATTTTTATTGTTACTCGCTATCTTCCCAAACTAATCACTTAGCCAGCCAATTTTTTAGGTTTACAACAAGTTGAATATATAGGTCATCTATATAATACTTGTTCAGTCTTGAGCTGAACATACTGTTCAGGGATTTCGAGCTTTCTCTGCTATGTGCTCAATAACAGGTAAATAAGCTATGATTGGCCTAAAATCAACAGAAAGTGATAAACGTCAAGATTGCATCTATGATTACTATAAAAGTAAATACATAGTGAAAATTCTTCAGAAATTGTTATTTGATCATTTGTTTTGCAGTCTGAAAAACTACCGCAGCAAATAGTAGACATATATAGTAAAAGAAGAAAAAAATAACACAGTGATGTCTTTTTTCATAATCTGAAAGTTGATGTAATTATTAAATGCCAACCATCAAAGGATATACATCTCCAGTTTTGAACTAAAGTTGGCGATCCAAATCAAGCTCCAGGCTACGATTTGAGTACTATTTGCTTGTAGAGTTTAGATTGAAGTCCACTTCAATAAATAATATGTTTAATATAATCCATGTTGATACAAATATTAATGCTTGCACATAAAATTATACATTACTTTTTAGTACAAACCAGCTGAGATTTCTTACAATATGCAATGGCTCCTTGGATTGAACACTCATTATCAGAATTCACACTACTACTCCTCTTCAAAATTACATTAATATTTGAATTCACACTTGAAAATGATGAACTATTCATGGACGAGCAGAATGAAGAAGAAGCAGAAGAAGATTTATTTACCACGTGTCCTTTCATCGAAAATGACCTCCTCGAATTCCCATCTTCTTCTTCTACTAAAATTTGGGTAAATGTATTTTTCTTCCCTTTGAAGAAGAGAGATTTAAGATAAGCTTTCGACTCTTTAAGCTTATGGTTGAGCTTTTTCAACTTATTCCATGATTTCTTCGTATTTACTTTGGAGCATTCATATGATAACTCTTCAGGGTTGAGCTCGCCACTAACATGACAGGAAGTGGCAGGTGAAATGTTGCATGACTGGAATGGAGTGTTGGTGGCAGTGTTGCAATTTTTGGGTTTTAGGAGGAGTTTTTCGACCATTTGCAAGCGAGGAGGGAGGTGGATGGGGAGGAGTTTGCCTTTGTAGAAGAGTTCATCGGCAGGAGAAGCTATGTCGTGGTTGTTCTTTTGAAGGATGTATGAGAAGTTTTGGAATTCAAATTCTTTTGAATTTGGAGATGATGGTGCTGTATAACAAATGCTGTTTGTGAAGTCTTCTTGATTGTTCAAATATCCTTTTGAATTTGAATGAAGTTTGCTTTCCATCTCTCCTTCTTTTATGAAATTATTATATCTCGGATAATTTATATATGTAGTGGTGCTAGAGCAAGGATTTGTATTGAGATGAAGGAGAGGCATCTTTTAAAGGAGGGAAAGAGGAATTTTATATGAGATGTTCGGAAAGATATGAAGCATCCAGAAAGCATGAGTTAGAAATTTTATATTCCATCCTCGTTAGAATATGGCAATTTCTGTAAAAGCACCATCCAAGTTTCAAAATACACAACTCTCTTTCAAAACAAATTACCAAATGTTTTTTTTTTAAGTTTCAAAATCTATGCAGAGAACCCATATTTGAGAAATCTGTAAAATTTCGAGGTTTTCAAACTATAAATATTCATAGAGTAATCGGTAGATATTTGTGTTTATTTCTTAAGGGTTCAAAAGAAAAAAAGATTTTGCATCATTCCAACATTCAAAGAGACTATATGGATAGTATTTAAGCATAACGTATGTTACATATAGAATTTTTTTTTATTTTTTAACACTTCGGCCTAAAAGAATCAGTCATCTAATGGATCTGCATGCAGTGCGTTGCTATAACAGTACGTGAAAGAATAAACAACTAAGCATAAAAGTGAAGAAATCAAGATAATAGAGCATTGTGAATGTACAGGGAAAAAATATCAAAGAACATAAACCAATGTTTTGGACCTAGTGGCACATTATCTTAGAAATGATCCATGTAAGTCAAAATGATCCGACTTCCATTGGTAAGTGATTTGTCCTCTACCTCCTACGACGTGTCCGTTTGCGCACATCATCTAACTTTAAAAATTAAAATGCAGTAAATGCACACACATTTAACAAGGTAATTTGAAAATCGAAGCATAGCCTCAGTTCCAAAATTGGAATTTAACTGGACCTTATTAGCCTACCACTCTACGATAGCAACTTCTCGAAGTAGTTGTACAACGACCAAACTAAAATTACTTTCGTGAAATTTAAATTTCAAATTTTCAGAAAAATACGTGGGTATTTTCACCCACATCATGTCTAATAAAGAGAAATGTGAAAAGATACAAAGATTGTCAAAAAACCTTTGATATGCTTGTTACCGAATGATTAAAGGGATATGAAAAAAGGGGAAAATCATAAGCTAACTCAAGAAAAATAATAAGAAATGATGAATTTTGATTAAATGTATAATTCTTTCTGGTACCGTTTAGAACTAATAATCCGATAACGAACAAAATACTATTGAACCGTTGAAAACGATTGGTGGTTGAAATGTGCTTTAAAAAAAACCGGTTCAGCGGTTTCACATATCGAACATATAAATACCAAATTGATTGATGTCGAACCAACTTTCAAGGATCATAATTGGTCATACGTGAAAAGTGACAATTCTATATTAATGCCAAACAAACTTCATCGGGACATGTTACCTATAATTCGTCAAGGATGAACATCCAATGTATTTCTCACTCCTTTTAGCAAGTAGATCGATGTATTCTGTATTTCTATATTGTACTTAAGATCTTTAAGGATATAAATGATAAATCATAGTAAATGCAGGCAATCTCTTAGCCGAATCACAATAGAACTCTTGTATGTCCTTGCTTTTTGCATGTATAGCTGAGTAGATCTAACTTGAATATACTATATATCAAACATTTATGAAATATGTCCAGTTTTTATAGTTCAACACAATTGTTAGGATGCGTTTGTTCATTTTTTTATGCAAACACTTTTTTTTTCTTTCATTGAGAACTGAACTAAGAAACTCTCATACATGCCTTCTAAATCTAAGAGCAAAGCTGACGCTGCCAGCATGGATACCACAAACACAAGTGCACACTACCTTGTTTGGCGGCTAGCCATGAAGAACATTCAACGAGCACTTTTCATCATTTGAAATAGTAGCCAAAGGCGATTTGGACAGAGTCGTTGATAGAGTTTGGGGTATGCGCTATGGGCAATTATTTAATTTATTGTAAATTATTGGTGTAACAACCCGCATATTTATCGATTTTATATTTAAATATTTTGTCGTTAATCGGATATTGGTCCGAAAAGCTACTTTTTGCAAACGGTCAAATTAGGACTCGAGACCACTTCCATTGAGTTCGAAATGCCGTTTACAACTTTTTTAAGTATAAACATTGATAGGTTTGGAGTTAGTGGAATTTCACTTACTTTTCCCGCTTTGGACTTTGGGTTAGATTGACCATTATAACTCAAACCCACTTCTCTCCTTCTCTTCACTCTTCATAAGTTACTACCAAACACAAACTTTAACATTAATGGTGAGTGGAAAGGGAAATTAGAAACTCCAAGCCTAGGTTTCAACTTCAAATCCATCATTCAACTCCAAATTCAAAGAGAAGATATTGGATTCAAGCCTCTAGTGTTGAGATTGAAGTAGATTGATTCTTGCTTTGCTTCAACCTTCATTTTCATTGACTTTTGGTGTAAATGTGAGATTTTTATCTCACAATTCTAGCCTATAACTATATTGGACAGTTGGGAATGATTCTCCATCACTTTAGCATGTACATTTGCATTTGTTTTGGATTGGATTGGCGAAAAACTCCAAGTTTTAGTGTTTTTGGTGAAATTCTGCACTTAGGTCGTTTTGCCTATGCTAGGTCGTTTGCGTAGAAAAGTCTCGGCCTTCAAATAGCCCGTTTCTGGCCTTAAATCGTTCTACAGCCTTAGGTCGCTCGGCACTAGGTCGTAGGTCGTTTGGCCACGAAATGTCGCCTCGGAGTTAGGTCGCAAGGTCGCTGGGTCGTAGGTCGTTAGGCTTAGGTCGTTAAGTCGTTCCCTCTGTTGGAAACGTCTTCTCGGTCTTAGGTCGTTAGACCTTAGGTCGCCCCCCCCCCAGGTCGTTAGGCCCTGAGTTGTTCCGCCTTCATTTAGCCCGCGCACATCTTTAGGTCGCATGACCCCCATCCCTTTAGGTCGTTGGACCTTATTTTCCTTAGGTCGTTGGACCCTATTTCGTTTAGGTCATATGACTCATTAGATCGCGAACCTCGATAGGTCGCGTACCCCCTTAAGTCGCTCGACCACTAGGTCGCGAACATCTCTAGGTCGATCGACCCGTTTAACTCGTAGGTCGCTCGCCTCTTCTAACCCGCGAGTTCCTTAAGTCGCTCGCCTCATTTAGGTCGTTAGACCTTAATACCTTTAGGTTGCTTAGCCTGTGCTTTTGTTAGGTCGCGAGTCCCTTAAGTCGCTCGCCTCTATTAGGTCGCTCGTTTCTGCTAACTCGCGAACTCCCCTAGGTCACAACCAATAGGTCGCTCGATCCTATCCTCACTTAGGTCTTCACTAGGTCGTACCGTTTTGGACGGAGCGCTGCCACCTGGACCCCCGCGACCTGACCGGGCAGGTCGAACCCTGTAGCGGGGGCGTTGCCCTCGCACCCCCACCTTAGGGGGTTGCCACCCCCTGGACCCCCCTCCGTAGGGGATCTTATCTGAAAAACATTCAACGGAACTTGTTTTGTTGAGATGCTGAGTTGACCATTCTTCGAGACAAACTATCTTTGGCTTCTCGATTGATTTTATGGTATCACGGCCTTGCTAAGAAGGCGGGATAACAACTTTAGAAATATGAAGGTTTCAATACTAGTAGTAAATATCAAAACTCTTTCAACAAAATGATTTCAACTCTATTTTCAATAACAAAGCTCTTTTCTTAAACCATTTTCCAATCTACTAATATATACAAACATTTACCTCACTCGGATGAGAAATCTAATTA
Organism: Allium cepa; assembly: GCA_030765085.1. Classification (NCBI taxonomy): domain Eukaryota; kingdom Viridiplantae; phylum Streptophyta; class Magnoliopsida; order Asparagales; family Amaryllidaceae; genus Allium; species Allium cepa. The sequence goes on along the minus strand of CM060941.1, from coordinate 211,494,481 downwards.
AACGGCTTAGTAAAACAAGTTGTATGAAACACTTGCGTTCACTTCGTCGGTTAATTCTTGGACTTGTTCGATTGAACCTCTTGTGACAATTTTCTAGTGAAGATTTACAGTTTGTTCGTAAATATTTAAGTTAAGCAAGTGGTTATGGGACACGAAGATAAACTTTTATATTTACTAGCTTAGTGTAATTGACACTTCTCGTTGATCATGACGATCATTTTATGATTTAGACTAGCAATTGTGCGATGTCTCTTTGTTTGCAAGGTTAGACTAGACCTCATGGGTGTGATTCCGACTCACACATATCTTTTTGTCCGCAAGGTTAGTCTAGACACCATTTATGTGATTCCACTCGCACATACGTTTTTGTTGCGAGGTTAGGCTAGACACCATTTGTGTGATTCCACTCACACATACCTTTTTGCTTTTTGGTTAGCCTAGACCTCATCTGGGTGATTCCGACTCACCCATATGGGGTAGCTCCCCATGGTCTTCGGACCGTCATGTGATAGGCCTCTTTCCCTTTTTCTGTGATTTCTGGATTTCTTGTGTTGATTTCTGAAATTTTTGTCATTGACTTGTTATGAGTACAAGTTTAGGGTATGATGCCCTCTTTGGATCTTTGAGAAGATTCTTGTGATATTGATTTATCTCTTATTGATTAATCTTCTGTTGATCATCATTTGCATACTTATAGTAGTATGTCACTATGGATATTTTATGCCATATCTTTTATTTTATACCATGTCATCTGATATTTATAGCTAGACTGATCCGTTTATTATTTTCTTAAATAATACTCGGGTCAGACCGAGATGTTACAGGTGCTTCTGCTTGACTTCTTCCCGGGATTTGCTACTCTGACTTTTGGCTAACTATTTAGATTAGCAGTTTTCGTTGTATACACTTGAGATATAGACTCATGGTTGTATTCTTTTGTATAGCACATGTTGCTATTCTTTTGTATTATTGTGGATCTTTTTGACCACTACTCTGATGTACACTTTCATGTGTTAGTTATATATTCATATCTTCTTCCGCCTTTGTGATATGGATGTCTGTGACTGATTTGTGTTATGCTTATTTCTATGTTTGTTTCCGAAGATTATTTATAGCCACCGTGTGATAAGCAATTACATGGATGGTCGCTCCTCAACAGCCTTATTCTCCGTGCTAGTTGACAGCACTACAGGTAGTGTTCTTGGCTAGCGTGGGTATAGAGGTGGGGCATCACAATTGGCTCTATAATAAAATCTCATTCAAAATAAATGGTGTTTTTTCCTATATATACTTGTCATACCATGATGTGTTAATTAATTATATAATTTTAGTAAATTAAATAGAAAATCCTTAAATGATATGTTGTGATAGTAATTAGAATTTGTTATAATCATGAGAAATTTATCGCATTGAAAATAACATATTATTTTAAATATTCCTGGTCAAGATGTGTCGAGATAAGATATCGGTACATCCGTTAGAACTATTGTGCGTAATGCTCTTCAAGTGTTGCATAGTGTATTACTCATGGTTGTTGGGGCACCAAGGGGTTACATAATGATGATTATTGGATAACTATGAAACGACTCATCCAAGAGTTTGTATTGGTTAATATAATTAATGCTAAACAGAGAATATCGAAGTAACGATTTTATGTACTTCTCTCGACATGAGAATACTGTTTAACTTCAATGTGGACATTCCGCTTTAATTTTAGTCAATTCCTGATATATTGTGTGTCATTAATATATTTATAGGATTTCATTAGTAATTAAATATGTATCTATAAGATATATATATATATATATATATATATATATATCGATCGATATTCGATATTGATACATATTTAGATTTTGATTTAAATGTATTTTATTACTTAATAGGTTTGGATAAGTTTTGATGCCTATATGGCTTTGTGCAACAGACCATGATGAAGGGAGAAAGGGGATTCAAATTCAAGTTGGACGTTGAACTGATAAAGAGAGACGTGGTAAACCAAGGAGAAAAGATCTCTTTCATTCTCTCTGTATAAAATGCACTACCCTTTTATTGTTTGGTACACTAATTTTGGCCTTCTCTCTTTCCTTATTCCACCGCCATCTCCCCTTACATTCTTCGTCGAAAATACTTCAACCCCAACAACATCAAAATAATATTAGAGGTGACACTCCAAGTCGTTGTAAAGCTAGGAACTAGGATCAGATCTAGGACAATCTATCAATCAGGGTGCAAATATAAGGCCACATCTATAAGGTAATTTTGTATTATTTACAATTCTATAACTTTTTTTGAGAAAAATGTGTGATCCCCTACGCACAGAGGAGAGCACACATACGAATATATATATATATATATATATATATATATCATGGATAAGGAGCTGCCAACATGCCTGGCAGGTAACAAAAACAAAAATACATAAAGCTAATCTCAGGTACTCCTAAGAAGAGTTCTGGCAAGGACACCACCCTTCGCACCTCAATATCAAGCTCCGACATGGCCAACGGCCGTTATTAAGATGTTAGAAGAGCGAAAAAGACTAAAGGGAAAGAACAGAAAACTGAGCGACAACTCAAACTAATAAGAAAGCTACAAAAGATTGAATCAGAAGAAGCGAATAAGCATATGCTCTGAAGATGATCTGCTGAGTAGAGAGGCCACTCTGAAGGCTCTGATCAAGAAGAAGGAGCGTCAAACTGGAGCATAGATCATCCTGAAAAAGTACTCCATAATGGAGATAGCAAAATTCTATATCTGAGAAGAAAACAACAAGAAGTCCTGGATAAAGAATCTCTGCTCTGATGGCCTCTCTACAATCTGATATTTAGCAATTTGAAGACAAGAGAAGCCTGCAAAGTGATCCTAAAATCCTATCTTCCAAACCTGTATCTGAAACATGGCTAAGAAAAAAATTAGAATGATACATATATATGTATATTTAAATAGTAAATATACATTTACACACATATGTGCGTGTGCGTGTGTGCGTGTGTGCGTGTGTATGTATATAAAGGAACGAAATAAAAGCCTATATAAGACTATCAGGAAAAAAAATCAATTATTATTGTTATGATTAAGAGTGAGATCATCATTAATCAAAAGTAAGCTATGATTAAGAGTGAGATCATCATTTAAATTTGGAAAATTGTTAATAATACTATTATTAGTGCTATAAAACTTGTTGTTATGTTTAAAAAAGTTAATATTATAACTAATCTTGTTAAGATACCGTTTGAAATGGATATTATTAGCTAATTTATATTTGGGATTAGAAATCCATTTGAAACAAAATGTAGAAATTGAAAAAAATCAATTTGTTAAAATGACTATTATGATTATTAAAAATTCTTTGATTTCTCTCAAACCAAATAAACCAACTAATGATAATAAATAAAGTGTCTAATAAAAATCTAATATTCTTATTGAATTTGAATCTAAATTTTTTTCAGTAGAATTCACAATCCAAAAATTTAGTTATAATATTAAAGTTAAAAAATTTAAGAGTATTAATTAGGATGTAATTAGAGTCCAAACAATCATAGTATATATGATTAATGTCCTCAAGATGCAGATTACAAAAATAACATTTATTATCGTTTTGAATGTTTTTTCTCTTTAAAAATTCTATTGTATTAAGTTTTCCATGAAGTATTAACCACATGTGAATTTTGGATTTAGGAGGAGCATTAGATTTCCACATATATTTAAAAGAGTTATTTGTAGTACCCGAAAAATTAATAAATCTATAAAAAGAATTTGGGGTATATTTCTTACTCTTATCTCATTCCCAACAAATAAAATCATTATCATTATTAATATTATACATATTTAATCTGGCATAAAGCAAAGAAAGTTGCCTAAGGGTTGATCATACTAAAATTCTGTTAAAACTGAAATTTCAAGGAGGATCATTATCCGAAGTGTAAACTTCATTAATTAAAGCATACTTAAAGTTGCAGATATCATACAAATCCTTAAACACAAACTTAAGAGGCAAGATCGAAATCCAACAATCATGCCAAAAAGAAGTACAATTTCCTGAGTGTACTATCGTCTTAGTTCCTAAGTTAAAAATTTCATAACATTTTAAAATGTTTTTCCAAAAATTAGAAAGATTATAGGAAAGTGAATAATCAATTTGGTGTAAATTGATATTACCATTATAGAAATATTTGGAAATGATCTCTTTCCGAATAGCATTATCATTTATATCTTTAAACTTCCAAAGCCATTTACCTAAAAGAGATAAATTCATGTTTCGCAAATTTATAACTCCTAAACCACCCTCCTTTTCAGCTTTACAAACAATTTCTAGTTTACTAGACGTTTAATACTGTTATTAATATTATCCCCACTCCATAAGAAATCTCTTCTAATTTTATATATTTTTATCAATAACCCAATATGAAAACAGATGCATAAGTAGATCGGTAAGGCTGATAAAACCGAGTTTATTAAAACTAGCCTACCTGCTCTAGATAGAAATCACTCATTCCAATTAGATATCTTAGTTTTAATTTTATCAATAATAATAAGCCAATCATCATGCTTGATTTTGGAAGGTCTAATCACAAACCCTAGATAATCAAAAGGAAAAATCATAGTTTTCCAATTTAGGGTATTAGCTACTAAGTTTTCTACATTTTCTAAATCATTTAAAACTAAAACTGAACTTTTTTCAAAATTAATTTTTAAGCCAGATAAAAGCTAAAAACTATAAAGAATAAACTTGAGAGTTATAATGTGTCTAGGAAGACGAGAAGAAAAAAGTAAGGGTATCATCTGCAAATTGCAAAACCGATATACCATTACGTGATATGTCATTGCCAACATTTCGTAGAGATCCCTTATCCATTGCTCTTTTAATAATTTTTGCAAAAACATCAGCGGCTAAGTTAAACAACAAAGGTGATAAGAGATCCCCTTGTCTTAAACTTCTCTTTGACTGAATTATATTACCTAATACACCATTAACCATAATACTAGAATTTCCAGTTTTAAGCAATGTCAAAATCCAACTGATCCATCTATGACCAAATCCTCTAGCGTGAAAAATATCTACAAGGAAATCCCAATTCACTGAATCAAATGGTTTAGCAAAATCAAGTTTTAAAATCGCACAGGTTATGTTATTCTTACAACAATAATTTATATATTCATGGACAACAGCCACTTCATCAGTAATATTTCTCCCTTTAATAAAAGCCGATTGTGAGCAGTCAATTAAATCATTTATTCATGTACTAAGTCTATTAGCTAGAACTTTAGAAATGATTTTTACTGAACAGTTAATCAAGGAAATAGGTCTAAAATCTTTTAAGTTGTTTTTATGCAGCAAAATAACATTTGCGAAATTAAATCTCCCTAATTGCAAGTTACCATTATAAAAATCATTAAACAAATTAACTAAGTCAAATTTTAAAACATCCCAAAAAGTTTTATAAAATAAAATAGGAAACCCATCAGGTCCCGGAGATTTATCACTTGGCATATCATAAATTGCTTTCCTAATTTCCTCTTCTGTAAAAGATTTATCTAACTCTGATAAATCAACAATACAATCCGATGGATACAAATCTGTCCATTTAACATTGATTCTATGCTTGATTTTAGAACCAAAAATATCCTTGTAATAGTCTGTAAAAAGCCTTGTTGTGATCTCTTTGATCAACTAACTCTATATTGTTAACAAATATAGAATTAATTGTACTACTACATTTTCTACCATTAGCAACATTATGAAAAAAATTGGTATTATTATCGCCTTCGTTGATCCATTGAATTCTGGATCGCTGCTTCCACATCACCTCCACTTTAAACGCATCACCTTCGTCGAGGCATTGTATTACTGCATTTACAATTCTGTTAATGTAGTTTTAAATCATCTTTAAACGAATTTATGAACACATACATTGTCCTATTTATATACACACACATTCAATATTAGACAAATGTTCACACACATACACATATCTATATAATTTATACGTGGAATCAAAAAAATTGATTTTATATATATGTATTTTATAAGGAATTAGTTTATTTATTAAATATTAAAAATGGATTTAACTGATAAAAATTTGGCTTTAATAAACATATATTAATTTATACATAAGTATGTATATGTTTAAAATCTTTTTAAATTATATTTTAATACATATTACTTTCAGTAGTAAATTAATATATATATATATATATATATGATTTATAAATATAAATTTGTATACATTTTTATTGATTATATATATATGTATGTATATGTATATATATATTTATTAACATACACAATTATAAAAAAATTATTCCAAAAGGCATTTTAATATATTTTTATATTTTATATTTAATTAATAAATGATTTAGTTAATCAAATATATATATATATATATATATATATAATTTTCGTGAATTATACATTATATTAAGTATCATGATTTTATTTTATGTGTTAATATATAACATGTGTGTGTGTGTATTATTTTAAATTATAGATCTTGATCTATTGTTAAATTGTTTTTCTAAGTAAACTATTAGGTATTTTTAACGATCTTAGGTTTTAAAAATTATTGTTTTGGTAAAAATATCTTTTTTATTGTAATTTTTTTAATTATCAATATATTTATAAATAATATTTTGGACAACCGATGTGTGTATAAAAGGATAAATGTGGTAGTTGCAGCGTAAATCCCTACACCTATATACAGATGCAGCTGGAATGGGTGATCTTCAAGCATACCAGAAATCCAATAATCCATTGATGAAGAGGAGGTGGAGCTCCCACTATGCAATGAAACCTAATAAGCCATGCATCCCTTGGGAGGAGCGTGAGCTGGTTGGTCAAGGGTTGGCAAGAGCATATCTCTCATTAGTAATTCGTGGGCGGTAGCTACAGTGTTTAGCAACCTGGAACACAAAGCAGAAGTTATTGATACAATAGAATCCACTAGTAGCTAGGAAGGACCATATCCGTGAACTAGAGAACAAGTTCAGCTAGGCCAACTAACCTTAGGTCTCGATGATGTAGGCTTGGTATGAGCGAAAAAGGAAGGAGCCCGAGCTCCTATAGTGCTTGATGAGTGAGTGTGACGATGATCCAACATGCCTATCGAATATATCAACCTATCTCACATACTCCCATTGAATATACAAGTGTGTGCTATGATGCAAGCAGTAGAACTTATGAGCCTACAATCAAAAGGAGACCATCCTGTAATTCCTAAGTTTTCGGTACAGTGGCCAAATTACGACAACCCGTAACTTTGGAAACCAGTCTAAGTTTTGTGGTCGATTATCACAGCTATCGACCTAAGGTTAACAACCTCCTAAGGACCCAAGCGGCTAGAAAAATGCTACACAGATAGGGAAGTTATGCCACTAACTGTGGCAACTGTACACTTTGGATTGGTGGTTGTAAGCCTTAAACCCTACAATGGAACCTATCACAACGTAGGACCAAAACCATATCTCGATTCCAAAAAGCATGAATAGCAGTAATTAGACCAATATGACCCTGTAAAGTCCCGCACGTCCTCAATCATCCATGTTCGGTAGCTACAACCCTAGATGAACATGACCCAACAACTAAGAACATTAAAAATCCTTAACACCTGTCGTGTATCAGGTTGAGGCAATCTAAACTATGATATTGAAAAAATCATAGGTTGTTCACAGTGAAAAAAGTCCTTTATCTTCATGCAACCAAACAAGAATGGTGGGAAGCAAAGGACATCGACAATGAAATTAATGCCTTAAACATTAAATTAGTAAGAGAAGATTCATACCTTCGTAGATTGCAGAGAAATTGAGAAGTTGGGCGTGTTTGGTAACAAATTTGGGTCGCTGGAAAGGTTGGAAGACAATGGACACTATATGAAGGAGTAATAGCAGAAAGACATAAAGTGCTAGCGGTTGGGGGTTTGGAAATTTATATAGGCGACCCACATTGTCCGATATCGAAAAAACAAGGATCGAACACAATTTTATGTTTGATAGGAAATTACCAGACATATGGGTGATAGAACTCATAGAGTAGAGGTACATACTAGGGTAATTCTGTAATTTATTATAAATTAATTAGCTTTGTAATTAAATCTCATTTGTAATAAAGGTGTTTTCCTCTCTGTTATATTTTTTATAATGTAATAAATAATTAAATGTTTAATTAAAATATATTTAGCAAAAAATCCATAAAAGGTGTGTTTGTGATATTAATTATAAATAGTTGTAATCGTGTGTATTGAATTACAGTATAATAAATACATTATTTTAAATATTCGTAGTCAAAATGCATCCAGACTAAATATCAATGCATCGTTTGAGACTAGAGTACGTAACACTCTCTGAATGTTGGGCAGTGTATTACTCATGAATGTAGGGGCACCAAGGGGTTACTTATTGATAGTTATTGAATAACTATGAAATGACTTGTTCGTTAATTTTCTGTTGGTTAATATAACCAAGATTAGACATAAAATATTGATGTAACTAATTCACACGGTTCTCTCGATTTGAGAATACTTATAACAAATTGTATTTTTAATCATAGGATATTTAAACAAATTAATTTAAATATTGAATCGTTATTAAATTAAAGGTCCAAAATATGACTTTTCATATACGGTTGAATTAGGACTCCAGACACCTCCACTGAGTCTGGATCGACGTTGCGAATCAAAATGAGTGTAAATATAGATATATTTGTAATCAGGTGATCCGATGGCCAAAACAACTTTGAAATGTGTGAAATTATCACCCAGAAGCGTTGTCTTGGATAGCGATAAAATTTATTCCATTAGGACCGAAAAGATGAGGGATGTGCATCGACAAGTTTCATAGCGTTCTGATGTACTATGCGATCATATGAGCTCAAAACGTGTAAAAATTTGTTTGAGAAATTAAATAATTTTTTTTAATATATATAAACCTCCCCCTCACCACACAACTTTTCCTCTCATCACATTTCTCCCATTCTCATTTTCCACTCCTTCTCCTTACGGTAAACGAATAAAAGCCTCCAGCTTTAAAATTTAAAATCAAGAGCTTCGGTCAACGGTAAGTGATGAGGTCGGATTTGTTAAGTACATGGAAGAGAGGCTTCGCATCTGTGTGACCGTTAGAGGATGTGGCAACACTTTGTCGAACTCGACTTTTTGACATCGAACTAGGGTTAAGGATTGACGGAGCTTGGTGAGGAAAAAGGCAAAACGAAGGTTGCCGTTAAAAAACCCCTTGACGTCTAGCACATTCCCATGTTTTTCGATGGAGCTCCGACCTAACGTAGCAAATCGCGATAGTGTGTGCGCAAGAGGGGGATAATAGGTCACGTTTGTCATGGGTAGGTATGTCGTGGAGTACATATGTAGGGGAGTGTAATGCAATTGTCCGTTCATCGAAACGTTAACCGTAGACAGAGAAAAGAAGGTGGACGTACATGGTGACATTTGGGTTTGTGCGTGTGCATCACTGTGCATGATTTTTGGGGGAAATTGGAAATGGGGAAGAAGGGATTAAATTTTTAATGGGTAATTAGTGATTAGTTAATTATTTTAATTAATCTTGTTTCATATTTAATTTATATCTCTTACATACGAGGTCCAATCGAGATACGGTCTTCACCATTGCAGTAGTGAGATTATTTGCGACATAGTATGGGCTTGGACTAGAATTAGACACTTGAAAATTTACGGCTCAGGTGAGTGGAACTATAATTTTGAATTTATATTTTAGTATAAATCCCTATAATTATATATATTGAAAAATACTATCTAGTAGAGGTAGAATACACACACACACACACACACACACACGTCTATGAATAGTTTCCCCATTTGATTGGATTTGTTTGAGTGGATATTCGGGATAGTGGATTAAAATCCCGTATATTTATATTATGTTCTATTCGCGTCGAAAGAGCTAGATAACGATAATATTAATTTATAGGATGATTATAAACCAAGTAAACTCTAATTCATCGTTATATTAGTGGTAGAAATATTATTATATATTTTATTACGAATCGAGGATAAGAGCATGGCTTTTAAAATAAGCTAAAAGGCTTTAAAATGATTTATAAGCTAGTTTTTGTATTTTATAAAATAATAGAATGATTCTATAAAATAATAGAAAATAGAATGGACTTTTACTAAAATGCTTTAGTAAATAAAAGTAATTTTTGATTTAAGTAATAACTGAAGTACTTACTCGAATATACATTCATGTATATGTGTACGAGCAAGTATACATATCCGTGTATTGAAAGTAGCATATTAATCAAGATAATTATTATATTATAAATATAATTTTCGTATGTAGTTTTGCATATATATAATGAATTGTTGTATATATATGTATGTGTGTATCTTGATTTGTATATAAACACGCTACGAGTAATCTCATGTAGCCATAGCGACCAATGGTTGCACTAAACTGTGTGAGAGAGTGTCGGATTGATTGATCGCTCCGATGGAGCTTGAAATGTGCTTTTTGAAGTTTTACGTGCTTACGTATACATTGTGCATACGCATGCATGAGCGGGTGTATCGATATACGTGTGAGCATCATGTGAGACGAGAGGGTTGGTTGAGTTTAATTAGACATGTTAGAGGAGCCCGAATCAGTGAAATTGTCCTGGGGAGACTCTATACAAAATAAAGTGGGATTTGTAGCGAAATCTATTTTCGAATACTTAAGAAACCACTTCCAATTTATCAACTAATGAACTCCAAAAGAGGTCAGATGCAACGAAGACAGGCTACTGAGCAAGGTGACTCAACAAGCGAAGCGACGAAGAAGACAGAGCTCGAATCGACGACTCTGAGCTTCCTTCCTGGGCTTTATTACCCAGCAAAAGCAACCACCGGTCGATCGATGGTGCAATTGCCTGGGTAGTAAAGCCCAAGCATGGTGCAATTCGATGGGGGTTTCTCCCTATATTGGACGCAACATGCAATGAAGCTTCGACATGACTTCGAGAAGGCTTCGGGCTACTCGAGAAAGTGGAATGCAAGCAAAGCTTGAGATTCAGATTCGATGTATAGTGGTACGTGTGCGATCAATAATGATCGGATATGATATCGATGTGGTGATTTGGTTGCACGGTCACATTTGGTGAGCGTGTACAAATGAGCGCAGTTAGTCTTTGTCCCTTGGCTTTGACCTTGGGATAGACGTATTTGATTACGTGATGTTATATTTAATTAGATATCACTATGCTCGATGAGGGTTACAATGAGATTAACAAGTGGATTAGATATCACCTACGCTCGACGAGGGATGCGGTGAGATCCATAAGTGCATTAGATATCACCTATGCTCGATGAGGGACAGGATGAGATCCACAAGTGGGTTAGGTACCACCTATGCTCAATTAGGGCAATGATGGGATCCATATAGCTTTCAGTTATCTAGAGTAGATCATATATCACTTAGGCTTGATGATGGATATGATGAGATCTACACGAGTTCAATCAAGAGGATGCGACTCGGAGTCTACGGTAAATTAGGTACCAAATCTATTTATTTTGGACCATCAATAGGAATCATTGGATTACGATTGATGTAATTAGTATAATTCGATACTTAATTCATTTGTTTTAGGCCCTCGAAGAGAGTCATTAAATCACAATAGATGTTCGTAACTGACTTCACTCGTAAGTAATAATGGTATCACTACAACAAAAAGGAACTTTGGTAGCATTTTAAAAGTGCTAACATAATCATTCGCAGCGTTTTGAAGAACGATGTCTAACTTCCTGCAGCAATAGAGGCAGGAAATACCACAACATTTTCTAAAATGTTGCTAAAAAAGCTACCGAAACTTTTACAAAATGACGCAGTAAATTAATTCCACGGCGTTTATTAAATGATGCAACTCATTAGCAATGTTTTGCAGAACGTAATCTAATAGCGTGCTTTAATGAAAATCAGCAATATAACACCAATTTTGAAAGACTGCAAAAATAATTTATGCAGCGTTTTAGACGATGGGTTTTTATTACAACAGTTGTACGCCGTTATGTTTTGATAGTTGCAGCGTTTTCGTTTTTCCTCGGTTTGCTTTTCTACAACGTGTTTGTTACTTTCTGACTTTCTAGTATTTCAATCTTTTGAAATGTTGTGGTATATCGATGTTTTTACAGCATTTTACAACTATTACAGCAGTTTTAAAACAATCATAAAAGCAATGAATAATGTGTTCAGAAACAAACAGCTCGATTCATAAAACACTAAGAGATAATTAATATTATAAGATTAAACACAATCAAAACTACATCACTCTGCATTACTAATATAACATCCCAAATTCACCTAAAATTCTTAACCAAAGCAAAATACCCTAAATTTAGTTCAGGTTCAACAACAAATAATGTACTTATAATGTGGCCATATTTCAAAATACGACAAAGTGACTTGAATGTGCATATGACCAATCAGGTTAAATTATATAGACAGAAACTTATTATACACCAAAAATATTTACCATGTACAATAATAAACCATAAGATTGTTAACTAATAAACCGGATAAACAAATCAATTACTGTACTGGGATTGAAGTTTCATTAGTTATATCATATTCACGTACCGATATGTACGATCCCTTTAGACATGTCAAAATTTAATCCAACCCTTTTAACCCATTTTTAATAGGGTTGGGTCTGACCCAGTTTAATTCTTTTTAATATTGGGTCAAAACTCGTTTAACATACCTAAAAATCTTTGCAACCCTGTTTACCCCTTACCAGTTACCACTTACTGCTCCACAACCCTAAGTTTTGTTTCTCAAGAATGGCGAATCTCCCTCAATTCAAAATCTCATTTATGTTTGAATTTTCACTCCAAGAGTTCACGATTTATGTTACTGCTTCTTGTCATCATGGGTGCGGTGCAGGCTTGTTTGCAGATTGCAGTGGTGAAACTTTCAGGAGCAAGCAAGAAGATGGAACTAGGTTGTGAGGATTCTTGGAAATGTAAAGTGTGATAAGTTTATAGAAATGAATTGTAGAGAGTAGAGAAAAATGTAACTTGCAGGAAATATGATATCTGTACTTGAAGAGATAAATTGTAACAGAAGAATCAATATTGAAATAATAATTCTTATTCAATTCACTCTTCACTGTTTTTTTGATTTTGATTTCTCATTCATATTTATACACAGCGGTATGTCAAACACTAGCCGTTATATGGCTAAATGGGCCTTGACTTATTCAAACATGATTTTTAACAAAAATCCAGTTACTTTGACATCTCTAGGTATCATACACACCACGTGCACGTGTGCACGTATACACCGTTTTATGAAGCTTTTGTCATGTCAGATCTCATGTCTGCACTCAGTTGATGAAGACGAACTCCATGATGCCCCAAGTTGGTCGAAATGTCCACCGACCCCTTGTCTATAGCTGTGTTGTGAATCTGTGCAAATGTGTTCGATGAAATTCCTTGTTCTCTTTCTGCCTATAACCTGTTTGATGAATCTTCCTCTTCTTTCTGTTGATCATCACCCAAACCCATGGAGTCGACTTGAGGCCTAACACTCCCCTCCCCTTTAAAATTTGACTTTGTCTCAAGGTCAAAGGTGGAAAATCTTTTTATCAATTCCCAATAATCTTAGATCTTTGCTTCCATTTAATCAAAACTTGTGTTACGACTATGTTGTTCTTCGAAAATACCCTTCTATCTAATATCGTATCTGGTTCATCAATTATTTCTTCAGTGAATGTAGGAAAATCTTGTTGTATTACTATTTCATGGACTGCCTTCATTTTTAGCTGTGGGAAGACCGGATGAATTCGTGCATCAGTGGGTAGCTCTAGTTTGCATGCCACTTCACCTACCTTCTGCACAACCCTGTAAGGCCCGTAGAACTTGGGTGACAGCTTGGTAGTTTTTGAGTTACTTGCGGTAATTTGCGTTGTAACCTAAGATAGACCCAATCCCCCTCTTGGAAATGTATCTCTGTCCTTTTGGCATCTGCAAACTTTTTCATTCTTTCCTGTGTCATTTGTAAGCTATCCTTGAGAAATTGTATTACAATGTTTTTGGAGTACAATTCCTGTTCGACTTGTGGTAATTTTGCAGTATTCGGTACATAGGATAACAAGGTAGGGGATTTACTCCATAAACTGCTATGAATGGAGTAGTGTTAATCGAATTCTTCCAACTTGTATTATACCAGTACTCTGCAATAGTAAGCCATTTTGACCACTCTTGAGGCTTGTGGTAAACAAAGCACCTAAGATATCCCTCCAATATTTGGTTGATGGCCTCTGTCTGACCATTTGATTGTGGAAGATATGCCAAGCTCATTCTCAATGTACACCCCTGCAATTTAAACAATTCTTGCCAAAACATGCTTGTAAATATTGTATGTCTATCACTCACTATACTTTGAGGCATTCCATACAGCTTGAACACTCCATCAAAAAATATCTTTGCTATGCCCTTTATTGTATAGGGATGCTGGAGTGGGAAAAAATGTGAGTATTTTGATAGCCTGTCCACAACTACAAATATAGTTGTGTATTTATGACTTTTTGGCAGGCCAACAATGAAATCCATCGATACATCACTCCAAATCTTTTCTGGAGTGGTTAATGGCTGCAATAGACCTGGTAACAACACATTCTCCTGTTTATTTCTTTAGCAGGAGTCACATTCCTTTATATCTTTTTCAATGTCTGTCATTGAACCTTTCCAATAAAAAAACCCTTTTGAGCCTATGCATGGTTTTCTTGACACATGCATGTCCACCTAAGGGCGTTGAATGATATTCATGTAATATGTTTTGTATTATCTCTTGACGGTCATGATCCAGTAAAATCCTTCCCTTGTAGTATAGCAATCATCTACCACCTTGTACCTTTACATATTTAGTTTGCCTTCAGCCAATTTTTCCTTCAACCCTCTTATGTAATCAGACTGCAACATGTTTTCTTTTAGATCCTGCATCCAATTGCTTTCAATAGTAGACATAGCTTGATTTTGTGGATGCTCATCATTCAGTTTTCTGGTAATCTTGAAAGTGCATCTACAGCTGCATTGTCCTTACCCTTCCTATACTCAACCTTATAATCGAAACCGTGCAATTTGGCTAACCATTTGCCTTGTATTCCTATAGTGAGTCTTTATGAAAGTAGATGTTTTAAACTTTGGTGGTCAGTTTTTATTCTAAATCTCCTGCCAATAAGGTACTATGTCAATTTTTTTGTGGCCAATGGTAATGCTAATAACTCCTTTTCATAGGTTGATAATAATAGATTTTTCCATTTAGAGCTTGACCGAGATATGTTATTGGCTTGCCTTCTTGAGTTAATGCTGCTCCAATTCCAACCCCACCGGCATCGCATTCCACTACAAATTCTTAATTAAAATTTGGCATGCATAGTGTTTGTAACAACCCGATATTTTCAACCGTTCGCATCCACACATGTCGGACTTGAATTGCTCAAAATACCGCATTGTAAATAAAATTTGGCAAATCTCAGAATATATAGTAAATAAAAAATCACAGAACACAGACACAGAGTAAGAAATGCAGCGGAAGTAAAGAGATAGCAGTTCATGAAGCTACTATGTAAATATATCAGAGTTAAATAAAATACAACAGACTAAATAAAGTACAACAGAACTCTTAAGATGATAACCAAGTACAAGCTGAATAGAACAACAAAACTGGAATAGATAAAACTAGATAAGCAGATAAACTCCAGCGATTCCAATCTCCAGAAAGTGGAATCCAAATCTGTGAATAACTCAGGCTGACCCGAGCGTAAATAAAAATACAAACACTCGAGTCAGGACAATATATACTTATATAATGTAAACCAACTCAAATGAACTGTAATAAGGTACAAGTAACTTAAAGGATGCCTGAGACCGCCCATCCTTTAAGGATCCGTTAAACTATTTACTATGTAGTAATATTTCGCTATTATAATAATGTCTACAGTAAAATAAACTTACTTTTAAATAGCGTTCCGGGCTACCCATATCACCCTTCACACATAATAGTCCCAGTAGTCCATCCAATATCATGCCATCTCCACTCCGGGTGACTGTCATAGGATACCACACGGGCTACGGGAGAAAAACAAACTCGTAGTAAAGTCTCGGTATGGTAGGTGACACGGCACACAAGGCAATGCCAGGGTAGATATACCAATTACGCACATGGGCTGGTGGTAACGCAGCAGCCACATACGCCCACCTCGTAACACACTCCCAATCAAAATCGGAGGATGGCCATCTAATCAACCACAAGTAAGAGTATAGTATCGAAGGAATGTGTCCGATCGGAGTAATGACCTCACTTGGCCCGAGATCGCTCCTGTTTTAGCCACCTTATGCCAACTCACGGGAGTTGGGTCCACGTAATATACCTCAAGAACGTCGCCACCATCCTACTTCATTCTGGAATCTCCACCGCGTACACGGTTGTCAAAGTGGTTTTCGGTATCGACAGAGAGTATGCCAGATATCCGATCCCGGTCTCTTTGCCAACCAATCGTTATTATAACCCGTAGTTATAACTTTTAAAATAATGTTTATACTTCAAAATAGGATATCATTTCAAATCCAAATCTTTATCAAAATAATGATTAAATTAATTCCAAACCATTTTAAAACATCATATCTTTCCAGAAATTCTTGTCAAATCATTTTAATATATCAAAATATCATATCTTTTCAAAACCACATTTCAAATCATTTTAATATATCAAAATATCATATCATTTCAAAACCACATTTCAAATCATTTTAATATATCAAAATATCATATCATTTCAATCATTTTAATATATCAAAAATATCACATCCATTTCAAGTCATTTCAATCATTTTAATATATCAAAAATATCATATCTTTCCAAAACTTCATTTCAAATCATTTTAATATACCAAAATATCATATCTTTTCAAAACCACATTCATTTCAAATCATTATTCATTTTATTCAATTTAAAATACCATTTCAATTTACATTTCCAAACAGTTTATATTTCAAAAATCATTTTAAATCATTAAAATGAAGTTATTATATTTAATAATTAAATTATTAAATTTCCAAAAATTTCAACTTCCAAAGTTCATTTATTCACTTAAATTTATCAAAACAGTGAAAATTCACTTTTCGCAGCATTTAGAAAACGCTACGGAAAGTTACATTCAAAACAGTTCAATTTAACAAAAGACAGCATTTTTAAAATGTTGTAATAGGGTTTACTTAATATCTCAAATAAACCTAGTTAAATTCAACAATTATAGCACTTAAAAAGATTGCTATAATAGCCTTTAATTCAATTTAGCTTTTTAGTTCATTATCATCAACTACATCATTTACAAATGCTGTAATATCATTTAAATTGCAATTAATAGCATTTTAAAAATGCAGTTAATTAACTTCAAATATTCAATATAATTTCACAACCAATTATATTTTTATTTAAAACATTTTTAACTTATAAAATCATACATTTTGACATTTATAAACAACATTTAATTTTCCTTAAGTTCATGATTTTATAAAGTTAAATTTCCATTCAAAAATCAAGATTTAATAATAATTCACTTAATAAATTTCAACATTTAAATTTAAATTCATTAAATTAAATTTCAACTTAACACTTAAGTTTAAATTTCAAAATATAATTTAATTTCAATTTTATTCACTTAACTTAAAATTCACCTTTAAGCCAAATTCACAAATTCCCATTTGGTTATATTTCAAAATTTCAACTTAAATAATCATCCCTTTCATTTTTTTAACTTTACTCAAAAATCATTAATATATTATAAAATCATTTTAAATTCATTTTAAATTCAAATTATCATAAATTTATCATAATTTCATATTTAATTTAATTTCCAATTATAATTAAATCAAAATTTCCGAAATAACTTACATTTAAATTTTCTAACTTTTCCATAATTTATTTAACCTATAAATTTCCAAAAAATCAATAATACTTTACAAAAATCATTTTTAATTATGTTTTAAATCAAAATATTATAATATTTACATTTCAAACATATTTTTAAAAATTTTAGAAAAATATATTTTAACTACGGGTCTGTATATAATTTTCTAGCCTAGGTAAAGTGATACGGGTAATGTATCATTTCAACCCGTAATTTACAAAGAAAATCCGGGTTTTATCATTTCAAACCCGCAGTCCCAAGTAAATGAAATAAAATGAAAATCGCTCAGGCCTATCATTTCATCCCATAACGATTTTCCCTTATTCTAAAGTCCGTTCGGGTATGTATCATTTTAACCCATAGTGATTCTAATCTAAAGGGAACTTGCAGTGTGATAAACTGATAAAAATAACAGAACAACATAATATAACAGTAACAGATATTATATTAGGTGTTTAAGCATGGGTGAACATCATATAATCATAATATAGCATATGTAACATGATAATGCATTTTACAGATTCAAAAGGGGTCAATTTACTAGTTATATATGTACATATTGTCTGGTGAGGATAACTCACGTGTTTGAGCTGGAGACACAACAACGAATGCACGAATGAGATCCCAACAAGAACGATAACACGACACAAAGATGAGTGGGAGAGCCAAAGTATCAATTCCCTTAGATACATTCAACAAAACAAGTATAACAACACATAAGTTTCAACACAAAATACCATTAAACAAAGCTAGAAATGGATGCATAAACAAAGCCAAAGTGTTTGCACTTGCTTCCTACCATCTATGCTTCAACTATGGATCAGGTTTGCACGGCCAAAGAATGTATTTGGATCAGGTCATGGATTGGAATGGGTCGGCCTAGCCTAGAGAAAGTGGTGCAACATTTGGTGATGCAAAATCTAACATTAGAAGGCAATAGCAAGGATTCTATGCAACTACAAGGCTCGGCCAAGGCCAAGGAGGGCATGGACACTTTAGGTATGGTCAGGTGAGGGTGTGTAGAGGTGTGTTAGGTCGAGATCAGGTCAGTGGTGATGGTGGTTGGTCGGTCTAGGTGGCGGCTAAAGGGAGATGAAGGTGTTAGATGCAAACTAGGCTAGGCTTGAATGCTAGGTGATGGATTTGTGCATTTTGGTGGTGAGGCTTGCCTTGGGGTTGCTCGGCCTGATGGGGTGGTGGACTGGAGGGGGTGATGATCAGAGAATGAGGTGGTGGAGGTCGGCTAAGGGCTGGAGTTGGTGCATCCTATCAAATCAAGTGAGAACAAATGCAAACAATCAATAGAAATCAGTAGAAAAACAAGAGAAAGGAAGAAGTTTCTACCCAATCTTTTTGATCAACTATGGCCGCACCTTTTTTTGTGTGAGAAATATTTTTGAGTTCACGTGAAAAAGAATGAAGGAGGCAGCTGAAATGAGAAGGAATTGTACGGCCAAAGAAAAAACAATAAAGATGTAGGTTAAGAAATGAAAAGGCAGAAGATTAAAAGACTTAGGAATGTAAAGGGTTTCAGAAACCTTTCATATTTCTTTATTTAATTTTTTTATAACTCTATATTTCTGGAAATAATACTAATACCAGACAAAATTTCGAAATTTATCAAAATGTAATAATTTATATAAACATTTATCAATAATATAAAGTTAAATTAAGAAAATAGCTAAAAATAGTAAACTAGTCTGGAAAATTTGAAATTTAATAGAATAAATTTTATAAAATTCATATGAGCTTGTAATATATTTTTAAACATAAATAATAACATAAAATAAAAATATATTCACAAAATAAATATTTAAAATTTAATTTACATATAATTTTTTTATGAAGAAAATAGCAGAAAATAGGAAAACAGCCTTCAAAATAGGAAATCATCATAGTAAATTTTAGAAAAATTCTATTATTATTTTTAAAATATCTAGAGATGAAAATATACATAAATTAACATATTTACACATATTAAAATAAAATATAAGAAAGAAAATATGATTTATAAAATTTAAAATAGGCAAAATTGCACAAAAAACCAATTATACTAAAAATTGAAATGTTCATAACTTTCACAATTTAACTCCGTTTCCAACGAAACGAAAAGTAGTATTCATGTTATTAAATATATGTTCATAATAAAAGATAAAATTTAAGATTTAAAATAATTTAAATTTGAAGTTTAAAAGTCAAAGTTTGAACAGTTTGACCAGAAATTCACTTTACAGTAAAATATTCAAATTATACTAGTTTGAACTATAAATCACTTAATAATCAACATTTATATTTAAAAATGAAATGTTTGAAATAAAATTAATTTAAAAATAAAAGAAAGTCCAATTTAAATAATATACAAAAATCTAGGGTTGTTACAGTGTTGGTGAGTTTGATAAGTAATGCTTCATTTTTTTGAAATCTTGTATGGCTTGATCATTCCAATTGAAAGCATTCTTTTTTAATAAATTAGTAAGTGGCTTGGCCAACAACCCAATGCTTGATAAATCTTCTGTAATACCCGGAGAGTCCTAAGAATCCCCTTAATCCTTTGATGTTTCTTGGTTGTGGCCACTACTTTATTGCTTTTACCTTCTCTGGGTTAACAGCTATTCCCATCCTTGATATTATGTAGTCAAGATAAATAATTTGCTTCTGAGAAAATGAACACTTTGATAATTTGATCACTAGCTAATTTGTCTCTAATACCTGCATAGTTAACTATATATGTTATACATGCTCAGACCAAGTCTGGCTATATATTACTATATCATCAAAAAATACCAACAGAAACTTCCTTAAATATGGTTTGAAAATTTCATTCATTAAAGTCTGAAAAGTTGAAGGTGCATTTGATAGTCCAAATGGCATGACAATGAATTCGTAATGCCCTTCATGAGTTTTAAAAGTAGTTTTATGAATGTCGTTATGGTGCATTCTGATTTGATAATAACATGACTTGAGATCTAATTTAGTGAAATAGTTTGAACCATGTAATTCATCTAGTAAATCATCAAAACAGGGGGTATGAGAAACTTATCTTTAATGGTCTGGTTATCGAGTGCTCGGTAGTCCACGCACATCCTCCAAGTATCATTTTTTTCCTGACCACGACAACTGGTGATGAGTACTCGGTTGAATTATGCATGCTTTTAACATCTCTTAAATGAGTTTTTCCAATTCATTTTTGATATGGTACGAGTGCTTGTAGGGTCTCAAGCACGTAGGTTTAGAGTCTGATTTGAGTGGTATTTTGTGGTCACACTTTCTTTGTGGAGGTAGGGTGGTAGCAGGGTTAGTTACAGTAGGGTATTTCTGTAGAAGCTGCTGAATTTCCAGAGGTACTTTTGATTTGATGCTGGGTAGACCCACTTGTATTTCTTTTGAGCATAATAAGAATGAGAGTTGTCCTTTTGTACTCTCTTTAGCAATATCTTTACCATTTACTACTTTATTTCTGCTTAGAATTCCTTGCCATGTATGTTCCTTCCCTTAAAATTGAAATTTAATTTGTAATTTAGGAAAATTAAATGTTACCTCACCCAGCTCTGTCATCCATTGTGCACCCAATACTAGCTGACACCCTTCCAGAGGAATTAATAATAAATCTAACATCATTTACAGTCCTGGCATTTAAATTTAACTCCCCTGCAGATTCCTTTACCATGTATATTTTCTCCATTAGCAACTTGCACTGAGTATTCTTGAGTGTCTTGCACATGCAATTTTAATTTCTTTGCTAAATCTGCATTGATAAAGCTATGGGTTGAACCTGAATCAATGAACACATTAATAGGATATTCATTTAAAAATCCATGCACTCTGATAGTGTTGAGTGCAGGGATACTGCACAATGCATTGATAGTGATGGTGAAGGCTTCTTAATTTTCTCCATTGTCAGCTGTATTAACATATTGTGAGTCAACTTCATTTGTGGTAATGTTTTCCTCTGGTTCTTGCTCTTGTGATGTGCCTTGTAGTGGAATTATTCCCTCTATAACATATACTTGTTTTGTCTTGCATGCATGACTTGGGTGCCACTTCTCATTACATCCAAAACATAAGTTCTTTCTTCTTCTTTCAATAATTTCTTGGGATGCAAGTCCCTTGTACCTTGTATTGCTATCTGTAATTGATTTTAGGCACCGACAAATTTGTTAGAATGGCCGTAGGGAATGATTTTGGTTGGTTTACTAACCTTGTTCTTTTTCTTGCTCATTCTTTTACATTCACACACCTTGGCCAAACTAATAGCTTCTTTGAAGTCAATAGGGTTCAAGGCAATCATATCAAACCTTATTTCTACCTTCAATGCATCGATGAATTTTTCTAACAAGAAATGGTCAGGTAGTGACATATGCCTTGTAATCGCTCAAATTTGGTGAGATTATTTTGGTACAATATTTGTTTGAAAAAGATTGGAAATTGCTCCATATGGCCTATGCAAATCTTTAGGTGCGAGTCTCACTAATATTTCTTCTTTGAAAATCACCCACTGCTCATAGTTCTTGACCTTTTTTGTAAGCCACATGTACCATAGATGAGCCTCACCCTTAAGATGGAAGGAACAAGTAGGAACCCATTCATTCTCAGGTGCCTGATGATATGTAAAGAGTTATTCTACCTGAATAATCCATTCAACAACCTCACTGTCTCCATTGTAAGTAGGAAATTCTAATTTGATTATTGTATTCTGCAGCAGTTTAGAGGCTGTTATTTGATTTCTTGCTGCCTCATTATGATGATGTTGGTTATTTCTTAAGTGACAGTTATTGTTCTTGTTTGGTATTTCATGCATATGAAGTTCTTGATGTATTCGTTGATGATTTCTTTGTGGAGGAGGTACATAAGGTGGAGCTGCGGCAGAGAAGGATCTTGATGGTGTTGGGCTGCTTCCTCCACTATTCATGCTTTCATTTCCCCTCTGACCTTTGAGTTCCTTCAATTATTTGACCTAATTTTTAAGCACATCACTTATACCGTCCATCTTGATGATAAGATCTTGAGAAGTTTCTTGCAAGGTAAGATTTGATTTTTGCAGATCCCTTATGGCTACTACTGTCTTATGGTTAATCTATTCTTGTCTGGTTCCCTCAAGATTGTCATTCAAGGTTGCATCACTCTGATTTATCATATTATCTTCATCTGATAATTCTGGTTGTTCATCAGTATTACAAGGCTCTGATACCAAATTGTTATGTCCAGGGTTAGAACTTCTGCTTCTTGTCATCATGGGTGTAGTGCAGGCTTATTTGCAGATTGTAATGGTGAAATTTTTAGGAGCAAGCAAGACGATGGAACCAGGTTGTAAGGATTCTTGGAAGTGTAGAGCGTGCTAAGTTTAGAGAAATGATTTGTAGGGAGTAGAGAAAAATGTAACTTGCAGGAAATATGATATATGTACTTGAAGAAATAAATTGTAACAGAAGAATCAATATTGAAATAATAATTCTTATTTAATTCAGTCTTCACTGTTTTTTCATTTTTGATTTCTCATTCGTATTTATACACATCAGTATGTCAAACACTAGCGGAAACATGGCTAAATGGGCCTTGACTTATTCAAACATGTTTTTTAACAAAAACTCAGTTACTTTGACATCTCCAGGTATCATACATACCACGTGCACGTGCACACCTTTTTATGAAGCTTTAGTCGTGTCAGGTCTCATGTCTGCAATCAAATTGATGAAGACGAACTCCATGATGCTCTGAGTTGGTCTAAATGTCCACTGACCCCTTGTCTATAGCTGTGTTGTGAATCTGTGCAAATGTGTTCGATGAAATTCCTTGTTCTCTATCTGCCCTAACCTGTTTGATGAATCTTCCTCTTCTTCCTGCTGATCATCACCCAAACCCATGGAGTCGATTTGAGGCCTAACAATTTCTTCAAAAACTTGCTTGATACAAATTAGATTACTAAATCGATTTTATTTTCCTTACACTTTCTCTTGATGTTCGTTCTACAAATGTTTTAGATTTGAAGTTTACCGATCCCTATGATTCACCCAAAACACTGAAATAATATTATATATGTACATGAAGTAGAGGTTCGAGCACCGTGTCAAGAGCAGTAGATTTCAATTTAAAGTAGAAGCTGGATTATCTATTAAAGAATAAAACACTTTGCCTTGCTAGTCTTCAACAGAGAAGATGATGATTGTTCAATTTTCTTGCAAAGCATCAGAAAAGGCGGAAAATGCAGGCTTTTGCTTGTTTGTATGCACAATTTTCATACTCACTATGCAGATTGTTGGCTTGTGAAAATACGTATTTATCCTGTTTGTAGAAGTAGAGTTCTTGTAGTTCAATTTTGAGCGAGTTCTTGAACATGTTGCTCATGCATAGTCGTATTTTGCATTGAACTCATGCATAGTTTGTTTGAATTTTTATTTTTAAGTTTCAGTATCCAATTTTCTTTGGTAATTTGAATTTATATATCTTTAACTTTTAATAATAGTTGTAATACCTTTGGTGTGATACTTTTTTGGTGTAAGCGTGAACTACCAAAAATGCCCTCTACATATTATGAAATCTTAATATCACATAAAAATAGGATATAATAAATACACTTCATTTACCATGTCAAAATGCTCTTTTATAAATATTACCAAATCCCACAATCACTTAAAATAGGATCTAATAAATAAAATTTCTTTAACAATTCAAAATCCAAACCTACAAGTATCATCAAATTTTAACATCACTTAAAAATAGATCTAACAACTAAACATTTTTCATAGGTTCGATCCTTATTAATTAATAATAGAAAAAAAAATTCAAACTAACTAAAAGTTAGATATTGAAGCATTTAATAAAAATTCAAACTAACTACACCTGATTTCGTCACAAAAATATGACCACATGTTTAAGTAAATCATTCGTCTTGAAGGTGTTAAACATATATAATTTGTAGAAAAATAACTCATGCGCGAAGCGTGTGCCGTAACGCTCATTAGTTAATAAAGAAAGAATATGTAAAGGAATTTCATTCGTCGTATCCTATTTTAAAGTGACATTAAGATTTGATAATATTTCAGCGTTCTGAATTTGTAAAAAAATTTATTTATCAGGTCCCGTTTTTAAGTGATATTAATGTTTATTAATATTTGTCAAGACATGTGTTGAATATGTAAAGCGAGCTTATTAGGTAGATTCAATTAAGGGATTTGATAACATATATATATGAGCGTTAAATTATATATGAGTAAGGGTATTTTTGAAAGTTTACGGTCGAACCAAAAGTTTGTGCTTCCAAGCCAACTATTAATAAAGATATTTTTTGACAAACATATAAATCTGTTTAGTACACATTATTTATATCTCACAAGACATTACAACTCACTTACTGAAACAATTGCTTTATGTTTTCAATTCATTTTTTCATACTCTTTTAACTGCAAAACGATCACTAATTGCATCAAAAGCTAGTGCCTACTTACTGTTTTAAAGTGTTTTCTACGGATGTGCACAATATCATTCTATAACAATATTAGAAAATCAAACTATTAAAGTTTACTCCTAAGTCTTGATTGGGAATTTATGATGTATTTATTCATACAACATTATCGAGAACGATGCTATTAACATGTAAGAGCACATCCCATGCTCGGGCGTATCTGTTAATCACACAACATTTGTTGTCAATTTCTAGTAAGTTGATCAAAAATCCTTGAACTGCATGTTTTGCAGCATGTTTGCTAAAGCAGATTACAGCTTAATCAGGCTAGAGCCTTAGGTAAATTTCATGAATTTATAAAATCAAATTAAAAATTGCAGATGTGAGCTTTATTGTTTCATTCGTAAAATCCATACAATATTCAATTTTTTAAATGGATTAAACGGGTTAACCCGTGCATTAATTGAATTGGATCATATTTTTTCCTGTTTAACAAATATATCAAACGGGTTGGGTCACAAAATGAATCGGGTCAATTTTGATCCAACACACCTTGACCCGATCCAGTTGACAGATCTAGATCACAGAATCTTTTCTAGCGCACCACGTGTACTGTTATCAAAAGAATTATAAAGATGATGTATGCTACACATACATGCTTATGCTTATGCTAAAAAGAGTAGATATCATAATCAATTTCCAACTCATAATGGATTAAGGGGAAGGTTGACTACTTAACCGTTACCGTTCAGCATTTAGTTCAATAGCAGAAGCATGTGATTTCATTGCAATCCAATCTTTATCTCAAAAAATACGTCTTTGGCATATAAAATATGAAGCGACGAAACTCAAGCGAAAAATTTCATAGGAAACAAATATAATGAATTAAAGTTACGCCTAAAACCGAATATACAATTCAAATAACCTTATTTATTTGGTTATTTAATTTCTTGCAAAATATCGGCAGGAACATTTTAGGAATTCAGTAAAAGAATCACCAGCGTCAGGTTTTTCCTCTATTAGCAGAGGTGATAACATTATATTATGTACCTCAAAGTATTATGGCTCCAGCATTATTTCAATCACCCTGTTCGGGTGAATGAAGAAACATTTAGATAGCAAGAAAGCAGTATCCTTTATCTCAATCATTTGAGAAATGGCCTAATATGAAACAAAATCTAATTAGGCAACCTTTAGTAGTTCACTGTGTCGCCAAAGAAATTCACTTTGTCACCGGATAAATTTATTCCATAATTTATTTCATGGGTTCTAAATACAAAATAAGCTAACAAAAAGGCACCTAACTAACAATTATGTTTAAAAAACTAACATGAACACATAAACAGTTTAGACGAGGACAGAATTTTTAAATATGGTACCAGCCTTAAAAAAAGAGCAGAAGGTTTTCCAGGCCCGACTTGAACTCTGGATGAAACTGAGCGCCAACATAGTAGAGATGATTGGGCAATTCAATTACCTACAATACCAATATATATATTTCATGGTCAAAATCAAAATAAGCTCTTGAATATCGCGTGCATGTAAAACTAAGTAAATAACAAGACATAACTCCGTTCTTTTCCCAGATTCATCTTTACCAATAAACTTAAGGCCAAAATCTTGGAATTTCATTATCAAATCAGGATTTACCTGCCAAAACTAGAAGTACGTGTATCAACTTACACAAGTCATTTGTAAAATTCAACTTCAACCCATCTAAGTTATCCTTTATTTTCTGGAAACATAATGCTGATACACATGGCAACTTAAGCAATAATTCACACTGGAAGTTAACATGGATTGATATTTCTGATGGAACGTTGGAATGTGACATTTTTCTATCTTTTGCAATCCAAGAAATCTAATGGCAAAGATTAAATTCTGATTTCACCTAACAGACTACTATTGCTCAGTTAAATCTGGCTCCGACTTCAGTAAATGACCATCTTTATATATAAAAAGCGGGAGATAAAATTAAAGGCAATCTTCATATCTATGCCAGTGTCTTTCATCCACATATAATCAACATTTCCTTATCTGCAACAACATAAAACATCATAATTAAAAAAATTTCTGAAACAAAAACATTACACGTCAACGAGCTAGGGAATGACGAGTAATAAAATAACAACACAACAACAACTATTACTAAGCTATTATTTTCAAACAAGTTGCAATCGGCTAGAGATGAAACACAAAGCTAAATGACAAAGTTAATTTAAAAATCATAACAATAACAACAATAAAATAAAGTCACATAAATAAATTAATAATAATAAATAAATAAGTAAAATAAAAATAAATAAAAATATGTATATATATATAAAAGATAATAACAATACTAATAGTGATAATGATACTAATAGTAATATTGGTACAAGACTAAACGCTACATCTTGAGCTCATTTTCTCTAGTCCTATAATCTAAAACTTATAAAACTCATAGCTCATGGTTTTGGTACATGGATCGCTAATTTTCACATGCTTCTGTCCGTCACCAGCTTTCGGATATATTCCAATTCTTCAAGTCTTTTTTACTACATCCTTCCATGTCAACCTTAATCAACCTCTACCATTATTTGAGCATTCGACATGGCCTATAATTCCAATGCACACAGGTGCTTTGGACGGCCTTCGTTGAAGATGTATAAAAATAAATACAGCTTTGCCGATTTGCAGTTTGCGGTTTGAAAGTAAGTTCTTCTCGATCTAAGTCGCATTGTTAGAGCTAAAGTACGCACCCCACCTGATAAAAAACTTGTTATATTTTTAAACTACATGAATCTGGAATTATTAACCTTCATATTCGAGAGATATTTATGCAATTTAAATTTGAAAATGGAGAGCATGGAAAATGCTAGGATTTGAGATAATTTATTTAATTAGTTGTTATAAAGCCTAAACAAGGCATGGCAGCAATTTAGTATTTAAAATACTTAACAATAAAAGGGAACGGGTATAAACTATATACCTCTGGCATGAAAATGGCACAAGGACAGGTAGTTTCAAGCTTCAACGTCAAATTCAGTGCTGTTTGCATCATGCATGTTAAGAACTGAACGTGCAACATCCATAACTGCAGTTTGCATGCCAAGGAAAATCCCAAGATACGGGACATTGTATTCATGAGCATATTTTGCTGCCAGAATTTTCCCTTGGACGCCTCGGTCCCTAAACCCGCTGGGACTAAAATACCATCAGCTCCCTCATCCCTGATAAGCAAAGTAAACAATACATATTAATATAATATCTGATAAAAATCAACGTATACTGTGCAAGAAAACATATGTTGAACCTGTCAAATTATACAAGAATACCATGAATCATGGAAGAAACTGATGTTTGCATCAATTAAAAGGATAGCGGAAATTAACCATATATATATATATATATATATATATATATATATATATATATATATATATATATATATATATATATATATAGCTACCAGGTGACTGTATAAGATGATACGCATAATATAGTTAGGATATGAAGGTAAAATTACAAGATCAGTATATTCTCTGTCAAATTATATAGAGATTCAACCTCTTTTTCTTTAGATTCATTAAGGTCGGAAGCAGGGATCCATTCCACTACAAGTTTTCTATGACAAGCTACCGAAGCATGCAATAGAGCCTGCCGATATGTTTATTTAGAACATTAGTTATTGTATACACTTCTCCAGATAGTAGTAAATTAAATAACTAATGTTAGGCAAAACGAGTTCACCTTAAGCACCGAAAGGAAAGAATCAAACAGACCGGTATATTTTCCAACTGTTGCGATTCTAACCTGTAAGCCAAGTACCATATTAGAAAAGAGAGTGAGTAAAACATATATATACCAATATTTCAGATGTTTTGATGCAACAACTTATAGGAATCTGCAAGGTATCAAGGATTTCAGTTCGGTTGGTCCGTTCTTCTAACTTAGGCTCCTCTGCAAAACTATAAAATACAAAATAATCACTAAAAATAGAATAATTAAAGGACAAATTTTGCTAGTAGACTTCAGAAAATAACAATATATGCTTTTAGGCTTCAGAAAAAACTAATTAGCAAATTAGGCCTCGTTTCGGTTTATACTTGCGCAAATATGAAGTGCGCAAGTGTAAATTTTTTTAACTATAACTTGCGCATTTCATAAATGCGCAAGCTTTAAATAAAACTTGCGCATTTTCGGACATCAGAAAGACAAAAAGCTGAATTTGAGATTCATTTATCAACATTTCTACTTTCTTCCCCAAACTCTCTCCATTTCTCAATCTAAACCCATTTTTCTTCCATATCCAAATGCACAATCACCTTATTAACCAAATAGTTGCTAAGCTATATATGGAATCATCTTCTTCATCGTTACAAAAGAAAGGTAATAATTAATGTTTTTGAAAATTAAGATATAATTTTGCTATTGTTGATGTTGTTGAAAATGAAGAGTTATTGATGGTAGTTGTGTTAGTTACTAGAGAACGGTGTTGTTGTTGAAGTAGTTGTTAGTGTTTAACGAACTAGAAAACCCAATTTAAGTATTAGTAAACTGAAATCCCTAATTTACACCTCAATTGTTTACTATGACGGTAGACATTAATGATTGGAAGATAGACGATGAAACATTGATGAAACATTTTGATGAGGTTGAAGGGAAAATCGAATTTGCAAGTTCAAGTCACATTGACTTTGATGTCGATCATGTTTTGGAAACACAGTTCGAACCAGCACCGCGTAAATTCTATTCAGGATCATCAACCTTACAAGCTCGTTTACGTGAAGTTGTTTCTGTAGAAATGCCCGGTCATCAACATACAGTTAACGGAAATTTGCTGACGCGTATACATCCTGTTACTCCATCTGTGCCAAGGGGACAACGACAATTTCCAAACTATTATTGCGGAGATATGTGTGTAGTGGTTGTTTGTAACGACCCGTATTTTACGGATCGAAGGATCGTAGAATTGTTGTTATTAGGATGTTAGTGTGGTTAAGTCGTTCAAAATTTAAGTCGTAGAGATGAGTCGTGTAGGGATGAGTCGGGTAGAAGATAAGTGGGTTGTACGACTTGAGGAGTTGGAGCGACTCATGGTGATGACCGACTCATAGGAATTGGCCGACTTAAGGTGGTTAGCAAGTTAGTGGATTGAGCGACTTATAGGATGGAACGACCTAAGGGGTGGACCGAGTTAAGGAGGAAGGGCGACTTAGGGAAGTATGGCCGAGTTAAGAAGATAGCCGACCTAGTGGTTGGCCGACTTAAGTGTTGCCGACCTAGAAAGGTCACCGACCTAAGAGCTAATGGTTTAGGGGAGTTAACGACTTAGGGGTTAACTAGTTGGACCGACCTAGAGAAGTTAACAACCTATGGGAATTGACCGACCCAAGGAGCACCTGTGTTGGAGTTAGGTCGGTGTAGCGGCTTAGGGTTAGGTCGGCAAGGGTTAGGTCGTACCCAGTGGTTATGTGTTAAGTCGCGTATGGGTTTGTGAGTAGTTGGTCCCAAGTCGTTAGGACGGTAGGGTGTATTGGGTTGTTAGGTCGGCAGTGCTTTAGGTCGTAGATCGGCCTGAGTGTTAGGTCGCAAGTCGTTAGGTCGGCAACGACTTATGGGGCCGCCGACTTATGGGATTTCTGTCCATAAATAAAGGGGTTTGGTTCACTTTTTGGCACCGGATTTTGAAGCGACGAAGTGTTGCCATTTTGAGAGCTCGACTACTACACTTCTTCACTTCTTTTCTCCACTCTAATCTATTGCTTACTTCCATCCAAGATTGAAGATCAAATCGAAGATCCAAGAGCCAAAGTTGAAGATCTTCATCCATCGAAGAGAGGTTTCATCATTTAAATCGGAATCTTGTCGGATCAAGCTAGATCCTTTGCTGTCCAGATCTGAAGATAGTTGCTTTTGAGGTGTTTAGGTGATTCGGTGAGTGGTGGTTATCTATCACACGGACCCAAAGGAGTATATTGGATCGGTGGTTTGTTTGTGTGTTAAAGATAGTAATTTCATGCATTTTCCTTAAGTCTGCATGTAGATCTATTGTTCATGAAGCTTTGATATCCATTTTACTATATGTTAACCTATGCTAGTTCATTCATCAAGATATTACTTAAAATTCATGCTTGTTAGATTTGGACCCTTTAATTACGAAATTGCCATTATTGTTATAACTGTCTATGTAGATCTTATTTGAATGATTGATTACTTGGATGAATGATTGATTTGATTTATTAGTTGATTAGTGATTGAATTTGGACAAGTTGGTCAAAGATGATTCAAAAGCTAAGTGGAAAGGCTCTTGAATAAGGAAAGCTGCTTGTGGCATATGAAGTGGATGATAAAGCTCATATGGATAGATTTGGTCATGATGTTGAGATGGGACTTTGCTATGATGTGATGAGGCAAAGCATGATGTTGAGATGGGACTTTGCTATGATGCGATGAAGCAAAGTGTGATATGAGATGGCCTTGGTTTAATCCAGACGGGATCACTCCAAGCATGTTGATAACTCGGTGATGTGGTTCGAGTTTGTTGATAATGGTTGGCTCGAGAGGCGCTTGAGCTAGTATGTGAATAGTCGTCGGGGAGGATGACTAGAAGGCTGAGATCTCATCGTTATTGAAGGTTCTAGCATACTCAAAGCAAGAGTACGTTGGGACGGGTCATGATGACGTCCCAGACACGGGTCACGATGACGTGTTAGTACTCTGGGCAGATTCGATAGTCCTAGGCACGGGTCACGACGACGTGCAGAGTTATGTCTAGAACCGGGGTTACGATTAGCCCTTGGTGGACGGATGAAATAATGGGCCGGTCATTCAATTAACGGTGAAATCGAGGCAATGATAACAGTGATAGCCAGGGTCATGGATGTTTGGATGTTTTGGTTGCATCGTCGCTTGGGCCAAGAGCGATGTTTTCGGGGTGCTTACCTGATCTTGGTTTAGGCCTTGGGGGTCTGTACTTGGAAAACACCGACCTTGACTCGAGTGATAATTACCTTACTTTAATTGTCTGCTTTGCTATGTTTGTTTCTGTTTAGTGTGTCTGGGGCTATCACTGTAGAAAGAGGTGGAGTGGGATGGTTGAGTTCCTATTTCTTTTTACCCTTTATGCTCTTTTGGTATGTTTGATAGTTGATTTACTGCTCACTACGACTTTTGTCTGACTCAAGGTTTTATGTTTAACTCTTATTACCGTGGGCTGTACATCCATGTTGGGATGGGCAGACTAGGTAGCAGGTGACAGGTGCTGTTCTTAGTGACCAACGCTGTTGATGACGAAGACGAGCTGGAGGCTTTTGCATATTGTTTTCTTACTATATGTACTGGATGTTCCGCTGTTTGTATGATTCTCTGAGTGTTATGTAGTGAGGCTTGCTGTATTGACTTTTCAGATTGTTGTACCAAACTATTATGAGCTTATATGATGAATTCTGTTCTATGGAGCTTCACTATGTATATTTTTCTATTGTATTTTATCCATGCGCTGTGAGTAATACGATAGACTATTGTGTTTACCCTACTCTGATGATCGTCCATGG
This sequence comes from Allium cepa, assembly GCA_030765085.1. Lineage (NCBI taxonomy): Eukaryota > Viridiplantae > Streptophyta > Magnoliopsida > Asparagales > Amaryllidaceae > Allium > Allium cepa. Next base: position 211,461,626 of record CM060941.1, on the reverse strand, counting down.
CGGCCTGGCACACTTTTCAGTGCACTATTTCCTTGTTTAAGTGCAGGAGTCATGGGCGGTCGTCACATTTGGTATCAGAGCCTTGGTTAATCGATTTTAGCCAACGCTCGCTGACGTAACTACGTATGAGAGACGTAATTGTAATTTGATGGATATTACTATATATATAATATAGTAGCTTAAAAGGATTTGAACTCCTTATGCAGTTGTTTCTCAGGGTATATTAATCATTTCTTTTAGATATTAGGAATGAGTCGAAGAGGGAGACCAGCCGCTAGAGGAGGTCGTGCTGTTGAGGGGGCTGTTGATTATGCTTCTATGTTCGAGGCTATGATGACTTCGATCATGAGAAGGATGCCAGCTCCGGGGCCATCAGTAGATGTTGGAGTTCAAGTTCAAGCTCCAAAACCAGTGGATTTTGCTAAGTTGTGCAAAGACTATACTGCTCTTGGAGGAAAAGTTTTCTTAGGGTCAGAGTCAACCATAGAAGTCCAGAGATGGATAGATGCTTGTAGAAGGATCTTTGGCGATTTGGGAATTGAGGATGCAACTAAGAGGAAGCTTGCATCAAGACAGCTTCAGGGAAGAGCTTTTGATTGGTGGAACTCTATCACCATTGATACTCCAGAGGAAGAAATCACTTGGGAGCAATTCCAAGTCAGATTTGAAGCTAAGTTCATTTCTACAGCTCAGAAATCTGTTCTGTTCAAGAAGTTTGTGGAACTCAAGCAAGGTGGAAGACCGGTTCTTGAGTATGTTTCAGAGTTTGAAGCCTTGTCCAAGCATGCTCGGTCATATATTGAGTCTTCATATCAGAAGAATGAGAAGTTTGTGACAGGCTTGGACAGTTATCTTGGGAGGCAGTTGGTGGATCATTTGGATGACCCATTTGAGAAGCTTGTGGAGAAAGCTCTCAGGCATGAGAATTTGTTTCCTAAAGAAGGATCTGTTGTTGCTATGACCAAGGAGCAAAGTGGAAACAAGAAGAGAAAGCAGCAGCAGAAGGGTAAGAATGGCCAGAAGAAGCCGAAGGGTGAAGTAACCTGCTACAACTGTCGGCAGAAGGGTCATCTCTCCAGAGATTGCAAGAATCCGAGAGTGCCGGTGAAGTGCCACAATTGTGACAAACCGGGGCATATCAAGAGGAATTGTCCGGAACCGAGAAAGGACAAGCAGATTGTGCAAGCTTATGCTTTGGGGGCTGTACCATCATCTTTGAAGGCTCCTACTGCTGAAGAGGAGGGAAAGAGTGTGGTGGTTCAAGGTACTCTTTCCATTTTTGGTGTTCCAGTTAGAGTGTTATTTGATACTGGGGCGTCACATTCCTTTGTTTGTAATGAGCTAGTAGGCCGGTTGGGTTTGGAACCGGATATTGTTGATAGACCATTGGTTGTGACTAATCCAGTTGGGGGTTCGTCTTGTCTGTGTATGATATGCCATGGTCTAGTTGTATCGAGTCATGATTGCTCTTTTGTTTGTGATTGTTTTGTTCTGAACTTTGCGGGGTTCGGAATTATTTTGGATATGGACTGGCTTAGGAGGTATGCGGCAAGGGTTGATTGTAAGAGGCCGGAGGTGACAGTCGAGAATGTGGAGAGGCGAAAGGTTGTGATACGATGTAAGCATGAAGAAGGCGTCTTCATGAGCTTCATGTATTCGCTGGTTGTTCCACGGGATGGACTGTCATCGGTGCCTATTGTGAATGGATTTGAGAATGTCTTTGACGAGGTCAAAGGGTTACCGCCGCATAGGGAGATCGAGTTTCGTATCGATCTAGTTGAAGGAGCCAGACCTGTTGTGATGCCTCTTAGGCGGATGACGCCTAGGGAACAGCAAGAGTTGAAGGTGCAAGTTGATGACTTTTACAGAAAGGATTCATTCGGCGTAGTGTGTCCGAATGGGGTGCACCAGTTGTGTTTGCAACCAAAGCGGATGGATCGTTGAGGTTGTGTGTGGATTATCGCGAGCTGAATAAAGTGACTAAGAAGAACAAGTATCCGTTGCCGAGAATAGATGACTTGTTTGATCAGCTTCACGAAGCTAAGGTGTTTTCTCAGATGGATTTGGCAACGGGATTTCACCAGTTGAGAGTGGCAAAGGATAGTGTTCCGAAGACTGCTTTCAGGACACCATCCGGTTTCTTTGAATGGCTGGTAATGCCATTTGGATTGACCAATGCACCAGCATATTTTGTGGATCTTATGAATAGAGTATTCAGGGATCAGTTGAACAAGTTCGTACTTGTGTTCGTGGATGATATTTTGATTTATTCCAGAACTGAAGAAGAGCACAAGACGCACTTGCGGATTGTTTTGGAAATCCTGCGAAAACAACAGCTGAGGGCTAAGTTTTCGAAGTGTCACTTCTGGAAGAGTGAAGTGAGGTTCTTAGGCCATGTTATCTCTGGAAGTGGAATAGCGGTTGATCCCTCCAAGGTGGCAGCAATCCAGGATTGGGTTAGACCTAAGAATGCCTCTGATGTGAGAAGTTTTCTTGGATTAGCAGGATATTATCGTCGGTTTATCAAAGACTTTTTCAAGATAGCTGCACCATTAACAGGGTTGACGAAAAAGAATCAAGTATTCAGATGGGAAGTTAAGTGTGAGCAAGCTTTCGGAATCCTGAAAGAGAGATTGACAAGCGCTCCTGTTTTGGCTATTCCAAGTGGGAATGATGAGATGGTGGTTTACACCGATGCATGTGGTACTGGACTTGGAGCAGTGCTAATGCAAAAGGATAAAGTTGTTGCGTATGCAAGTCGACAACTGAAGCCGCATGAAAGGAATTATCCGACTCATGATTTGGAGTTAACAGCGATTGTTTTTGCTCTGAAGATGTGGAGACATTACCTATTGGGAGTTCGATTTGAGTTGTTTACAGATCATAAGTCATTGAAGTATCTTTTCTCCCAAAAGGATTTGAATCTCCGGCAGCAACGATGGCTGGAGTTTTTAGCATCATATGATTTTGGTATAGCCTATACCCCAGGAAAAGGTAACGCAGTGGCAGATGCGTTAAGTCGAAGACGTGCAGGATTGGGAGCCATGTTTTCAGAATGGAAGAGTCTCGAGTATTTAGCTGGATTTGACTTCAGGCCTAGATGTGAATTGGAACCTGAGATGTTGGCAAACTTATCGATAAGACCTTCTCTTGTGGAAAGAATTGGCAAGAGCCAAAAGCGAGACGATAAGATTGTCAAGATTATCCGTGATTTGGAATCTGGATTGGATCCAGAGAAGGATAAAGGATTCGAGGTCGATCGAGAGGGTTGGCTTCGGAAGCAAGGACGACTAGTGGTTCCCGATATAGATGAATTGAGAGATGAAGTTCTGAAGGAAAGTCATCACTCGAAGATGACAATTCATCCAGGAGGGAATAAGATGTACCGAGATATGAGGAGAACCTATTACTGGGAAGGTATGAAGAAGGATGTTGGAAATTTCATTTCCAAATGTATGAATTGCCAGTTGGTAAAAGCCGAACAGAAGAAGCCAAGTGGATTGCTTCAGCCATTAGAAGTTCCTACATGGAAGTGGGAGCAAATATCGATGGATTTTATTGATGGGTTACCTAGGACCAGAGCAGGAAATGAAGGGATTTGGGTAATCATAGATCGTTTGACTAAGAGTGCAAGATTCATTCCTTTTCGATCAACTAGGACTGCATCGAAATTGGCTGAGTTGTATGTTAAGTGGATAGTTCGATTCCATGGTATTCCGAAGAGTATAGTGAGCGATCGAGACCCATTGTTCACTAGTGGATTTTGGGAGAGCTTGCAAGAAGTTTTGGGAACCGAGTTGTGTTTGAGTACAGCTTATCACCCTCAAACAGATGGTCAGACCGAGAGAGTCAACCGAGTTTTGGAAGATCTTCTCAGAGCATGTGTTTTGGATTTCGGAGGATCGTGGGAAGATCATCTTCACTTGGTGGAATTTTCGTATAATAACAGTTACCAGTTAAGCATTGGTATGGCACCATATGAGGCATTGTATGGAAGACCGTGTAACTCTCCGGCATGTTGGCTGGAAACAGGAGAAAAGTTGATACTTGGGCCAGAGATGATTCAACAAACTACGGATTATATAGAGATCATTTGGCGACGAATGAAGGCAGTCCAAGACCGTCAGAAAAGTTATGCCGATAAGCGTCGTAAGGATTTGGAATTCGATGTAGGCGATATGGTTTTCGTGAAGGTTTCTCCACTGAAAAATGTTATTCAATTCAGGAAGAAAGGAAAGTTAACTCCAAGATTTGTTGGACCATTCCCGATCGTCGAGCGAATTGGAAAGCTCGCTTATAAATTGGAATTACCAGAAAAGATGTCGGGGGTGCACAATGTTTTTCACGTATCGTATATACGGAGGTATGTGCATGACCCAAGTACGGTGGTTTCTGTTGGTAGCTATGAAGATTTGGAGGTTGATCCAGTAGTTAAGAGATCTTGTAAGCCGCTTCGTGTTGTGGAGACTGACACGAAGCAGCTTAGGAGGAAGGTAGTCAAGTTGCTCAAGGTACAATGGGGTGATGATGTTAACGACTGTACATAGGAAGAGGAAGAGAGGATGAAGGCAGCTCATCCTGAACTCTTCGAGGTATGGCCCTAAGGTGTCGTGGCATCTCATGAATTTGTAACTTGTTCTAGTCCTAGAATTCTGCATGCTAGGTTAGTAATTGGATGCATGGTTTGTTGATTGCTATGGATGGTAGGCATGCAGAATAGTTTTAATTGCTCTTGTTTGTTTGGAATTTCGGGGGCGAAATTCCTAAGGGGGAGAGAATGTAACGACCCGTATTTTACGGATCGAAGGATCGTAGAATTGTTGTTATTAGGATGTTAGTGTGGTTAAGTCGTTCAGAATTTAAGTCGTGGAGATGAGTCGTGTAGGGATGAGTCGGGTAGAAGATAAGTGGGTTGTACGACTTGAGGAGTTGGAGCGACTCATGGTAATGACCGACTCATAGGGGTGACCGACTCATAGGAATTGGCCGACTTAAGGTGGTTAGCAAGTTTGTGGATTGAGCGACTTATAGGATGGAACGACCTAAGGGGTGGACCGAGTTAAGGAGGAAGGGAGACTTAGGGAAGTATGGCCGAGTTAAGAAGATGGCCGACTTAGTGGTTGGCCGGCTTAAGTGTTGCCGACCTAGAAAGGTCACCGACCTAAGAGCTAATGGTTTAGGGGAATTAACGACTTAGGGGTTAACTAGTTGGACCGACCTAGAGAAGTTAACAACCTATGGGAATTGGCCGACCCAAGGAGCACCTGTGTTGGAGTTAGGTCGGTGTAGCGGCTTAGGGTTAGGTCGGCAAGGGTTAGGTCGTACCCAGTGGTTATGTGTTAAGTCGCGTATGGGTTTGTGAGTGGTTGGTCCCAAGTCGTTAGGACGGTAGGGTGTGTTGGGTTGTTAGGTCGGCAGTGCTTTAGGTCGTAGATCGGCCTGAGTGTTAGGTCGCAAGTCGTTAGGTCTTCAACGACTTATGGGGCCGCCGACTTATGGGATTTCTGTCTATAAATAAAGGGGTTTGGTTCACTTTTTGGCACCGGATTTTGAAGCGACGAAGTTTTGCCATTTTGAGAGCTCGACTACTACACTTCTTCACTTCTTTTCTCCACTCTAATCTAGTGCTTATTTCCATCCAAGATTGAAGATCAAATCGAAGATCCAAGAGCCAAAGTTGAAGATCTCCATCCATTGAAGAGAGGTTTCATCATTTAAATCGGAATCTTGTCGGATCAAGCTAGATCCTTTGCTGTCCAGATCTGAAGATAGTTGCTTTTGAGGTGTTTAGGTGATTCGGTGAGTGGTGGTTATCTCTCACACGGACCCAAAGGAGTATATTGGATCGGTGGTTTGTTTGTGTGTTAAAGATAGCGATTTCATGCATTTTCCTTAAGTCTGCATGTAGATCTATTGTTCATGAACCTTTGATATCCATTTTACTATATGTTAACCTATGCTAGTTCATTCATCAAGATATTACTTAAAATTCATGCTTGTTAGATTTGGACCATTTAATTACGAAATTTCCATTATTGTTTTAACTGTCTACGTAGATCTTATTTGAATGATTGATTACTTGGATGAATGATTGATTTGATTTATTAGTTGATTAGTGATTGAATTTGGACAAGTTGGTCGAAGATGATTCAAAAGTTAAGTGGAAAGGCTCTTGAATAAGGAAAGCTGCTCGTGGCATATGAAGCGGATGATAAAGCTCATATGGATAGATTTGGTCATGATGTTGAGATGGGACTTTGCTATGATGTGATGAGGCAAAGCATGATGTTGAGATGAGACTTTGCTATGATGAGATGAAGCAAAGTGTGATATGAGATGGCCTTGGTTTAATCCAGACGGGATCACTCCAAGCATGTTGATAACTCGGTGATGTGGTCCGAGTTTGTTGATAATGGTTGGCTCGAGAGGCGCTTGAGCTAGTATGTGAATAGTCGTCGGGGAGGATGACTAGAAGGCTGAGATCTCATCGTTATTGAAGGTTCTAGCATACTCAAAGCAAGAGTACGTTGGGACGGGTCACGATGACGTCCCAAACACGGGTCACGATGACGTGTTAGTACTCTGGGCAGATTCGATAGTCCTAGGCACGGGTCACGACGACGTGCAGAGTTATGTCTAGAACCGGGGTTACCATTAGCCCTTGGTAGACGGATGAAATAATGGGCCGGTCATTCAGTTAACGGTGAAATCGAGGCAATGATAACAGTGATAGCCAGGGTCATGGATGTTTGGATGTTTTGGTTGCATTGTCGCTTGGGCTAAGAGCGATGTTTTCGGGGTGCTTACCTGATCTTGGTTTAGGCCTTGGGGGTCTGTACTTGGAAAACACCGACCTTGACTCGAGTGATAATTACCTTACTTTAATTGTCTGCTTTGCTATGTTTGTTTCACTACAACAAAAATCGCTTTTAACAGCAACAATTATCAGCGTTTATTAAACAAATGCAGTTAAAAATTATTTTAAACGAACTAATTTTCGTCAAAACGCTGACATAACGTTAAGTTCAAAACATTTCTCACTGCCTCTCTCATTATTACACTTTGTGAAAAAAATCGCTTTCCCTCTTCTTGTTCCCTCTTCTTTTCATTTCCCTCGTTCCTCAATTTCATCCTGCCCTAATTCCCTTCCATTCCATTTTCGTCGTTCTCTATTTCCTTTATTTTTCAATTTCATAGTGCCCTAATTCTCTCGTTCAGGTACGTTAACTGATTCAGTTCTAATTCGTCTTGTTTTCTCTGATGTTTGTATCCATTGATCGTATACTAATTTAGTTTTTGTTAGAAGGTTAATTCCAGAAGTCTTCAGTTTCGATTCAAACTTCGATTCATATTTTGATCCTGACATGGATTTTTATGTTTTGATTCAGACTTTGATCTCACTCAGGTACGGTAAGTTGAACTGCTTTTCATATACATTTTTGTTAAGTCTTATGCTGATTATTGAAAGAAGCCTGGTTCCTCTTAAATTTATACTTATATAAGCTTTGCAGTAGGTCAGAACTTAAAATTTACAAAAATGAAAAATTCTAAAAACATTATTATTGAAACTGCTGTGTGGCTTAAAAGATTCACTGCTCACTGGTTTAGTTATTGATTTTGCACGTTTTGATTATAGCCTGTGTTATTTAACTAATACGCCTGAGTCTACTTTCATTTGAATGTTTGATACTATTTTTTCTTCTGAGTTAAGGAATGATGAATGTTGATGTTTGTATTAGTGTGGTATGAAAAGAATTATTCCTGGATGAATATCATTATTTTTCGGTAATGATGAGTTTCCTAATCTGCTTCTAATGAACTGGCTTACACTATTAATTTTTTTCTCTGTGTGAATTGGTTAGAATGATTGAATTTTGATTATGTTGATGGGAAATGTTTTTTTCAAAGAGTATATATTTTGAAATATTTCTTGTTCTGGTTGCCATATAACATGCAATTGAAGTATACGTCGGACCTTAGAGAATATCATACACAAAATTAAATCAAATAGTTTGAAACAAAAGCATGTCTTAACTCAGTGTGTAATATCTGAGCTAGAGACAATTTTATTGAATCATTTTTGTGTGTATTGTTTTGTAATAGTTTAGTTAAGCATTTTATAACAAAAACTTGAGACCACGGTTCATGGTTAAGGAGATGAAACACAAGATGTTGTTTTCCTATACAGGGTCCGAGTTTATATTTCAGTAGCACAATTGATATTTCAAAAATCACCATGAGTATAATAACCTTTATAGACTTTTACTATATTTAATAACTTTTGTCCAATTCATCCAACTCAAGCAAATTATAAAATGAGGCAAACATCAAAATGGTCTATGAATTGAGTTAACTAATAACATTTTTTCCACTAAGTCACTAATCATATTAGCATAGGCTTATGAAGATGAATTCACTAATCAAATAGTACAAGCTTGATCTTCATATAGTCATATGACCAATCGGCCACATATTAAATTGAAGTATTATTACTTGGAGTTCCCAGTCTCATTGAGTGGTTACTGTTGAACCAATACCTTTAATGTTGACATGAATGTTCATAAAGGCTCATCAAATGTTGCTTGAATTATATAAACATAGCATAATGAAACACAACTAGCCTTCCCTAACTAATGATAGTGGAAAATAACGTGTAGGCATGGAATATCATTATCATCAGAGTAGTTATATTTTAGCTACATACACTTTCATGCAAACTGACTTGGTGATTAATTAAACATGAGTGGTCATCTTTATGGAATAGATCTATAGAAAGATAGCTTTTTTGTTTCATATTTTTGACTTCTAACTTTACAGATTTATTTCTTTAATAGACGAACCTCCATGTACATAGTTATGATAGCTCACTTTTTATTGGTATATATCATCAGAAGTGACTGCTTTCTTATTAAGACACAACTCCTCAAGATGTTGTATCGATTGATGCTCGAAAAGGGGTAAACATGTTTCGCAAAGTTGAAGTCCCGTAAGCCCAACTTCTTTAGTAATCTTTCTTCTTTATAACCTATTACATGTGTCAATGATGAAGAAACATATTATAAGGTATTGCTGTTGCAATTTTATGCCAAATACATGTTGGTTGGCCCAGCTAACATTGAATTATTCACTGTTTAATTTTTTAACTGTTGTGGATGAAGTGTATTGTCGATGAATTGTAAAAAATGCATTATTTTATATATATCAAGATGCTTTTTTGATTTAACGGAGTTAAGTTCAGAGGACAGTGTTTTCTATTGATGCAGTTGATTAGATTTTGGTTGGAGGACAGTGCTAAGTTTAGTTGTACTTTGGATCTAGTTAAGTGTATGAGGGTGGATGACTGATAGCATATTTTAGACACGATCTGTACGAAGAATTAAAGTTTTTGAAATTTTTTGGTTGTTGTAGTTGTTACATGTATATTAAGCATGTTGAATTCCACCATATTTCGAAGATTTGAGACGAGTTTTGATGGGTTGAATTTAGAGGCAGCTGTGGTTCTTTCTTGTGAGATCTAGAGAGCTATGTTGGTTCTAGGCATCATTTTGCTGCTAATTAATAAGATGGAATCTAAGGATTGATTATATGTCACGTATGCCTGATGGGTTTACAATGGACATGTTACCTTTTCTTTTTCTTCTTTTTTTTCCGTTTTGGGTACATACATGTATAAAAATAATTTCAAAATAATTTCAAGATAACTACTTTATGGATATAATAGTTGCACGATTTTTGCTCTTGTTTTCATTAGCACAATATGTCTGCTTCATGCTATTTATCATTACATTTTTAAATAAGCCCTAATCTAAGTTAGCTACAACCATCTAAGCATTTATTTTTTCAATTTAATAAACAATATACCTCGTACACTTAACTAAAATTCCTACTTCCATTCAACATTTTAGGGTATTCTCCATCCTACAATTTTAGCAATAGTCCTATCAATTCCTTTGATTTTTATTTTATTTTAAATGGTTTATTATCAAAGTGGAGCAGTAAAAAGAAAGAAAGGGACACATATTCAAAAGCTATAAACCCTAAGAAAGAGAAACTGTACCGAACTGGATCTCTTGTCAATAATGAAATTTTACATTAAATCAGATGACCATTTTTTTTTTTGCAAAGTCTTTTTTGCTGGGGATGTAAAGAGTTGAGGTTTTAAAAGACGAGAGATGGTTACTATTTTGAAGAGTGAACTTTTGAAAAAGGAAATGGGATTAAAATTGGCGGCGAATGAGGATGGTGTGTGTGGCCATAAATGTGAAACAGGATGTGTGTACTAGGTTTCTTAACTTATTGCAGCATAAAGTAATTTATTTATGCTTTCATAGTTGATGATTTGATTGTACAGTTTGATGCTTTTTTGTAGGGCTAGTGTGTTTGTTTAATATTCCAGGAATTGTTGTTGTTTTGGTGTTTATTTAACTAAGTTTTATAAACATAACTAATTAACAAAGTTTTATAAAAGTAATTAAGTTTATAAGAATTAACTAGATTACACATGTTGCTTTCAAATTGTACAAAAATTGAAATTTACTATATGCACTCTACAATTAACTAGATTATAAAAATTAAGTTCATAAGAATCGCATCCCTATTTTAAAAATAGTAACAATTGAGTTTATAAAAATTAAGTTTATATATGCAACCTTTATAGCTTAAGGCTCGATTAAATAAACTATAATGAAATATTTCTGTTTGGCTTCACTGTTGAAAATTCCGATACATTTTTTTTTGCAGAAGATGGAGATTTATTTTTAATGTATAATGGATACATGCACAAGTTAATAATGATTTTACTTTCTCATCCACTAACAAGGAACAATGTCTGTACCTTGAGCTTCATTTTTAACGTTATACCATAGGAAATTTTTGAGATCACTTGATTGACGTAAAAGGGAAAGATGTTATAAAAGGGGACCAAGCAATTTGATTTTTTTAACACTAAAATTTGTTGATAGCTGGTCCAAAATAGGATCTATGATTACTTGATCCTCAGTATAACCATATGGTGCTTGCAAAGTAAAATCATTTTTTTACATGGACCAGACAAATAACTGATTGTTTAGGAAACATCATTTCTGGCAGTCGACCTATCAATCTTTGAATATAGACTTAAATATAACCTATATTATACACTAAGAGTATTTGAATATAGACTTAAATATAGACATTCATTGGAGAAGTTATTTTGCAATTGATTCATGCTGCAAAAAGCTTTTTTCTTCACTAAGAGTAATATAAATCAGCATTTTTCATGTCTTATTTCTTGTACTATCCTAAGAAATGAAGAAAAACTCAAATATATAAATTCTTTGGTACCAAATATAGAGATGCAAAGAATTGAAAAGCTTTATAAAAGATGAAGCAAGCAAACAAAGAAGAAGCATGGTGACGATCTCCAGGCATATAAGCCTATAAATTTCACTTGAAACCCCAGGTATGTACTTTACTCAGGTTATACTTCTTACCAAAATTTTGCTCCTGAAACCAGATAGCCTACCCTTCTTACTAAATGTTCTATATGAGCGATGTTGGCACCTGTGTTCTGATTATTTTTATCATGACATGTTAGTGCCATAAACATAGTAAATATGGAGTTCCAAATAGAGATTAGGAATTTTCATGCATATAATTTAGGAATGCATCAACTATTAGCACTATAGAAAGTGGTCAGTGTATGCAACTCGTATAAAAAGGATAGTATTGCACTTCTTCTGACATTTTTATCTTACCACAAACAAACTGTTTTATTTTTTAAGCCCATTTTTGCTACAGAGTTTATAGTTCCTTCAAATTTCATATATTTTGTGACATGCACAACATGAACAATCACAGACCTTCATTTTAATTGAATATACTACATTTTTTTACCATACAGAATTTGGAAGAGCGTTACATCTCGAACTCATCCAAATATCTTAGCATAAAAGAAATATTAAAGCAAGAGGAGAAGGAGGGAACATCGAAAAAGACTGGAAGTTGTTCTAAAGCTATGGTCTGGCTTACCAGGTATCAAAATCTTAACCCGAAATTCAAAAATGATTCATCCGATATATCAAATATGTGGAAAAAATTCAGGTGAGTATTTTTTATATTAGATAATTATGATGCTTTAGCCTTGAGGTATTACAAAGATTAGAGAAGGATCCTAAAATGACACTAGAACAAGTTGTGGGAGAAGCTTACAAGAATGTACTACAACCATGGCATGGTTGGATCTCCACTACAGCTTATAAGGTTCTCCCCTTGCAAGATTATGTTTGTGTATTTTATTTGGAAGTATATTTTGAATGCAAATTTATTTAGAACATGTAGCAATGAAGCTCATTCCAAAAAGAGAAATCCCTTCTTCCACCCGCAAGCTAAAAATACGAACAACAAAAGAAAATTGAAAACAACAAGAAAAACTTGAAACAAAATTTTTAAAAAAAATTAGGATAGAACTTAAAACAAATTAGAACAAGACAAATTTAAAGGTAATTTTTTTAAGGATAAAACAAAACAAAACTAAAATAAAGCAAACCTTTTTTTAAGTGAGATAAGGGAATTAAAAGAAATTATTTACAACTCAAAGCAAAATTCCATACAAGAAATCTCAAAGCAATACTCACAGCAACATATTAAAAAAATCAAGCAAGAATTTCATTTTGTTTTTTCCTTTGTTTTCTTAGTTTGGATAGACCAAATACGAAATTATATTCACGAATCCTGCAAAAAAATTTCAACCAAATTCGACGTAATTTCAAACCTAATTGCAATTTTCCAGAAGTAAAGGTGATTCCCGATCAGGCGAGGGAGGCGGTGGTCGAGACATCATGATTGAAGGCGATTTTTGGTTTCTGGTGGTTGGAAGTTTAGTCTAGTTTGCACGTCGAAGTCGAGTGTGAAGCCACGGTGATTGAGGTGATTGTGCTTTGAGTTGCTGTCAAGGGTGGATGATGTTACGTGAAGGGCGGTGAAGTCTTGGGTTTGGGTTGCAATGTGCTCGAAGTGAGGTGGCTTGCTGTAGATTTAGTTCTGGATGCAGGGGGAAGGTGGTGATGATTCACAGTTGAATGAAGTGATGGAGAATGTGAGATGACCAGCGAAGTGATGGACTGGGAAGACGTGGGTTGTAGGGGTTGCTGTGTGGTGCTGCAGGGAAGTAGCAGTTAGTATTGGGTATGGTAGTGAGGTGGTTGTTTGAATGGCCAAGGTTTAGTGGATGGTTGCGGCGATTTCTGGTGATAATTGCGATGCGGCGGCAGTTTGCAAGCAGAGAGGCAGCTTATCTGGAAATGGTGAGATGATGGTCAGGGGGTTACAAGTAGTGGTGGATGATGTAGAAGATATGAATAAAGCAGAGATGAATAGGGTATTATGATGCAAATTGTAAGTTGTGAGTGACTGGGTTGATGCAAATATAATGGCAGATGTGAAGCTGTAGCAGGATGTTGGGGATGGCAGTGCATAGTGGTGCACTGAGGTCTAAAGTGTGTTGTGGTGTATTGTGGTGAAGTGAAGTTGTGGAAAGGTGATTGAAGTGGTGGTTGCGTGTTGTTCAGGTTTGGAACAGTGAACCATAGGCAGTTTTGTTTGATGATTGTCAGTGAAGTAGATGATGGTGGTGTGAAGTTAGGTTGTAGTGGTGGTCTGTTGAGTACTGCACTGTAGGTTGTGGTTGTTTAGGTTGGTAAGCTTGTGAAAGGCAGCAACTGGCAGTTGTGTGATGTAGTTATAGTGTAATTTTTTTTTCTTTTTTGGTGAAGGCGGTGGGTGAAGACAGTTGATGGTTTTTGATTAGTGAGCGATATGGGTGTGCAGTATCAGTGGGAAAAGCAGGTAAGTGGTGAAATGGTGAATGGATGAACTACAATGTTGCTGCAGTTGGTTGATGCAAGAGGAGGTGGGGATGTTGATATGTAAGGTAGTAGTGGTTGAGGGCAGAGACAGGTAGAACTGCATAAGTGAACACTGAAGTGAAATGATGGTTTGTGCTGTGGTAGTTGATGTCAAGGCAAGGAAGGATATGTGGTAGTATGGTGGCTGTTTGAATGGTGCAAGAAGTAGTTATGAGTGGTGGATGGTAATTTGGTGAATGAAGTGATATAAGAAGTGATTTTGGTTTGTTGTTTGGTCTTTGAAGTTGATGAGGCAGCAAGACTATGTTGGTGATGTAGATGAGCAAGAAGTGGTCGATGGTTGATAGCAATGTGATATGTTATGATTAGTGTTGTTGGAGGAAGGTGATGAGGGATGTGCAGTGAAGCGGTTGACTGGTGTGGAAGTGATGTTAGAGGAGCAGTTGACTGTGTGCAGTAAAAGGAGTTGTATCAGTAGCAATTGATGAACAGGGTAGGGATATTTGCTGCTGTGGCTGTTGAGACGCCAAAAGGTAAGTGATGTGGTGTTTACTTTTAAGTGTAGGAGGAAATGAGGGTTGTTTGTGATAGTTGGTGAGATCAGTGGGTGGTATGGAAGCACTGTGGTTTACAGTTTGGTTTGAAGCACTGTGTGGTAGTAAAAACTTGATGGTCAAAGAGGAAGCAGCAGTTGTTGGTGGTAATATGGTTTGTATGGCAGAGGGTGGAGGTAAGGGGATGCAGTAATATGCAGAAGCAGGATATGCAGTGAAATGAAAAAAGTGAATGGCAAGGGGTGGACAGGGTGCAATGTGTTTGGTGTTGAAGTGAAATGCATAGTGTCAGTGGGCAACTGAAGATAGTGGAAGGTTATGGATTGAAGACAGTGGGGGATGTTTCAGTTGTAGTGGCAGATTGCAGGAGGCACGAGATACAGTAGTTAAACAAAGCAGTGACATTAGTGTTGCACTGATACAATGCACTGTTTTGAATTTGTACAGAGGAAAGTTGATATAATAGAAAAAGAAATTTGTATAAAAAAATTGTAATTGTAAAAAGAAATGAAATGGATTATAATTTTTTTTCCTTTTCAAATGAAATTGTGTATTTTTTTTAAATATGCAAATGCAATGCAAATAGAAAACTAGAACAACATGCACACAATCAGAATGCAAACAAAAAAAATCAAATAAACACACGAATTTTTTCTTTTCTTTTTTAAATGAAAATTGCAAATGCAAAATAAAAAAGCAACAAATGCAAACAAACATACAAACAAATGCAAGCAACAATCACACATACACAAAAAAAAAATTAAAAAAATATATAAATTAGCATGCAAAACAAATACACAATAATCGAACAACAATAATTCGAAGAATAAAAAATAAAATAAAATCAATTCGAAGTGATATACTGAAATTTGTTTCTCTGCTTCAGCCATTTTTTGATGAAATCAGTGCACTTTTGGTGAGACTGATGCACACACACACAACATATGCATACATACATACATATATATATTAGGCTAAGAGACCTTTTAAGATTTTGGTACATGTTATGAAATATCTTTCCTGACAATTTTCTTTGGCAATGACAGAGAGAGCTTCGATTGGACAAACTGAAATCAACATAAAGGGATAGGCTCAAACTTTTGATATGTTCATCTTGTAAATACTATCACAACGGTATCAGCTTTAATGTGTAATAATAAAGATGGTGTCTGCCTCTCATTAGTTTTGCTAAAATCCTCAGTAGAAAAGATGGTGTCTGCCTCTCATATACATAGCAGTTTTAATGGTTAAGAAGTGCAAGGTAGAAAGTACAGATATTGATCTCTTAGCCTTTTCCATACAGAATCTCATCAGGTATGTTACTGCACCTCCTTTCAGCCTTGCTAGATTAGATGACATGTCGATATAGTGTAGATGTGAATATTTGTTTCAGTAATGCATCTAATGTTAAAACATTACATGGATTGTTGAATTACTAGAATGAAACTGTTTACATAGAGTTATTTTGGTTGTTTGTGGCCTCAATAGGCAATCATATATATACATTTAAATATATACAGCTAGGCTTACACGTTATAAAATGTAATTTATGTTGTAAATCCCGGCAATGATTGATAAATCTAAATAAACATCATGAGTGTTGACTTTATTAAAAAAATTGTAACTACATATGAAATAGAAACATTCATGCAAACAATATAAAAACTACAAGGCATAAAAAATAGAAACATTTATACAAACAATGAATAAACACACGTTATTGAAGTGGTTTCTTCCTTTGGAGTTGCTGATGCGTGTGTGTAGTTTAGTTTGTAAATATAGTGCAGTTCCTCCGTTTTGACTTGTCTTTGTGCATTTGGTTTGATCTTAGTCATGCGTAGATTTTATATTAAGGACTGCTTCTTCACTTAGTATTTAAATGATCAACTAGATCGTGAAATATAACTATGTTACTCTAGAGCAGTTTAGCTTCGTTAACTGAGCTAACCTACTAATGCGTACATTGCCTAGGTTTCGGCTTAACATATCATATAGTGATTTTTTGGCGCAGTTAAGCATTTTAGCATATGAAACTTCAAATTTTTAGATGGTGTTTACTCACTGACTTCAAATTTCTTCATTGCAGGTAATTAAAGATGGCGATGACACATTCTTCTTCCGTAGCAAGTAGCAAGCATATGGAACTTTTTAGATGCACGTTTTGTTGTTGGCATTTGGTGCGGACTTACTGTATTGATATTATATTTTTGTTTAACATATAACGTGTCTTTATTTAACAGAATTTGTGGGAACTTGGTTTGCTTTGTTATTTTTGTTTATGGATATTATTGAAACTTGGTTTATGGATGTCTTTTGTTTATTAATATTGTCTTAACTAGTTTATGTAACTAATTGATAGTTACAAGAACATGTTATATATATACTAGTTGCTTGAATATACTCAAAATATAGTTCTGGAATATTCAAAAATAGAGTGGAATATTAAAGCTGTTATATAAATAGAAAACAGCGTCTGATTAATGCTGTCAATGAAGAAATAACAGCGTTCAATTCGTGCTGTAATTATCTTTAAATAGTCAATAACAGCGTTTAGTACATGCTGTCGAAATAGTTGATGATTCAATAACAACGTTTATAAAAAGATGTTGTAAACAGTTAAAGTAGAATTAAAACATATTCGACAATTAAATTATTAACGCTGTAGAAACATAATACAACATGTTTGAAAACGCTGTAAAAACATTATTGACAGCTTGTACAAAACGCTGTCAAAGTGATGTTTCAACAGCGTTTATCAAAAAGCTGTTGTAAGTTCTGTATATACGACAACATGTCGTTATACAGCGTTTGAACTAACGCTGTTGTATCGTATTACAACGTTTATCAAACGCTATTAAAAGCCTTTTGTGGTGTAGTGTTTCTGCTTAGTGTGTCTGGGGCTATCACTGTAGAAAGAGGTGGAGTGGGATGGTTGAGTTCCTATTCCTTTTTACCGTTTATGCTCTTTTGGTATGTTTGATAGTTGATTTACTGCTCACTAAGACTTTTGTCTGACTCAAGGTTTTATGTTTAACTCTTATTACCGTGGGCTGTTCATCCATGTTGGGATGGGCAGACTAGGTAGCAGGTGACAGGTGCTGTTCTTAGTGACCAACGCTGTTGATGACGAAGACGAGCTGGAGGCTTTTGTATATTGTTTTCTTACCATATGTACTGGATGTTCCGCTGTTTGTATGATTCTCTGAGTGTTATGTAGTGAGGCTTGCTGTATTGACTTTTCAGATTGTTGTACCAAACTATTATGAGTTTATATGATGAATTCTGTTCTATGGAGCTTCACTATGTATACTTTTCTATTGTATTTTATCCATGCGCTGTGAGTAATACGATAGACTATTGTGTTTACCCTACTCTGATGATCGTCCATGGCGGCCTGGCACACTTTTCAGCGCACTATTTCCTTGTTTAAGTGCAGGAGTCAAGGGCGGTCGTCACATTGTTTGCAGAAAAGAAAAGAATACTGGACGAAGATTTTTCGGGTGTAGTTCGTACAACGAACATAGATTGAATCCTTGTGAATATGATTGTTGCAATTATTTTAAATAGATTGATCAACCTTTGTGCGAAAGGGGACTTGAGTATGCCCACGAATTGCAAGCTGAAATAAGTCGTTTGAAAAGTGTGAATGAAGAACTAAGGACAAACAGTGGAAGGCCTAGAATGTGGTAGATGTTTGGGAGTTGGTTAAGTTGTCATATTTGGATTTTATGTTGAACCGTTGTATTTGTAATATGTTGTTATGAAAATGTTTCTATTTGTTGTAAATCGTAACGTGTGCAAGGTAGATAGTTTATTATGTTGTTGAAATACATTTGATATTGTTGACTTTATTGATGAGATATATTGGTTACGTTATTATATTGATTTGCTTGTTTGGGTTTTTTTAAAGATTGAGTTGACTGCTTTTGGTTGAAGATTGCCTGCGGAAGTAAAATCTACCTAGAAAAATAGGTAATAAATCATCAAATTGAGGTTTATAGTTATGTCAGTGAACAAAAACTATGACTGTGGTATTGTAACTTATTTTGCAGATAATGCCAAAGGTTCCGACTATATTTTACTTTGATGGTGAATTGTTGGTTGATGATGAAGGTAAACCTAGATATGTGGGCGGAAAGCGAAAAGGATCGACAATAAAAAATCATTGTAGTTTCGAAGAGCTTAAACAAAGGGCATATGAAGTAAAAAAGAAAATCCTATGACATATGATTTAAAATTAGCAGTCAAATGGGTTCGGGATGATGGTGCATCCACTATTGATTTGGAGGACGACGATGATTTGAACTCTACCTTTTCAGTTGGAATGAGAGTTATAGAAATCTACGTTGTGAGAATGGAACATGAAAATGTAGTTGAAACACAAGCGCCAGTAATCTCTGGGGGGTGAGTATGTGCATACCACACAGTTACAAGAAACAAAATGGTCGGCGTATCCATCGTATCTTTCAAGTCATCAAAGTGGAGGTTTACAAACTTACTTCACAGGTACAGCGGAATGGCTGGAGTCTCTTCTAGTCAGGAACAAAATATGATGCAGAACGCTATAAATCCAAATCAGCCGCAAGCATTTGGAAAGTGAGTACTATTATACGTTGGCACTTGTATTTTGACTTACGTTAATGCAAAATATATGACGATTATTTTTTGCATTCCTAGCGGCGTAGATGCATTTACTGGTTGTGACGACGATGGTGCCGATTATCATGTTGATACTTTACAAGAGATTTGTGGGCAATTGGATAGCATGGAAGTTGCTTGTGCAGATGATGAGGATAGAACTTGGATACATCAAATGGAAGTTAACAATGATGCAATCATATATGCAGACATTGAGGAGGCAGATGATGTAAATGCGGAAGAAGAAACAATCACATATGAAGAGGCTCTGGCAGATGATTTATGACGACATCAATGATGGCGAAATCAATAATGGAAAATTGTCAACTAGACGTGGAATTTTTTGAAAGAGAATGTGTGAAGAAAGGTCCACGAGTTGGGTTGATTTTTGAAAGTAAGCAGAAGCTTGTTGAACAGTTATGTGAATGAGCGATTAAATGTTCAGTTTCGTTTCAAGTTCTGAAATCACGTGCAAATCAATACACGGTCCGTTGTGATGTAGAAGAAATATGCCCTAAGCGTATTCATGCAAGCCTTTCGGTAAGAAAAAATTCAAATTGGTGAAAGATAACTGCATATGGAGGCGATCACACTTGTTTAAATGCAACCATCAACTCAAACCATCGACAGGCAACTGCTAAGTTTATATGCAGCAAAATACTTCTTTTGATTAAAGCTGAAACAAACATGATTGCAAGAACTATTCAAGAGACAATGTCCAACATGTTTCATATTAAAGTGAGTTATTTTCGAGCCTGACACGGACTGCAGAACGCTGTTGCAATGATTTATGGCGATTGAAAATCTTCGTACGTGGAATTGCCGAAATATCTTAGAGCCCTACAACCCGAAACTATATATGATGTTATTCATAGTCGTGGTGTTTTTGATGGTGCATTTTGGGCTTTCGGACCTTCTATTCAAGGCTTCGACCACTATCGACCCATATTGTCTATTGATGGCACTCATTTATACGGAAAGTATCTGGGTACATTACTAGTAGCAACTGGGGTGGATGCAAATCAAGGGCTATTTCCTTTAGCGTTTTCTATTGTACAAACAGAGCATGGCATGGAGTTGGTTTTGTTCGTTGCATATGGAATTATATTACATCCGTACGTACTAGATGTATCACCTTTATCTCAGATCGTATGAAAGGAATTCCACGTGCGCTTAGAGAAGCTTGACCAATTGAACATCATCATCGCTTTTGTATCCGTCACATTAAAGCAAATTTTAAGAAAGCGGGGTTTGGTACCGATGAGCTACAAAATTTATTACACTCATGTGCCACGGCATCAGAGGTCGTAAAATATAACGATCTTCGAAAACAGTTGAAGGATGTAAATCGAGATGCCAATGCATGGATTGAAAGAAGTTTGAAAGACGAGGAATCAAGCTGGGCACTTTGTCATGACGGCGGAGTAAGGTTCAATATGATGACGACCAATGTTTTCGAAAGCTTTAACGGTGTGCTCAAAGGAACTAGGAATTTACCCGTTAGATCATTGGTTGCACGAACGTTTCATCGACTGAACCATTACTTCGTCGAACGACGAACTCAAGGGGAAGAGTGGACGTCGCAACTCACACCTAGGTGGGAAGCACTAGCGCGGAGAAGAATGGAAGAATCGAGGCTCATGTCTATAGAGAGATATAGCTTCGTTGAATGGAAGATGGAAGATGTACATATGTTTGACTATAAGGTGAATATCGAAGATATTGTTGCCAAATGTTCGTGCAACATGCCGACATTAGATCATTTTCCGTGCTCCCATGTATTAGCGTCTTGTTCATGTGGTTCAGGCGGTGCTAATAGAGCGTATTCTGACTTAATCTCCATGTGGTACACGAAGGCTATGTATTCTGCAGCTTATGCTCCTTTATTCCACCCTGTACCAGATAGTCGACATTGGAACGTCTACGATGGTCCAATTATACAACCACCGCCTGTACGCAGAAATTCAGGTCGTCCTCGATCCACTCGATTAGAAGGTTTCATGGATCCTCCATCTTCATCCGGCCATAACAGATGTAGCAAATGTGGTACTATTGGCCATAAGAAAAAAACTTGTCCACGATGAATTGTAATAGAAGTAGAACGTCTATGTACTATATGAGTTGTTGACTTTGTTATGTAATGATGTTGTCATTCGAATGATGGTATGTAGAATATTGTTAGGACTTTTTATGTGAAAGTGTGTAATGTACGGTATTGAAAGAGTTCTCTGTCTTCGGCAGGGTCAAAAACATGCTTGCGCATATATGGATTGCGCATGCTATGTTGTCAATACAGCTTGCGCAATCCATATATGCACAAGCGTATTTTTAAAATTACCCAAAAACAGTTTGCGCAAATGTGGAATGCGCAAGCTGTATTGACAATAAAGCTTGCGCATTCCATATTTGCACAAGTTGTTTTTTGGGTCAGTTCAAAATAGTGAGCTGCTTTGCCAACTCCTACACCAAAATTTGCAAACTCTCAACTTCCCAAAGCATGCACACAATATTCCATTAACAATACCATCTCCAAACAAAATAAATAGCATGATTCAACTGATAAAATAAATATATTGAATAAGTCGTACAATAACATAGAAACGAACAAGTCTTACAGTAAATAGATTGAACAAGACGTACAATAACCCCTTAACCAACTAAAAAAAACAGCAACAATAAGACCAACGAATCCGTTTGTACAATAACCCCTCAAGTGATGGTGTCTTCTTCTTCTTCTTCCGTTTGTACACGATGGGAGCCGATCCTTGGCCTTCTTCGAATGTAGAAGCGGGTGTCGGCAATGGAATTTCTTGTGATTGGCTTGGCCCAAAAATGAGTTCTTCTTGTTGAATTTTCCATTACGGCGCCTCTTGCGTATGCTCATATGTCGACTGTCCAACATATCCGAATTATTGTTCTCCTTCATGCCAAACGGGCCAGTCAGCATGAGTTTCTCCACCGGTGTATTGCTGCTCTACCTCGGGCCAAGCGAGCCATCCAGTTGTAGTTTCGCCATCGGGATGTTGTGAAGTCTCCCCCTCCACGTGTGCCTCCTCCCATTCGGCTTGTCCACCCGCTACTATGGTATGTGTCTCTTCTACAATGCGCAGCGGCTTGACCGACCTTCTTAGCTTGTTCTGACCCAAAATCGTGTCAAGTATTCGTCATAGGTCAATGCACTTGCTTTTGACCTTGTCCGGCTCCATATGACTTTCTTCTATTTCATCCACGACATCCAAAGCGCTGTATATTCCGCTTACATAAACCATAAGTCATAACAATGCATCAATATGATATAAAAATTGAACTATAAATCTTTTGAAATGACAATACTAACCACATACGTTCTAGAGGAGCACGGGGAGTGTACGCAACCAACTTCCTTGCCATTTTTTAAGAATATAACAACGAGTAATTTGTCCATACCAATACTCATACTCGCTCAAAGGTGTCGGAGGCTCTCGTACTCGTTCGGCACGATCAATTCTTGATTGTCAAATAGCTATACTTTCCTTCAAAAATGCCATCCAGCTAGTGGGTTCTGGATCAAGGGGGATGACAGGATCGAGAATGTGCTGATAATCAAATGAAAATTATCTCATAATCTGATCGGGTGCATACAACTCGAAGTCTAAAAATATAATCAGTCGACTCTTAGCAATCCAACCGGCGAACACATACTTTATTTCCGGATGTCCAAACTTGTTCACTAATGAATATGGTTCCCATATAACCGCATCATCTGCCAACAAATCCAACTCATTACGGTAAAACTGTATATTTCTTGGCGTCTCACGCCAAATCCTAGCATAATTCCACCTAGCCCCGAATGGAAGATACAGATCTAAGTCGGTAGGAATTCTAATAGACGGCCGTCCAATAGCAATATGCGACCATGACCATAGTTGCAACAACGTTGCAGAACACCCTAAAACTTTTCGACGTTGCAAAGCAACCTGCGACAACTCACTATACAAATAGCATAGAACAACACTACCCCAAGAATGATATCCACAGCCAAATCATCCAAAAAAGGTAAAAAATTCAAACTTAATCTCCCTTTCGAATGATCGGGAAATAATCGACAGCTCAAAAAATACAATATCATGGCACGAGTGCAGCGAAGTATATCTAAATCGGTCGCCCCTTCGGGTAGTGGTTCGAAAAATTCACTTTTAAACCAAGTCATTGATAACTCGCTTTTAGACTTAACCGCCTCTCTAGGTGGAAAAATACCAAGCAAGTCATGAGCCAATTCGATATAATCGATATCTAAATTTTGCAAACATACCGGACGACCGTCTGCTTTAAGACTGAAAAGAAAATGCACATCCTCTAGAGTCACTGTCTTCTCCCCGACTCTCATATGAAACGTATTTGTTTCCGGCCTTTATCTATCGCATAAAGCGGTAATAAGGTGATGATCGAGACGAATGTAGGCGATTTGCATAGCTTGCCAAAATCTGGAGATTCGTAGATTCGCCTCCAATCTTGGATCTTTATAATCTGTGACGTTTCGGATTTTGCCCGCTCGAAAATCGACATCCATACTTCAAATCGTATTCGAATGCCATAGATTCGACCGTTCAAATCCGATTCGCCGGAGCTTATAACAACATTAAGTAAACAACACAACGGAATAAAAGAATAATACATTGATATACAGCCTTGATACAATATCTGATACAACAGATGATCCAATAGATATCAATATACATCAGAGATATGATACTATAAAATAGCAGCGGAAAAGAAAACGATAGATAACATCTAGCAGCGGAACAATATAACTCTTAGATAGTCTTCAAAAGAGAACTCCGAGAACTGCAACTCCATCTCCAAGAATCAATCCAGCAATAGCTCGAACCCCCAATAACGATGCACCAAACTAAGCAAGAATGGTGTGATCCAAAGACTGAACTAACTCCAGATAACCTACTAAACCTGACTATCTGAAAAACCCAACTCTAGACTACTCGTGTAGAAAATAATGAGCACCCAGAGTTTAGGAAAGAAACAATAAACTCCGGATTAGTCGTGGGACTGGTGTGAGCAACAAAAACAGTTTATCTTTTAAAACATTCAACAAAAAATTTTCAAAGTCAATTCGCAATGCTTTTTAAAAATGAGACTACCATAAGGCCTCCCGCACACACACACAATGCAAACGCAGAATCGGAGGAGATTTCTCCTTATGATAGTCAAAGATGCTTGATACGCATTAAAAAGAAACATTTGATATTATTACTAGTGCATAGTGTAAGAAAAATTCATTTCGAAAGTAGAATATAAATCTTAGCCAGCATAGACATTTCGAACTATGCCTACTATAGCTACCATCCAAACAGTGGTGACCACCATAAGTAAATGGCAGGTTCTACAACTAATACCGTACAAGGTTTCGTATTGGGAATTGGATTTCCAACGAATGATCAGGCCAAGGAACTTCCCATTGCCACATGAGAATGCCTCTGGATGGACATCCCCGAGAACCAAACCGGATCTCTACCAACACAAGGCCGGGTTACCCCTAACTGAGTAACAACTGACCGAATATGCCATCCCCCGGTCCTTTGGGACCTTTCAACCGAGCGCTCGTAATCAATTCACACAATCATAAAGTGTTTTCAACATGAGTAAGTATCTGGGCTCCATACCATGATACCACCCTTTTCCAGAAGGAAATGCACATACCCTAAAGGGCGCTACCCCTCATAACCTTGCCGCATCTTTCCTGTTTTGACCATTCCGGGGTGTGAGGCTCGACGACGTCACGTCCACAAAAACATACTTTATACAAAAGCCATGCTTTGGGTCAACAAATGATCATAGAAATGATCACCAGGATAGACGATCAAATAAATGATCCTATCACAAATAATCAACACAATGATCATTTCACAGCAACACTCAGCATGTCACATTACCAAATTGGGAGTATATTGCTGATAACATTCAACTACATAACCTCTGAGCTCGTACGTCTCAGAGAAGGGTGTTAAGCTAAAAGAATAAATTCTCCGCCACCAACAGAAATATATTTGAAAGAAATCGGCTTTATATCTCAATTTGTAATGCCAGACATACAATCCATACAAGTCTGTTCCGGGATCGAACAGAACCGAAGGCACTTACAAAGAAGTCCTTGTAATCCGGATATTCACAATCCCGATCGGATTTCCCATCACTTAGGGAGTTTCTATACCGGCGCGACTCGGTGCAGAAACAATCGATAGGTCATCCTATCGCTTTCGCAAATACCCGGTCTTCATCACCGGTCTTCAAATGCTATCCATAACGACGTATCACATATTCGGAATGGGTTATACGACACAAAGGTCCTTTCCTGGTTAAACCGAATAGTGAGCACGATATTTCAAAAACAAATGGATAATGGGATTTCAATTAAGTCACAACTTATTACCCAAAACTTTCTTCAAATGGCTTAACAAATTACCATTTTCAATCTTTAAACAAAAAGATTCATTTTCACAACCTTTAACGGTTTAAACAATTTTCACATTTTTAATCTTTTAAACAAAAGATTCATTCACAGATTTTCCAAATCAATTTTCATTTCAATTTGATTAACTCGTTAAATCTTTAAATCAAAGATTTAACTTATAGTCTTCAAAACAATTTCATTTCAATTTGATTTAAACAAATCATCAATTTAAATCTGTTAAAAATAAACAGATTTAATTCATAGCTTTCAAAAAGAATTCATTCATAACTTAGGAAAATCATTTCTCTATTCAATCTTGAAATTCCCCTAATTAAGTGGAATCTCAGTTCTTATCTAAAAGTGTTTATCATTTGAAAACAACAGTTTTCATTTTGGAAATCTGATTCATTTATATGAGTTGAAATCCTTGGGTTAAATTCAAATTCCCAAAACCATACCTTTAAAATGGTTTAAATTCATACAAACATGTTTATAATATCTTTAACCATAATTTCCAATCATCGAATTCAATTCCAAATATCGAATTCAAATTCAAATTGAATTATTTAAATTGGAGATTTTACCAAGTTATTCAAAATAGCTTTTATCTGTGAAAACCTTTTTCAAAAGCTTTAACGTTCAACCCAAATCCATTTTCAAAATCAATTTGAAATTAAAACTTTAATTTCAAAAACATTAAATTTAAATTATCTGTGACTTAACCGATTTCCTCGTGAAATCCGTATTTGTGTGTGTATGGTGTAGTCCAGGGGTTATACACAATAGTGCAACATCATTCAATCATGACAGATCTGAATACAGGAATATAGTCGATAAGCGATATAAACTATAACGCTTATCTGTTATATACAGATCACAAATATATATGCCACGGCTAGTAAATTACATCACAGATAATTTATCACAGATCACGACATAAATCAGGATATATACAAAGCATCATAAATCAGGGATATCAACAATCAAGTCATCCAATAGAATCCAAACATCTATAAGTAGGATCAATTTAATTATCTGATAAATTTAAATCAGATTAAATTTCTATGAATAATTCTTTTCACATTTATTATCAAATAAATTTCAAGTAAATGATCCTCATTAACTATTCATAATTATTTAATTACTATTCTTAAGTAATTAAACTCAATTTAATTATTGTTAGTTATCATTTAATTAACCTTTAAAATCATATATTTAATCACTGATTATTTAATTAACCTTTAAACTCATATATTTAATCACTAATTATTTAATTAATCTTTAAACTCATATATTTAATCACTGATTATTTAATTGATTAAGTTCTAAACTGTAACTTAATAAATCTTAATTACTTGATTAAATAACCTTAATCATTTGTTTAAAAGACAACTCTTTATTAAATTAATGAATCTTATTTACAAATTAGTTTACCTTAAATAAATTTAACTCAAATCTTAATTTCTTGATTAAACAAATTAATCAATTATTCACTTGAACTAATTTAATGAGTGCATATCATTTTATCTTCACTAATTCAAATTTAAAACATTTTCTAACTAATGTTTTAATTATCATCACAAAGCAAATTTAAACAATTTTAACTATTAAAACTTCTTTGATTTTAGAACTAGGATTCAAATTATCTTTAATTTAGATTTAAATTTAGATTTAAACTTCTAGTTCCAACTTGCTTAAATTTTTCATTTAAAATTTCAACTCCATTTCGAATTTCTTTAATATAAATTGAATTGCTTTTAAGTTATTAAAACAATTTAAATTTAAAACTTATTTATGTTTAAACTAAACTCTACATTCAACTTGAATTTATATTAACATTTTAATTTGAACTCAGCTTTAAAAATCTTGGTTTAAAATTTAAATTTAGTTTTAAAATTTTCAATTTAAACTGGGACAAACTCTGACCCGAGTTTACCCTGTCCCTGCTTCGAGTAAAAATTCGAAACACACGTAAATTTCCCGAGTCTCTCCCCTTTCTTCCCCAACCAACAAAATTACCCTGACCTACAAATGCACCGCACACGTGCTCCTCCACCAGAGCCACCTCCGGTCAACCACCAGACCTCCATCCCATCCACGACCATCACCTGACACCACCACGGCCTCCCAAACCCACCACGTTTTCTCGAATCAAAATCGAGCATCTAACACAAAAACCTGGAACACTCGCAACCTTCAACTTCCAAAACCTGGAAGTTCGCCGTCCTCGCCACCTCGTTTACCAGAGGCGCTGAATTTCTGGCCATCACCTCATCGACGTCTCCCCTACCTTCACTCCAAATCGTGTAACACTCGATCGCACATAGGGGTTGAACGAAATGAAAATACTCGACCCTCCAAAACTAGGTCATCGGAAACAATCCACTCGCCGCCGCTTCCACAAGGCACCGCACCCCCATCCACCATTTTTCCCACACTTCCTGTTCGCTCCTCCACCTCCAGCCCAAGCCCCGACCCCTCTGATCAAATAGACCGACCTCGGCGACTCGAAATGCAAAATTCGAACGAACCCAAACTACTCACAAACTAGATCGCTAAAAATTATGATATGAACTTTAAAATTCACGTCTTCCAGTGAAGATTCAAGCTAAGTATCTGAATTCGAAAATTTCAAGATTCAAATTTTGATCAATTTGAAGTTGTGCTCAAAAATATCTCTTTCCAGAGGTGATACCAAGTGATTTTAATTTGAATTTATTTTTAAAATTTAGTTCAGGGTTAAACAAACTATAGCTATTTTGATCTCAAGTCCAAATATTTAATAGTTTGGGAAGAAATGATTTTTTTTGAAATCAAACTTTGTTTTCAGAGTATCAAAGAGTAAACATATATGAGCACTCCCAGTTCCAATTTATATTCTGAGGTTCCCGTATTTATATGTACAGGTTTATTCACCAATATATATATATATATATATATATATATGTATATGTATGTATATCTCACCCAATCAATAAAGTCTCAGATTTTACCATACAACTAAATTGAACCTTAAAATATTATATATGAAGTTACTCACCTGTATTTTTGGAAGAAGAACAGAGAAGACTCAGGCTTGAAACTGGAAATGCTTCAGGTCTGAATTATTGGAAACTTTGCTTGATGTTTTGTTACTTCTGATTTTTCTTTCTTTTTGATTGAAGACATATTTTCCTTTAAGCTTTGCACTGGCTTTGATTTTGAACGAAATGGTGAAGTAGATGTATAAAAAGATAGTGTGCAGGTGATATTTTGTTTGTACAATGTGATATTATTTTCCTTCCTTCTGTACAAACCAGGTAGAGATTTGATAGTGAGTATGGAGGCTGATGATTTCAGTCATGGGCTAGAGATATAATATTATGTACTAAGGTATGTTGCATTTATTGCTTGTGTTCCCTACTTAGCTTACATGCATATCTTATTTGCTTTTACTTATCATGTTTTGAAAAATATATGTTGTCTTGCATTACTACTTTTGCAAGCCTACTGATCACTTTACATATTTATATTTTTATCATTTATTTGCTTGTACTTGTTTATACATATAAATGTATTTGTTTACTTGGTTTATGTTTTATTTTGTACTCGTATTTATTTGTTTGAAAACTTTATTTGCATTGCCTGCATATCTATGTTTTTATTTGTTTGTTATTTTTACTTTGTTTTGTTTACTTTGCTTATTTATTTGTTTGAATACTTTTATTTGCACTTATTTTATTTTATTTTTCTTTGCATACTAAAACTTTTATATTTGTTTGTATTTACTTTGTTTTGTTTATGTTTATTTTATTTTGTCTACTTACTTTAAAATATAATTGAAATTCCATAACTTTGTTTTGTACATAGATGTTTTATATATTTATTTGGTTCCATACTTAACTTTTATTTATCTCTATTTATAACTCAAATATTTATTTTACCTCTATTTTTAGTTTAAATATTTATCATGAATTTTACTTTAATTAATTATTGTTTTACATTTCTCTTTGTACACATATATTTTATATAACTCAAATTATCATCATTTATAAATTTTTAAATCAATTTATTTATTTATTTCTATACTTGTGTCAATGTATATACTTTAATATTTAGTTTTCAAACCACTAATATAAGATTTAAATTCAAGTAATTTAACACATTTTTATTTGAGATCGGGGAAACTCGCATCAATCCATCTATACATTTCACAATTTTAATTCAAAAATTCGATAAATTATCAATTTAAATTAAATTAAAATCTAGGGTCGTTACAAACTTCCCCCCTTAAAAGAATTTCGTCCTCGAAATTCGCAGGCACGAAAACAACACAGAGATAGACAGGTTTGATCTCCTATAATTCCTCAAACTTAAGATATGAATTCCAAACTCAAGTCGAAATATCTCAAAATATATACCAATTTGTCCCTCTTCGGACTTCGACTAACCCAAGAAATTACAACAGAATTTCAAAATTTGGTTATAAACGAATCGTGTTATCGATATAATTCAATTTATCCTTCATATTCTATTAATCAATTTAACTCAATTTAAAATTTCCAATTTATTTTAAAGTTTCCAATTCATTTATTAGAGTTTAAATCGAAAAGCCGATAAGAAATTGATGAAGATACAAAGCAAAAATTTCCTACAACGATTCGTAGAGCATCACCGCACCGAAACTTTTTCTTGTAGCTGTCACGAATCAATCAAAAGAATTTAGAAACGAATCAAAGGAATTTGATAAGAAAGATCGTTTCCACTGTTGTTACAGAGTTTTGACTAATTATAGTCGTATTTTCCTGTCCCCTATCTCGTTCTCTTCTTGTACTCATACTTACTATCAGTGGATAGTAAGAGAATTTACTGAGGCATTCAAATGGATATCTTAGGGATTACTCATTCTAGGATTTACTTCACCCTATCTCTAACGAGTTACTTAATGTGTTATACTCCTGAGCTAAAGTTCAACCCTTAGTTCTGATACCAGATGTGACATTTCGGATTTTGCCCGCTCGAAAATCGACATCCATACTTCAAATCGAATTCGAATGCCATAGATTCGACCGTTCAAATCCGATTCACCGGAGCTTATAACAACATTAAGTAAACAACACAACGGAATAAAAGAATAATACATTGATATACAGCCTTGATACAATATCTGATACAACAGATGATCCAATAGATATCAATATACATCAGAGATATGATACTATAAAATAGCAGCGGAAAAGAAAACGATAGATAACATCTAGCAGCGGAACAATATAACTCTTAGATAGTCTTCAAAAGAAAACTCCGAGAACTGCAACTCCATCTCCAAGAATCAATCCAGCAATAGCTCGAACCCCCAATAACGATGCACCAAGCTAAGCAAGAATGGTGTGATCCAAAGACTGAACTAACTCCAGATAACCTACTAAACCTGACTATCTGAAAAACCCAACTCTAGACTGCTCGTGTAGAAAATAATGAGCACCCAGAGTTTAGGAAAGAAACAATAAACTCCGGATCAGTCGTGGGACTGGTGTGAGCAACAAAAACAGTTTATCTTTTAAAAC
Source organism: Allium cepa (assembly GCA_030765085.1). Lineage (NCBI taxonomy): Eukaryota > Viridiplantae > Streptophyta > Magnoliopsida > Asparagales > Amaryllidaceae > Allium > Allium cepa. Next base: position 211,430,599 of record CM060941.1, on the reverse strand, counting down.
ATTCAACAAAAGATTTTCAAATTCAATTCGCAATGCTTTTTAAAAATGAGACTACCATAAGGCCTCCCGCACACACACACAATGCAAACGCAGAATCGGAGGAGATTTCTCCTTATGATAGTCAAAGATGCTTGATACGCATTAAAAAGAAACATTTGATATTATTACTAGTGCATAGTGTAAGAAAAATTCATTTCGAAAGTAGAATATAAATCTTAGCCAGCATAGACATTTCGAACTATGCCTACTATAGCTACCATCCAAACAGTGGTGACCACCATAAGTAAATGGCAGGTTCTACAACTAATACCGTACAAGGTTTCGTATTGGGAATTGGATTTCCAACGAATGATCAGGCCAAGGAACTTCCCATTGCCACATGAGAATGCCTCTGGATGGACATCCCCGAGAACCAAACCGGATCTCTACCAACACAAGGCCGGGTTACCCCTAACTGAGTAACAACTGACCGAATATGCCATCCCCCGGTCCTTTGGGACCTTTCAACCGAGCGCTCGTAATCAATTCACACAATCATAAAGTGTTTTCAACATGAGTAAGTATCTGGGCTCCATACCATGATACCACCCTTTTCCAGAAGGAAATGCACATACCCTAAAGGGCGCTACCCCTCATAACCTTGCCGCATCTTTCCTGTTTTGACCATTCCGGGGTGTGAGGCTCGACGACGTCACGTCCACAAAAACATACTTTATACAAAAGCCATGCTTTGGGTCAACAAATGATCATAGAAATGATCACCAGGATAGACGATCAAATAAATGATCCTATCACAAATAATCAACACAATGATCATTTCACAGCAACACTCAGCATGTCACATTACCAAATTGGGAGTATATTGCTGATAACATTCAACTACATAACCTCTGAGCTCGTACGTCTCAGAGAAGGGTGTTAAGCTAAAAGAATAAATTCTCCGCCACCAACAGAAATATATTTGAAAGAAATCGGCTTTATATCTCAATTTGTAATGCCAGACATACAATCCATACAAGTCTGTTCCGGGATCGAACAGAACCGAAGGCACTTACAAAGAAGTCCTTGTAATCCGGATATTCACAATCCCGATCGGATTTCCCATCACTTAGGGAGTTTCTATACCGGCGCGACTCGGTGCAGAAACAATCGATAGGTCATCCTATCGCTTTCGCAAATACCCGGTCTTCATCACCGGTCTTCAAATGCTATCCATAACGACGTATCACATATTCGGAATGGGTTATACGACACAAAGGTCCTTTCCTGGTTAAACTGAATAGTGAGCACGATATTTCAAAAACAAATGGATAATGGGATTTCAATTAAGTCACAACTTATTACCCAAAACTTTCTTCAAATGGCTTAACAAATTACCATTTCCAATCTTTAAACAAAAAGATTCATTTTCACAACCTTTAACGGTTTAAACAATTTTCACATTTTTAATCTTTTAAACAAAAGATTCATTCACAGATTTTCCAAATCAATTTTCATTTCAATTTGATTAACTCGTTAAATCTTTAAATCAAAGATTTAACTTATAGTCTTCAAAACAATTTCATTTCAATTTGATTTAAACAAATCATCAATTTAAATCTGTTAAAAATAAACAGATTTAATTCATAGCTTTCAAAAAGAATTCATTCATAACTTAGGAAAATCATTTCTCTATTCAATCTTGAAATTCCCCTAATTAACTGGAATCTTAGTTCTTATCTAAAAGTGTTTATCATTTGAAAACAACAGTTTTCATTTTGGAAATCTGATTCATTTATATAAGTTGAAATCCTTGGGTTAAATTCAAATTCCCAAAACCATACCTTTAAAATGGTTTAAATTCATACAAACATGTTTATAATATCTTTAACCATAATTTCCAATCATCGAATTCAATTCCAAATATCGAATTCAAATTCAAATTGAATTATTTAAATTGGAGATTTTACCAAGTTATTCAAAATAGCTTTTATCTGTGAAAACCTTTTTCAAAAGCTTTAACGTTCAACCCAAATCCATTTTCAAAATCAATTTGAAATTAAAACTTTAATTTCAAAAACATTAAATTTAAATTATCTGTGACTTAACCGATTTCCTCGTGAAATCCGAATTTGTGTGTGTATGGTGTAGTCCAGGGGTTATACACAATAGTGCAACATCATTCAATCATGACAGATCTGAATACATGAATATAGTCGATAAGCGATATAAACTATAACGCTTATCTGTTATATACAGATCATAAATATATATGCCACGGCTAGTAAATTACATCACAGATAATTTATCACAGATCACAACATAAATCAGGATATATACAAAGCATCATAAATCAGGGATATCAACAATCAAGTCATCCAATAGAATCCAAACATCTATAAGTAGGATCAATTTAATTATCTGATAAATTTAAATCAGATTAAATTTCTATGAATAATTCTTTTCACATTTATTATCAAATAAATTTCAAGTAAATGATCCTCATTAACTATTCATAATTATTTAATTACTATGCTTAAGTAATTAAACTCAATTTAATTATTGTTAGTTATCATTTAATTAACCTTTAAAATCATATATTTAATCACTGATTATTTAATTAACCTTTAAACTCATATATTTAATCACTGATTATTTAATTAATCTTTAAACTCATATATTTAATCACTGATTATTTAATTGATTAAGTTCTAAACTGTAACTTAATAAATCTTAATTACTTGATTAAATAACCTTAATCATTTGTTTAAAAGACAACTCTTTATTAAATTAATGAATCTTATTTACAAATTAGTTTACCTTAAATAAATTTAACTCAAATCTTAATTTCTTGATTAAATAAATTAATCAATTATTCACTTGAACTAATTTAATGAGTGCATATCATTTTATCTTCACTAATTCAAATTTAAAACATTTTCTAACTAATGTTTTAATTATCATCACAAAGCAAATTTAAACAATTTTAACTATTAAAACTTCTTTGATTTTAGAACTAGGATTCAAATTATCTTTAATTTAGATTTAAATTTAGATTTAAACTTCTAGTTCCAACTTGCTTAAATTTTTCATTTAAAATTTCAACTCCATTTCGAATTTCTTTAATATAAATTGAATTGCTTTTAAGTTATTAAAACAATTTAAATTTAAAACTTATTTATGTTTAAACTAAACTCTACATTCAACTTGAATTTATATTAACATTTTAATTTGAACTCAGCTTTAAAAATCTTGGTTTAAAATTTAATTTTAGTTTTAAAATTTTCAATTTAAACTGGGACAAACTCTGACCCGAGTTTACCCTGTCCCTGCTTCGAGTAAAAATTCGAAACACACGTAAATTTCCCGAGTCTCTCCCCTTTCTTCCCCAACCAACAAAATTACCCTGACCTACAAATGCACCGCACACGTGCTCCTCCACCAGAGCCACCTCCGGTCAACCACCAGACCTCCATCCCATCCACGACCATCACCTGACACCACCACGGCCTCCCAAACCCACCACGTTTTCTCGAATCAAAATCGAGCATCTAACACAAAAACCTGGAACACTCGCAACCTTCAACTTCCAAAACCTGGAAGTTCGCCGTCCTCGCCACCTCGTTCACCAGAGGCGCTGAATTTCTGGCCATCACCTCATCGACGTCTTCCCTACCTTCACTCCAAATCGTGTAACACTCGATCGCACATAGGGGTTGGACGAAATGAAAATACTCGACCCTCCAAAACTAGGTCATCGGAAACAATCCACTCGCCGCCGCTTCCACAAGGCACTGCACCCCCATCCACCATTTTTCCCACACTTCCTGTTCGCTCCTCCACCTCCAGCCCAAGCCCCGACCCCTCTGATCAAATAGACCGACCTCGGCGACTCGAAATGCAAAATTCGAACGAACCCAAACTACTCACAAACTAGATCGCCAAAAATTATGATATGAACTTTAAAATTCACGTCTTCCAGTGAAGATTCAAGCTAAGTATCTGAATTCGAAAATTTCAAGATTCAAATTTTGATCAATTTGAAGTTGTGCTCAAAAATATCTCTTTCCAGAGGTGATACCAAGTGATTTTAATTTGAATTTATTTTTAAAATTTAGTTCAGGGTTAAACAAACAATAGCTATTTTGATCTCAAGTCCAAATATTTAATAGTTTGGAAAGAAATGATTTTTTTTGAAATCAAACTTTGTTTTCAGAGTATCAAAGAGTAAACATATATGAGCACTCCCAGTTCCAATTTATATTCTGAGGTTCCTGTATTTATATGTACAGGTTTATTCACCAATATATATATATATATATATATATATATATATATATGTATGTATATCTCACCCAATCAACAAAGTCTCAGATTTTACCATACAACTAAATTGAACCTTAAAATATTATATATGAAGTTACTCACCTGTATTTTTGGAAGAAGAACAGAGAAGACTCAGGCTTGAAACTGGAAATGCTTCAGGTCTGAATTATTGGAAACTTTGCTTGATGTTTTGAGTTTGAGTGATGTTACTTCTGATTTTTCTTTCTTTTTGATTGAAGACATATTTTCCTTTAAGCTTTGCACTGTCTTTGATTTTGAACGAAATGGTGAAGTAGATGTATAAAAAGATAGTGTGCAGGTGATATTTTGTTTGTACAATGTGATACTATTTTCCTTCCTTCTGTACAAACCAGGTAGAGATTTGATAGTGAGTATGGAGGCTGATGATTTCAGTCATGGGCTAGAGATATAATATTATGTACTAAGGTATGTTGCATTTATTGCTTGTGTTCCCTACTTAGCTTACATGTATATCTTATTTGCTTTTACTTATCATGTTTTGAAAAATATATGTTGTCTTGCATTACTACTTTTGCAAGCCTACTGATCACTTTACATATTTATATTTTTATCATTTATTTGCTTGTACTTGTTTATACATATAAATGTATTTGTTTACTTGGTTTATGTTTTATTTTGCACTCGTATTTATTTGTTTGAAAACTTTATTTGCATTGCCTGCATATCTATGTTTTTATTTGTTTGTTATTTTTACTTTGTTTTGTTTACTTTGCTTATTTATTTGTTTGAATACTTTTATTTTCTCTTATTTTATTTTATTTTTCTTTGCATACTAAAACTTTTATATTTGTTTGTATTTACTTTGTTTTGTTTATGTTTATTTTATTTTGTCTACTTACTTTAAAATATAATTGAAATTCCATAACTTTGTTTTGTACATAGATGTTTTATATATTTATTTGGTTCCATACTTAACTTTTATTTATCTCTATTTATAACTCAAATATTTATTTTACTTCTATTTTTAGTTTAAATATTTATCATGAATTTTACTTTAATTAATTATTGTTTTACATTTCTCTTTGTACACATATATTTTATATAACTCAAAATATCATCATTTATAAATTTTTAAATCAATTTATTTATTTATTTCTATACTTGTGTCAATGTATATACTTTAATATTTATTTTTCAAACCACTAATATAAGATTTAAATTCAAGTAATTTAACACATTTTTATTTGAGATTGGGGAAACTCGCATTAATCCATCTATACATTTCACAATTTTAATTCAAAAATTCGATAAATTATCAATTTAAATTAAATTAAAATCTAGGGTCGTTACATAATCGATCTCCTTGAGCTTGCTTGAATGATCGCATATCTTCATAGTTTCAACACTCTGAAATGTATAAAAAAATTAAAATTGGTGCTTCATATTTGCATTTCGCCGGTTTACCAATATCAAACATTTACCTTCATTAATGTGTCGTTTTGGCTTCTATGTTGTTCTTGAAGATAGAGAACACTTCTATCTTCGGGTCCGGGAGACAATTCTACAAACAACAACAACCGTTTGTCACTACAAAAACTTTGTACAAAGTTAGGGTTTTGGCTATATGAAAACTTCATATCCTTTTGCATTTTTAACAAAGAAACCAACAATTAGAGCACATTGACATCGACATCATCATGACTGCCAATTCCATTAACAACAACAATCATTTTTAAAGTAGTAATCAATTTAGAATCGAAATATAATTACCTCTAATCAAAGAAGAAGAAGATATTGCTTCTAGTTTTTGCTTAATCTAGTGGTTGATTGAAAGAATAGATCAAAAGCAATGTTTTAGAGTTAATAGATTTAGATTTGGAATGGACTGGAGGTTGGGAATGGGGAGGGATTTGTTAAAAATTGAGTTGGGAAAGAAATGAATCTCAGATTCAGCTCTTTGTCTTTTTTATTCCCGAAAATAAGCTTGCGCATTCCAAAATTGCGCAAGCTTAAAACTGATGTTTGCGAACTTATGGATTGCGCAAGCTTTACCTAAAAAAGTTATAACTTGCGCATTCCATAAATGCGCAAGTTATAACTAAACGAAGCCTAGTTTTGCAATTAATTTTCTATGAGACATATTTGTGCAATAAGTTTGGGCTCGGAGCACTGTTTGAAAAATTGTCCATAATTAAACTACTTGTAGTTGAGGATAATTATTGGAGCAACAGCCCTCCATGGTTCAATTCTTTCAGAATAGCCTCGTAGACTTTTTGGTCCTAATATAATAAGAGGAATGAAGATGTAAATATCACAAAATATTCCCTTAATGGTTAGACATAAAAAGGATACTCACTCTTAATAGTAAAGGGTTGTGCCATATGTTTGAGACATCATAAAGCGTAATTATGTTTGTTGCCTGCGAATTAATCTTATTTACACGAGCACATAAGCACGTCCAGATGGACCTACATCTAATTACAATGTGCATGTATTAATTCAACAATGCACTTTGTAGCATTTCCCCAAGCATGCACAAATTTTTGTTTGCAGATATAATGAACACTTTCTTAACAAATATTTACCAAATTCATAATTAATTAGATATATTATTCTCAATAAATAAAATGTTACTGCCAGTTGGAAATATGAAAGATTATGGATATAACAACTCCATAAAGTCACTATCATGCAGTTAGCAAAGAGTAATACTGATGCTATAAAAATTTCATTGTTTTTTTCTTTTTGTATGTATTTTATTACATAAAACGATTTCTTTTTTGCATCATCTCAATTTCGCATGTCCTTCGTCTAAGCCCTACAAAATGGAATCGCGGACCTGACCAACCGCAGGCTAATCAATTAAGGATGGGTCGCGATCCTATCCCAGTCTTTACCTTTAAATCTTAAACCTGATTTTCAAAATGTCAATGAGTCATGTCTTTTGATTATCTCGGGCATCTTAACACTATTTTGATTTTCACGATCTTCTAGCACTACTAGAATCGGTCTGTATGGTGTCCAGGCCTTGCGTCAGCGATAATCGGCTAAAAAACGCGGCCGATTCTAGCCGACGCAAAATCGCATTACAGAAGCAACAACCCGCGAACATTTTTCTCATTTTCTTCCCTTCCATTTTCCCTTCCAAAACCCTCCTCCTCATCACCCGCCGCAGCCGCCTGCCGTCACCCCCGTCTCCAGTCAACATCTAGCCACCGACGCTCTCCAATGCTCTTCGGTATCTCCTTTCTTCCCGATTTCAGTTTATTTGAGGTACGATTTAAACCCTAAAATTTGAAATTAGTTGACAGTAGATTAGAAATTGATGATTGGTTGGTATTATTCGATGATATTACTGTTTTAGATTGGTTTGGAAATATAATTTTGACATTGTTGGCTTGAAATTAGGGAAATTAGAGAAAAGAGTTGATTATCAATTTATAATTGTTGATTTTTGCGTATGGGTTGATGTTAATGGTGTACATTAGTTGATGATAAAAGGTATTAGTTGATTTAGTATAAAAAAATCTATTTTTACTAATTATATATGTGAACAACTTATTTTAGTTTACATAATCGACAAATTAAAAATTAAAATAGTCAAACGAAAGTTAAATTACGTTGTAAAATTTCAAATTTAGTTGATAAATATTTAAATAGTTGAATGAATATTGTTAATTATAAAAGTTTTATTTTTTAAACCCCTTAGAGAATTTTTGGCCCCGTCTGACAAGTGTTGTATATGATCGTTATATAGCTGTTCGGTTTTTCACAGAACGGACATCTATATTCATCTGATACAATATTTATCGGATTTGTCCCTGTATTGGACAAGTTACGAATATAATAAAGTATAATTACATTTTTTAAATCATATCATTTTAAACGGTTCACAAAATTTCGATAGCACTTCCGTTTTGTTCTCTGTGTATACGTATTTGTGTACGATATAGGGAACAAAGGGGAAGCGCTGCCGAAATTTTATGAACTGTTTAAAATGATATGATTTACGAAATGTAATTACTTTATTGTATTTGTAATGGGAAGTAGGACAGTCGACCATCAAAGTAAAAACAATAAAGCAAAAAGCAAATCGAATTGATTATTTGGATTAATAAACGACAAACTTTATTGTGTTTCTAACATATATTTTCAAATCAGGAAAAATATTCGATTATTTTCTGGACCGTAGTTGGATGTATGAAGTCAGAACTGGTATGAACGGTTCAATAAAGAAACATTTCTGTAACGGTGTACACGAATTTATTAGATTCGCTAAATCTAATAATCATAATAACGAAGAACTTCGTTGCCCTTGTAGTAAGTGCAAACATTTGAAGCATTGGAAAGCAGATATAGTTGAAGTATATTTGTATAAAAATGGTTTTGTGTCGAATTATTACTTGTAAGATCGTCATGGAGAACTTCTTGCACCCACACCTAATCCTGTAGCGTTAGATGACAATAATGTTATGACGAATCCAATAGAAAATATGGTGGAAGATGCAGCACGATCAATGTTTCCAATGCTTGATCAAGATGACGATGAAGATGTAAATGTCGAAGAAGAACCGACTGTGGGAGCTAAAAAAATATATGATTTATTGGACTCTGCTAAAAGGCCGTTGTGGGATGGTTGTAAAAGTGGAACCGAATTATCAGTAACTGCCAAATACATTACTATGAAATCAAAATTCAACCTTACAGAAGCTGGATTTACAGCAGTTATACAAGCAGCAAAATGACACATGTCACCCAATAATCTGATGTGCGATAGCCATTATAAAGTGAAAAAACTTACGTCCGCTTTCGATCTGCCGTACCAAAAGATAGTCACATGTGTAAAAGGTTGCATGTTGTATTGGAAAGATGGCATTGAGTTTAGAAAATGCAGAATATGTAACGAAGAAAGATACAAACCAAGAAAAAAAAGGAAAATAAGTTACATACAAGAGGATGCATCATTTACCCATCACTCCCAGACTTCAAAGGTTATATGCATCTTCTGCTACGGCGTGCCATATGCAATGGCACGGTGTGAGAACACCGAAAGAAAGAACTTTGATACATCTATCTGATGGAGAAGCATAGAAACATTTCGATAGGACTTATCCCGCATTGCTGCCGAAAGCCGTAATGTCAGACTCGGTTTATGTACGGATGGATTTGCACCATTCTCTCAGTTTAGTAGTAAATATTCATCATGGCCTATTATCGTAACTTCTTATAATTTACCTTCATGGATGTGTATGAAAACTCCATATATGTTTCTCACTACTGTCGTCCTTGGGCCTGATGATCCAACACATGGAATCGATGTTTATTTACAACCATTTATCGCAGAGTTGAAAACGCTATGGAATAAAGGAGTTGAAACGTACGACATTTCGAGAAAAAAGAATTTTCGTATGTTTGCTTCTTTGTTGTGGACTATTAGTGATTTTCCCGCATACGGGATGCTTTCAGGTTGGAGTATGGCTGGTCATCTAGCTTGTCCCTATTGCATGGAAGAAACACGGGCGTTTTCGCTACGGTATGGAAAGAAAATTTCTTGGTTTGATTGTCATCGGTGTTTTCTCCATCTCCATCATCCTTTTAGAAGAGATAGAAAAAGCTTTATAGCTAACAGAGAAGAGAGTATGCAACCACCGAAGATTTGGTCAAGCGAAGAAATATATGAAATTGTAAAGGAGTATCCGAAGATACATGAAACTGGAGTGCAGACTGAAATTCTAGGTAAATCAGACATTCATAATTGGTGCAAACAAAGTATATTTTGAGAATTACCCTACTGGAAAGATCTCCTACTCCGACATAATATTGACGTGATGCACAACGAAAAAAACGTGTTTGATACTGTGTCTAATACAGTTATGAATGTAAAGGGGAAAACAAAGGACGATTTGAATTCAAGACTTGATAGAGAAAACTTTTGTAAACGTCCCGAACTTCATATGAAACCAAATGACAATAAAATAAACCAAAGCATGCTATGAGCTAGACAGTATGCAAGTAAAATTCATGCTAAAGTGGATGGAAGCACTAAGATGTCATGATGGGATTTCTTCTAATCTTCGTAGATGTATTGACTTTAAAAACAATAAATTGAGTGGGACGAAAAGTCACGATTGCCATATCATGATGGAATATCTATTACCTGTGATTCTTAAAGAACTGTTGCCCATAAAAGTATGGAGCGTTATAACAGAATTAAGTTTGTTTTATAAACAACTTTGTTCGGCGACGTTAAAAGTCGATCGTATACGTAGACTTGAAGTAGAAATTTCTATACTGCTCCGCAAGCTGGAAAAAATATTTCCGCCAGGTTTCTTTAATGTAATGAAGCATCTACCTGTTCATCTTCCATCCGAAGCACTTCTTAGAGGTCCTGTTCAATATGGTTGGATGTATCCATTTGAGTGGTAATATTGAATATCGACAATATTTATGTTAGTTTAAAATTTAGTTTTATATACCTAAATTTAAAATAAATTTGTAATAGGTACTTGAATCATTTGAAGAAAAAAATTAGGCAAAAATCACATGTTGAAGGTTCAATTTGCAAATCATATCTTGAAGAAGAAGCTTCATTCTTTCTCTCTCATTATTTTAGTGATCATGTGAACTTATCGTTTGTAAGTGTTCCTCGTAATGAAGAAGTCGTTGAACATGATTCTTCTCAAGCAATGTTATCTATTTTTAGACAACATGGCCGACATGCTGGAAAATGTTTGGAAATATGGTTAGACGATAGAGATCACCATGTAGCACATATATATGTTCTTCTAAATTGTCCATAATTTGCACCATTTGTCAGGTAATTATAAATTCATATATAATTCAATTATACTTACATATTATTTATATTAAAACATATTGCATGTTTGCAGTATATACGAATCACTGCATCCATATGGCGATCTCAGTAAAGAATTTGCTAAATGGTTTTCTAGTTACGTTTATGATCCAATAAACTGTGTCGTTGATGAAGGATTACGACATGTTGCGATCAGACCAAAAAGAAATATCAATACGTATCCAATATTCTTCGTCAATGGATTTAAATTCAACATCAAAGATTACGGTGCCGAAAAATTGACATATAACAGCGGTGTATTTGTCAAAGGTAGTGACGATCTAGATGAGCATATAAAAGATTTTTACGGCATCTTAACACAGGTTTTAGAGTTGACATATTACATACAACCTGCAGAAAAAGTTTTTTTATTCAAATGCAACTGGTTTAGCAATGTTCCTCGCACTGGAATCAATGTGCACAAAGATTAAAAACTTATTGAAATAAAACATACCTCACATTACGATAAGTATGATCCTTTCGTATTGGCCAAGCAAGCGTTACAGGTTTATTTTTCTCCGTATCCATCCTTGAAAAGAGGTAAAGCGGATTGGTCGGTTGTTTTTAAAACAAAGGCAAAACTTACATTTGATGGAAATAATATTCCAGACGAAACAACGTATCAAGCGGATCTTTAGCCAAATACTGAAGTAATAATAACCGATGACATTGATGTAGGGTTGTTGAATGATGAATCAAATGTTTTGGTAGATGCATTTGAAAGTGTTGAAGAAAACGATATAGAGTACGAGATCGAGTCTGAATCAGAGAACGACGAAAACTGATAATTTTAAACATTTGAATTGCATGTTGTATAATGTATTTTTATGACATATGTAATATTTAGAGTCTGAATATGACATATGTAAATATTTGAATTGCACGTTGTATAATGTATTTTTATGACATATGTAATATTTAAAGTCTGAATCAAGTGGAATGTTTTATGCGATGATATGATATGATATGTTCTGATATGACATGATATGTTCTGATATGATATACGATATATGATATGATAGGTTTGTGGCAGATATGTCTTACAGGAGACACGGCAGTAGGTCTGAGCCTTCTCCTTCTCCCGACGCAGGTGCCAGTGGCAGTGCGTCGGATTTACGCCCCGTTGCCGAGTTAGTTCTGAAGACAGTAGGGTAAGTATCAAATATATTTCAAGTATGTTATTTAAAATATATTAAATATGTACATCAAAATTTATACAGGGGCTTTGAGGTGGAGCCTTCAGATTTCATTTTACAAACGTCGAGACAGGCGTTTATGAGTAGGATGTTCGACTGTTGGCCACGGTGGGATGACATCCCAGCGCCTGTAAAGAACGCAATATGGGCAGATTTGATGGTAATTAAGTATAAATTTTTATTTGATTTGGATATCAATAGAATGTTTATAATTCAAGTTAATTTCAATATGCAGGCTGCCGTACATGTTGAGCCACAGGATCTGGATGTTTTTAGAAATCATTGGAATCAAAGAATGAGAAAAAATTATAGAAACACGATAACTAAAGCAAAGAGTGCGGGAAAAAAGCCAAGTTGGATGAGCGCTGATGTATATAGTGAGTTTCTTCGGCTCTGTGATACTCCTGAATTCAAAGTAGGCTATCCACTTTCGAATTGTAATTTAAAATTTTTAAGATTTCATATATTAGTTGTATTAATATAGTTAACCTTATGTTTAAATGTATAGGAAATATCAGCACGGAATCGTGAAAACAAGAATAAGAATCCTGCTGTACATCGTGGTGGCTCGAAATCTTTTCAGCAACATAAAAACGAACTGGTAAATTTATAAATTGTGTTTATAAATATCTGTAACATTATTTATCATATTGGTAACATTGTTTATTCATATGTATATTTTTAGTCTAAGACGTGCAATTGCGAGCCTACGATGACTGAGTTGTTTACTTCCACACATGCGGCGGAGGAGACAGACGAGGAAGGAAATGTTTCGTATAGATGGACAGACGCCAAATCTCAATCTGTAATGGTAAACATGCTTATCCGTAATGATAGTGTTTGATAATACTTTATTTCACAGCTAAAAAAATCGTAAATTAATTTTTTTTCGTGTCAAACTTTTATTTATAACTAGCTATTAACTATTTTGCAGGCGATATCGTCCCAGAGGGCTTACAGGAGATCCCAAGAAGAGGAGGAGATATCTTTGTTGCGTCAGTAGATTGCGGAGATCAATGACTGGCGGAAGAGCAATGCTTTTGCACAGCAGCTCGATGCGCATATCGCGGCATACCTGGCAGAGCACGGAAGAATGCTTGGAGAGGATGCGTCTGGAGATGATGAGTAGGTAAGGTTGTTTTGTGTTGAACTTATTGTGTTGTTTTGTGTTGAACTTATTGTTGTTTGATGTATGATGATGAGTAGGACAATGATGTATGATTTGTTTGATAGTACTTATATGTATTGTTGAGTATGATGTATATTAGTGAATGTTGTGTTTGATTGATGAGTTTTTGGATATATAGTTGTTGTTTGATGGAAAATTGTGAATGTTATGTTTGATTGATGAGAGGTTGGTGTTATACTTGTGTTGGAAGATTGAATGTTGTTATAGTTCGACGGAAATTGTTTATATTGTGGTTTGAGAGCGCAAACAGCAGCTGTTTACAAGCAAAAGAACTCAGGCTTGCATCGGCTAGTGACAGCTAGTGACGACTTTGTGGTTACAGGATGGCGTCGGCTAGGGACGGCTAGAATCGGCTTTGTGGTTACAGGATTGCGTCGGCTAGAATCGGCTTGCTACGGCCAATCGAATTTTTAAAAAAATGGTCACGTGGATATAGCCGTCACTTCCCGACACTAAAGTGGTGACGAAGCCGACGCAAAACCCGACTCGAATGCTAGGTGGTGATATCTATTTTTGCGTCGATTTTTAGAATCGGGTTGCGTCGGCTAGTGACGGCCGTCGTCGGTTATTAGCCGACGCAAATGCCGGTTTTTCTTGTAGTGTAGATGCAATTCTACCCACTCGAAAGGTTTAAGTTTGACCATACCCACTATTGAAAATCGCATTTTTGTCTAAGTAAAATTTAGCTTCAAAATAGGGTGAAATCTTCCAAGTGTTATAAAATAGTCATTCCCCACTTTTTAAAACCATAGTTTATCGTTTCTCAAAATTTTACTTATTTTTCACGTGTTGATATAGGCCTCATATGTTAAAAATTTATTCAGTTACCGCGTGTTAAAATATCGTGCATTAAAAATTTACTCGGTTATCATGCGTTAAAATATAAGTCATCATGTGTTAAAAGTTCACTTAGTTATTGCGCTTAAAATATAGGTCGTCGCGCGTTAAAAATTTACAGAGTCATCGCACATTAAAAATATAAACCGTCGTGCCTTTTATAGCATCGTCTATAAAAAAAGAGCCAGAGCCTTTGTGTAAAATTTAGAGCGGTCACCGCTTATAATTTGATTCCACTATTAAAGGCCATCATGTAAAATTTATTAATGCCCTTGCGTGCTATTTGTTTGCATAGCTTTTTCCCTATAAATATATTTCGCACGCATTCATTTTTTTTGCATGAAATCAAAAGCATCTCAAACATGTATATTTGGGGCCACGTGTACAGGCCCTTCATGTGTTAACTTTTCTATTGTGTTATACACACACACACACTATTAATAACAAGAATTCCATGAATAGGATTCAACCGTGTCTTTCTGAATTTCTCAAAATACCCTTTACATCTCCATAAGGAAATATATATAATAATTGGATCCTTGGTTGTTGATCGGGCTGCAAACCTGTTTATGGGTTGTATTATTATACTTCACGGCATCATCTCTACTCTATTAGATGTTATTGAAACAATTTCCTTCTTCATCCCTTAGCTTATATACAACAACAATTAATATATTTTGGATGATGTTGGACTAATTAAAACAATTAGAACGTGTTTAATATTTTATCTCACTTGATCATCAAGTTTGGTAAGTTTCTCGGCATTGCAAATGGCACCCGTAATAAGGCTTTCAAAAGAGATTTCCTCTTCAATGTTTAATCATATACCGCCTGCTGTACGTAAAAGGATATTATATGCATGCTTCAACCTACAACCAATTTATAATGTTGTTTACAAAGGCATCAAATCAGTTTCTAAATCCAAGTTGCTTCATATTTATCTGTTGAGAATACATAATTATATGAATACTCTTCTGAAAGTATCCAAAAATGTTGAATGTTTTATAATGATATTTGATTAAATGAAATTATGATGGCTTTGTTTTAATGGCATGTATTAGATGTACATTTTATTTCGCATGATAGCTATAATAATGTATGCAAACCGTATTTTGTTGGAGTTTTTGTTTGAATATATCAAATTTGATCCCTGCGCAATATTATATTGGTATTTGCTTTATAATAATGTATGCAAACAGCATTTTGTTGGACTTTGAAAATATATAATTTGATACCTAGATACTATTATATTGTTATTTATTTTTATGGAAAAACCTATAATCAAATTAAGTTTCAATGGAACAAGATGATAAATAGCATATGAGGGCAGTACAAATGAATAAAATAAATGTACTACTAGGTTGCCTTCAAATCTGAATCCTCTGACTTCATAAGAAGAAAAATCAACTATATGATTAATTCAACAAACATTGTGATAGTATAATGAAATTTTATTTTGTCCTACGAATATTGGACTATATTTTAATCACTTGACTACTAAATAAAGATTTGAATATTGGACAGATACAAAGTATGACAATCATCTATATATGAACATGGCTAAATTTTAAACCAGGTAACTTCTGAATAAAATTCCACATTGTCTTCAACGTAATTGGCTTGAAAAAAATTACAATTTGCTATAGATTAAAAAATTCATTTCAATTAATTAAAAATAATAACGAGTGCTTAGAAAACTACAAAAACTTTATTTTTTGAATATGCTCAGGAGAATCCAGTGCATCGGTAAACTCCGAAGAAGAATTAAGTTGTGTCTGTCTGCATCAACTAATGACATCTATAACCATATGAATACTATTTTTGCAAGAAGTACGTGCAAGACAGAGCTTGGATCTAAGTATATTAAAAAATCTAGACGCTCATTTTCCATTGTGTCACACCTTCAGATGGAACTATAAAAACTTTGTCATGTTAAACTAAATATTATATGTATTCTCTTATGTATATGCATTCATGTATGTATGCATGCATTTTGGTTTTTGATAAATAAACGGAATTTAAATTATGTAAACATTTATTATATTTACAAAGAAAAATATCATATGTATGCATGCGATTTGAATATTGCATTTTGCTTTTCTGTCGATCAAACTTTGCATTCGTGCAAAGCATAACAACATGCTATAATGCTATATAGGAAACAGAACTTGAACAAATGTCATCGGCATGTGCTTCATACGTGTGTGTATTTCGTTTAACTTTGAGCCCCTACATTTTTACCCTAGTGATGGATGAGATTACGAGTGGTATACTAGGTGAGATTTCTTGGTGTATGCTCTTTGCTGATGATGTTGTGCTAATTGACAAAAGTATGATTGAGATTGATGAAACTGGAGCTGTGGAGACAAACTTTAAAATCAAGGGTTCAGGCTTAGCAGTACTAAAACAGAATACACGAAGTGCGAATTCAGCGGTGTCAGATAGATGTTACTCTGGCCGGACAAGTAGTGTCCAAAAAGGAATCCTTTCGATATTTAGGATCAATGTTGTAGTATGATGTTGAGATTGATGAAGATGTTTAGTTTTAGAATTCGAGCGGGATAGGTGAAATGGCGATAAACGTCTGGCATTCTTTGTAACAGGAAAGTCTCATAGAAGCTTAAAGGAAAGTTCTATAGAATGACAATCAAACATACGATGTTATATGGTGCAGAATGTTGGTCTACTAAAATCCAACACGTCTAGAAGATAAATGTAGCAGAGATGTGTATGCTACGATAGAGTTGCAGTCATACATGAAGAGGCCGAATTACAAATGATGATATACGTGATAAATTTGGAGTAGCATCGATTGAGGAGAAGCTAGTCCAATGCCGCTTAAGATGATTTGGACATCTAAACCCGAAAATCGTTTTGGGATTATGTAATTGAATATGAAATATTGATTTGCAATGTAATTGAAAAAGCGATTTTGAAATATGTTTAATTTTATTTCATATTCATGTGCTTCTGATATCATGGATACCATTAACATTACCGTACTTTATCAGCGGAAGTTAATACTATAGATGACTGCAGCATCTGTAGTGGTTAGCTTCGGGCCTCAAAATAGGAGATGTTACAGCCTTGGGGCACCAGTATTTCTAGTTGCACCAGCTTTAGACTCTTCAAGTTTTTTCTTGGATTTTCTTAGCCTTAGAGGGAAGTCATATTTGAGTCCTGAGATTGTTGTTGAGACACAGTCTTGGGTACATGCATGAGAGGGCTTCCGTTGGGATAGCTTCAGAGAATGTTCTCATAAAGGAATATTTCTTCTAGGCATTTGGCGAGGGGAGACTTTGATTAGGTAAGACATAGTGTTTGAGTGGCTGATGAGCGGGCCCGTGACTTGGGATGAATTCAGACATCGCTTTGCTTCTCAGTTCATTTCTGAGATCAAGAAAGGCGTGTAGCTTGAGCATTCCAACCATCTTGTGCAGGACATCTTGTCAGTAAAGGATTATGTTGATTAATTCAATCTTTTGTATTTTGGGATTGTGATGGTTGGTTCTCCATTGGTGTAGACAAAGGGGTTTGTCTTAGGTTTTAAAGCATCAATTGGGGATTCACTACTTAATCTTATCCCTATTGGTGAGCCACTTTAGAAAGTCTCATTGAGATGGTTCTCCTTTAAGTGAACACCGACGAGGTACTATTGGATGTAGCCTAAGTGTAAAGCATACTGAAGCTCCATCCGAGGTGCAAAGATCAAGATAGTTATGTAAAAAAGAAGGTTGCTCTAGTATTTCACTCTGGTAGCATGTAAGGGTATTTTACTAGGAGATATCATCTAGCTAAAGTGAAGCGTAAGTGCTTCAATTGTGATCGGCTTGATCACTTGAAGAAGTATTATGCAAAGTTTCAAAGGGATTGGCTAGTGATGATGACTTATGATTTATGGGCATTACTAGATCCTAGCAAACCTACTACTTAAGAGGAACGAAGAGAGCTTTTGTGGTGGAGTAATATATATATATATATATATATATATTTGGGTTACTCACTTCTATTCCTTTCGATATTTGACCAGTATATTAGTCTATTGCTAGTTACTCGATAAATAGGCTAAACTTGACACCTTTCATAAACCTTGTATAGGTAAATTTTTCAGTAAAGATATGCCTTGTATAGGCAATCTTAGTTGCAAAGTTGAGGTGAAGTGACCAAAAGTACTACCATTCAAACTTAATGCATGAGCTTTTAAATTGAGTGGGGTTAATCGATGGAGTGTGACTTCGATTTGTATCCAAATAGGGTTTGGTGGATGCCCAAAAATAGGCAAAGACTGAGCGGATGACTTTGGCACTTGCCTAGAGTCTTGTAAGAATTTTGTTTCCTTATGTTATTAAACCTTAGGTGATAGGAGTAATCCCATGTGATGAAAGGAATATTTTCTAAAAAATGATCCATTAATGTACCAGTTCCTAGTCAGTTATTTGAGTGCAAGGCTTCTAGGTGATTTGCACCAGTTAGAAAAGGGTTTTTCACTCAATTCTTAAAGGTGAACACTTGATTAAGATTCTTAAGGTGACTAAGGGATTTCTGAAGCTTGACTCTAGTTGTGTAAGGAAGCTTCAATAATCTGACTAAGGATCCGAACCGGAGTCCACAAGGGAGGAGTCAGGTGGTCAATCCTAGTTTAACAAAGAAATCGTGCGAGCTAACAAAGGATTGGATCAGATATCGTATATTATCTTGGATGATCTATATTCATTGTAAAATCATTTATATTAGAAAATAGTTTGGAAAGCTTGTGATAGCTCAAGGAAGGACTTCTCGACTAGTTTTGTGGCAATTTAGATAATCTTCTAAGTGGCAATACGATAATTGCCTAGGCGAGCACCATAGTATACTTAATATATTATCCTTATCACCATAGTGAAGTTGAGGCGATTTTGAACCTGAGTGAACCCAAGCATTTGTAGATCATCATTTAATGATGATTTAATCAGTGGATTTTTCTCTTTTGGAGAATAAGTTCTGTTTGGTAGAAAATGAAAGTTAAGACTTAGGTTGTTGGATTTATTCGAGAGTTTCAAGACTCAATGATCATGTAAATTTTCCTTTCCATAATGGGAGGTGTAATGGTCCTTCATGTATGGTATTCGTGAAAGAAGTTACACCACTTAAGCATTTTATGCATCTTCAATGTAGAGCAAACTCGTAGGAGTTTATAATTAGCCACGCACGTTTCGAATATTGTTGGTTACCGTGCATGTCATTATAGACTCATTAGTTCATTTCATTTCTTTTCATGCTTGTTATTGTTCATTATTGGTTGCTATTGCTTGATTGTTTTTTGTCATTACTTGTTATTATTTGATCGTTGTTTGTTATTGTGTGCTATTATTTGCTATTGATTGATTTTGATTTTTGTTGATTCATTATTGTTCTTGTTTTATGATTTGTGGTTTATATGCTAGCTAATATCACTTTTTGAGTGCCGCTTTTTGTGCCTATTGTTACTTGTTGTTATTTGATAATTGATTGTTATTGATCTTTATTGCTAGTTGCTGCTAGTTTTTCGTTTGGTAGCATGACTGTAGATTGTTATTGTTGGTTTCTTCTTGTTATGTGTTTGGTTGTTTGTATCTTAATTTAAATTTCCTATTAAAGTATGTTCAAAGAGAGATAACGATAACTGTCTAAAATAGATCACATGTCATCCATTTCCATTTTAGGGGTCAAGGTGAGATCTATATTAGTCTATCACCTTTTGATATGACTCAGAGTCGATGATATGTTTAGAATCATTTGTTCTTATTCTCCAATTAATAGTCATGTATAATTTTGGTGGTGTCAGTTACTATGCTTGATCATACATGTTTTAATATCGTGTTGTTGCGATAGAGATGCATGTTGCATAGATTATTATAGCATATTTATTTGAAAAGCTTGTTGCATTAGTAGTGCTAATTACATGATCTGATATAGCATATTTATTTGAGATAATCGCTATATATGATTTAGCATGCTTGAATTCATGATATAATATTGCAATTGTATTTAATCCTCTTTGTTAGGTACATTTTTAGGTACATGGAAGCATGCTCTGGCTATGAAAGAGGTACGTAAGATCTATGGTGTAGGCTTGGGGACATACGCTTATATGTCCTCAGATATGAGATGCCTCAGATGTAAGATGTGTATACACACACACACACACACACAGATATATGTGTGTGTGTGTGTGTGTTGTTTTAGAGTTTTTTGGACCTAGCTGCACAAATGAGCTACTACTGAATTTTTTCTGAGACAAGGAGGCATTGGAAGTCTATGGGTTGGAAGATATTTTCTTGCTTGGGAATTTTGTGGACGATATACTTTAAGGAGGAGAGAATGTAACAACCCATATTTTTAACAATAGGATATTTAAAAAAGTTAACTTAAACATTGAATCGTTATTGAATAAGGTCCAAAATATAACTTTTGCATACGGTCGAATTAGGACTCGAGGCCACCTCCGTTGAGCCCGAACGACGTCATGCATCAAAATGAGGTTAAATATCGCTATATTTTGAATTGGACGATCCAATGTCCAAAACAACCTCGAAATGCATCAAATTATCACCCTATAATGCTGTCTCAGATAGCAACGAAATTTAAACCATCGGGACTAGGTGATGTGCGTCGATGAGTTACGTAGCGATCTGATGCATTGTACGATCATGCGAGCTTAAAATGCATGGCGATTTTTTTGATAAAACAAATAAATTATATATATTTTATAATATATGTGTATATATACATATACATACATATATATATATATGTATATGTATATATATATAAACCATCCACCTCACACACACAAAACTTTTCCTCACTTCGCATTTTTTCCCTCTTTCATTTTCCACTCCTTCTCCTTACAGTAAATTAATAAAAACCTCCTGCTTCAAAAAGTAAAATCAAGAGCTTCGATCAACAGTGGATGATAAGGCCAGATCCATTGAGCTCAGGGAAGAGAGGGCTTCGCATCTATATGACCATTAGAGGGTGCGGTGATGCTCTACTGAACTTGACTTTTTGACGTTGAATTAGGGTTGAGGATTAGTGGACTTAGTGAGGCGAGAGACGAGAGGCAAAACGAAGGTTGTTGTTGCAATCCCCTTGATATCTAGCACCTTCCCATGTTGTTCAATGGAGCTCCGGCCTAGCGTAGAAAATCGCGACCCTGTGTACGACAAGGGGGCAGTCCCATTTCATGTGGAGACTCCGTGATTCTCATGGGTAAATACATCTTGGAGTGTGGTCGTAGTGGAATGTAGTGCAGTTGTTCGTTTATCAAAACGTTAGCCGTAGAGGGAGAAAGAGAGTGGACATGCACGCTGACATTTGGGTTTGAGCGTGTGTATCACTGTGCATGATTTTTTAGGAGGAATTGTAAATGGGGAAGAAGGGATTATCCGTGAAAATATGAGGTCCAATCGAGACGCGGTCTTCGCTATTGCACTCGTAGTGAAATTATCTGCAACATAGTGTAGGCTTGGACTGGATTCAGACACTTGAGAATTTACGGTTCAGGTGAGCGGAATTATAACTCTAAATTTATATTTTAGTATAAATCACCGTAATTATGTATATTGAAAAATACTATCGAGTAGAGGTAATAAAATACACACACATTTACACATATAAAACAGTTTCCCCATTTGATTGGATTTGTTTGCATAAATATTCGGGAAAGTGGATTAAAATCCTGTAAATTTATATTTCTTCTATCTGTGTCGAATCGACCTAGATAACAATGATATTAATTTATAGGACGATTATAAACTAATTAAACTTTAATTCGTCGTTATATTAGTAGTACAATTATTATTATATATTTTATTACTAATCGAGGATAAGAGTACGACTTTATAAATAAACTAAAAGGATTAAAATGGTTTATTAGCTAGTTTTGTATTTTATAAAATAATAGAATGATTTGATAATATAATAGAAAAGAAAATGGTATTTTATTGAAATGGTTTAGTAAATAGAAGTAAGTTTTGATTTAAGTAATAACTGAATTACTTTGATGAATATAGTATGTATATGTGCACGAGCGGGTTACGTATACAAAATAGTATAATAATCAAGATAATTATTGTGTTGCAACTAGAATTGTCATATATAGTTATGCATATATATATATATATATATATATAAGTGAATTGTTGTATATATATGCATGTGTGTAACTTTATTTTTATATAAACACGCTATGAGCAATCTCATGTAGCCATAGCGATCACTGATTGCACTAAGTTGCGCGAGAGAGTGTAAGGTCAAGCAATCGCTCCATTGGAGCTTAAAATGTGATTTATGAAGTTTTACATGTCTGCGTGTATGTTGTGCATATGCGTGCACGAGCAGGTGTATGGACACATATGTGAGCATCACATGAGGCAAGAGGGTTGGTTGAGTTCAATTGGGCATGTTATAGGAGCCCAAGGAGACTCTATACGAAATATAGCGGGATTCGTATCGAAATCAATTTTTGAATACTTAAGAAACCACTTCCAAATTATGGGCTATTTAACTCCAAAAGAGGTCCGATGTAACGAAGGTAGGCTAGGGGAGATAGGTAACTCATTGGGTGAAGCGATGGAGAAGATTGAGCTCGAATCGGTAGCTCCAAAGGTTCCTTCCTGGGATTTATTTCCTAGGGAAGGTAGCCACCGGTTGATCGGAGGTAGACCACCTATCCACCGGTGGTGCATTTTCTTAGGCAGTAAAGCCCAGACATGGTGCAATTTGATGGGGGTTTGTCCCCGGATCAGGGTGCAATACATGGTGAGGCTTGGATACGACTTCGAGAAGGCTTCGGGCTACTCGGGAAAGTGAAATGCAAGGAAACTCGGGATTCAGATGTGATGTATAGTAATACGTTTGCACTTAATAATGATCGAATACAATATCGATGCAGTGATTTGGTTGCACGGTCATATTTAGTGAGCGTGTACAATTGAGCGGGGCTAGTCCATGTTCGTTGGCTTTGACTTTGGGATAGACATACTTGATTATCTGGCGTCAGATTTGATCGGATATCACCTATGCACGATGAGGGGCACGGTGAGATCTACAAGTGGATCATATATCACTTATGCTCGATGAGGAACAAGATGATGTCCACAAATGGGTTAGATACCGCCAATGCTTGATGAGGGACACATATGAACCCATGTAGCTTTCAGATATCTAGAGTAGATCATATGCCACTTTTGCTCGATAAGGGATACGGTAGGATCTACATGAATTCATTTAAGAGGATGCGACTCAGTGTCTATGGTACAATTTAGTACTAACTCTATTTATTCTGGACCATCAAAATGAATCATTGGATTGCGATTGATGTCTACAGTACAATTCGGTATTGATTCTATTTGTTTTAGGCCCCTAAAGAAGTCATTGAATTGTGACAGTTGTCCGTAATTGACTTCACCCATCAGTAGTTATGGGTATTGATTTGTAATTTTTGTTGTCTTTCATTATTGTATGTGTAATTGATTGGCTGTTGCTGCTAATGCATTTATTATCATTATGTACTTCACGATAAATTTATATTATGATCAACCTACTTTTGGATTTTAGGTTTCCTTTATCAAATTATTTTTTACGTTTTAGTCACGTTAAATTAGTTGTGCTGACTCATTGATTACAGGAGAAGAGTATATTGTATGATTTTCTATCTTTTGGATAGGTTTACTTTACTTGCTTAATGACATTCCGGATTACCCTTGAGCCATCATTATGGAGAGGACCAGCTGTGCCTTAGTAAGTCTTGTTTATTTGTATTTAGTTTTAATATACTGTAATTTTAGATAGTTCCCCTCACACCAGCTTTATGTCTAGCCCGTGTTTTGTCTTTGTCTATTTATGTCATGAAAAATCTCGAATACTCGATTGAGTGGTTTGGGAGTCAGGTGCTTTTGGGGATACACTTTCTGGACAGTAGGAGCTATAGAGGCAAGATGACATTTTGGATATATACTTTATATTATGTTTGTACATGACATATGTTATTTGTATATGAGAATTATTATATCAGATATTATATTCTACCTTTCTGTATTGATATTTATTCATCATTTACTTTCACAGGTGCAATCTCTTATATATTGTTCATCTTATTCTGTTCATGTATATCAGTATATTATATATCATCATTCCGCTATATCGTTATGCCTTAGTATAGTATGTTTGTTTTTTTATTTTTATCCTGACAATCTATCTTTTGTGATCTTTAGAAGTCGAGCGTCGATGTAAGATGTGTATTTTTAGGTATTATGAAGGACAGGCTGTTCTAATACCATTGATCTTCAGTATAAAAGCTCCGCTTTGATTATAGTCAATTCATGGTACAATGTCCATTGAGTGACTATGGTTGGGTCATTAGAAGTGAAACACTATTCGAGGATTTGCCTCCTCAGTTATATGGACTTAATATTAGTAGAACTTGCCAGCTTACAGTGGAAGAAATTGGTGAATTTCAATTTTTTCTACCATATTGGTTCTATATTGGGCCTATGAAGTCTAATTTATTTAGAATGTTTCCAAATTTATTTTTAAATAAAATAATTATTTTATTTAAATTTATAATTTAATTTTTTGTTATACGTTATTAATATTACATGAGATATACACCGGAACAGACATTTTAGCTCATATGTGTTACCACCAGTATGGAAGTAGCTGCTATGCGTTACCACCAGTTTGGAAGTGGGCGGTAGTAGCTGCTATGCGTTACCACCAGTTTGGAAGTGCAAAAGGGTGGAATCCTACCCTAGGCATTGCCTCGCGTGCCTCGTCATATTTATCCTGATCGATCCTATTACGACTTTGGTTTGTATCGTACCTATGGAGTGCTCCTTGAGTATTCCACCGGTTTGGTGGAGCTTATAATATCCGTATAGACTACGGTATTTATACAAAAATGTGTTAAGGGGGATATGGGTAACGCCTTAACGCTATTTTAATACTTTACTTTACTTTAGACATATTATAATAGCGTATTGTATTATATGTAGATAATCTAATGGGTCCTTAGGAGATGGAATCCCAAACATCTCTTAAGTTATTGCACGCACGTTATGTAAAATCTCGTAAATATATCTGAAGCCGTTACACTTATATTTATTTGTTGTTGATTTAACTTACATAAGATCTTTTAGTGCTGACTCGAGTGTTTTTTCTTTTTATTACGCTTGGGTCAGCCCGAGCTTTTCAGTGTTGAAGACCTTATTTCTAGAGGACGAAGATGGAGTCTAGTATTATATTATTAGTATTATTCCACTGCATCATATTGTTCTGCTGCATTATTCTATTTTACCTGCTGTATATATAACTCTAATTTGGATTACAAAAGTGTAATCAAATGTTTTTGTAAAACAGCTTTAAGAACTGTTTATGTGATTATTATATTTTATTATTCCACCGTGAGATTCTGTGTTTTGTTTTTTCCTTCTTTTCTCTTATTTTTTTTATTTACCCCATTAACAATCCTACCTTTTGAATGTTATAAGTTTACATGTGTGGTTTATTGTCAATTTAAACC
Source organism: Allium cepa (assembly GCA_030765085.1). Lineage (NCBI taxonomy): Eukaryota > Viridiplantae > Streptophyta > Magnoliopsida > Asparagales > Amaryllidaceae > Allium > Allium cepa. The sequence goes on along the minus strand of CM060941.1, from coordinate 211,404,692 downwards.
GTCCAAACGGGTGGGTCGTTACATCTGGTGTGAGTGGTAAATGAGTCTCAAAATACTATACTAGTTAATATAGTAAGGAACAAAGGTATATGATCATACCTAACATGTCCCTGCAACCAAAGAGTTAGCACATGATAATATAATATGCTACTCCAAGTGTTATAGAGGTGGAATACAACTAAGTATGATAATGGGTGTCCAGGTATTCCTATCTCAAGTACCTATCTTGAATGACTACTCTAGAGTGATGGACTATGGGGAGAGAAACCAAAGAAACCACAACATCCATCAAATAATCCTCACTGTCATTCTATGTAATCAAATATATGATAACTCATATGACCATTCTACTGCCAGAGACGAATGGAAATCCCGGTTTTTACTGTACTCTCTTTAGTCTGAAGCTGATATAAGACCCATTCAATTGGTACAGGGTATGAAGATCCATTTAATTGATCCGTGGCAACTTTCAACGTACCCATGAACATCCTCACGATACCCCTGCTTTGAAGAAAATACTCCTAATATCAACGATCCCTTAGTACGCATATCTCAGCCCTTTCCTTTGCTCCAACTAGCTTCTATTATCCTGGAGGAACCATTCTACATTCTCCTACTCAACGACTCCTTTCAACATCGAATCGTCACCTTCAAGGAACCATTCTACATTCCTCATTCCATGACTCCTTTCTACATCATGCCATCTTCTTCGGAACCTAACTCTATTCAATGTCGAGTTACCATCCGAAGACTCTAACTTTCATCATGTTGTTACATCACCATCAGTTATTGTACAAACGAGCCAACATCTCTAGCAAACCTCTCGAACACCTGTACTAATCACCAGAAGTTCCATCCCCATAGGACCAAGGAGGAGAACTCGGTACCGATCTCTAAACTCGGTATCAACCTTTGTACTTGGCCAACTAGTGGCTAAGTCCCATCCCATTCCCTGCTTCTTGCCTATATGCTTTGACCACAACCTCTCTTCTCCAAATCAAGTTGTCATGTCTTCAAAGCACCCTACTTCGAATCCTAGAAACAAGTCATCATAGTCTCAAGTCAGTAACGACCTCTCTGCTGAGAGAATATGGAGTAGTGATTTGGACCTCGAGCTCTTCCTATGTTCAAGAATCCGCCTCCCAAATTTTGTCCATTTCCGACTAGTTTTGCTTCTGATTTGCCTAATTTTCCACCCAATATACCTAACATCCAAACACTAGCAAACAACATCAAAGCATAACATACAATCATAGAATAGTATGCATATACATCCATTCATACAACCAATACATGAGAATGTGATCATTAAACTAGTTTTACTCTAAATCTAAGTTTTACATTAGCATATGCATATGAATGATGGAAATTACACAAGCATGTGGATATGAGTTAATAGATTACGAAACCCATTTTAAAAACCATTTCACAATCTCCAATTTCTGGTCATAGGCGTATATGGATAAGTGGTTAAAGTTAGAAAACCTTTTTTAGATCAAAGTCGTGTTAAAAAGAAGCCTTTTAACTATATAAACAAGTATAGATGAATAAGAGGCCAAGAACCACCCACTAAATAGCTGAAATACCCAATTTCTTCCTTAGATCTGAAGTGGACAACAAGGAAGAAATACCCAAATCAATAAAATGATAATCTCTAGGTTCTATATGCTAATCCCTCTCTAACCAACGATGTAGCTAAAATTAGTAATGAAAAGATGTGATTTTTGATGAAATTAGGGCAAACAGAGGTTTGGATCTGTTTTAGGGAAGAAGGAAATGACTTAGGTCAGTTCCTGCAGCTTCCTATTAGAAAAAATGTCGAAGTGGGTTAGTGGCCTAAGCACGGGCTTAGTTAAATACCCACTAAAATTGACCAGTAGCAACCAAAGCTTAAAATCACAATAACTTTCAAATGACAAGCTCATTTTTCTATTATGACCACTCTATGGAATGGAGAACCAACATCCTAAAGCAATGGAAGTGGTTTGAAACCCTAATTCGAGTCCGATCAAAAGTTATAGTCCAAACAAGACCCCAAAATCAAAATAGTCACATAGAAATTCGACAAAAATCATAGTTGTGAAAATGTTCCTAAGAGTCAGCTTCCAAAATCTTAGAGTCATATGACTTTGTATGAATAAAATAAAAATATTATACGATCTTTCAATATGTAAAACATGAATTGTTACACTCTCCTCCCTTTAGGAAGTCCACCCCTGAAATCCAAAAAGAAACACTAAAAATCAATCATAGTTACCCCGCATGCCTAACAATCATGTATATCATCGAACATGTCAAACATGCAACCATGCAATCAATAATATAAGTAAACCTATCCTAGCATGCAGGATACTAAACTACCCTATATGATATCAAAAATGAAAGTAAATACAATAAAAAATGGGCCTTACCATGTGAAGAGCTCCGGATGTGTGGCACTCAGACTCTCCTCGGTTTCCCATGTGTAATCGCCTTCACGTTCGCCCAATTGAACCTTCACTAACTCCACCGTCTTCGTCCTAAGCTATTTCGTATCGTATCCGACAATACGAACTGGCCTCTAGGCCTTGAAGCTTCTAGTTCAATCTTGATACCATCAAGCTCATATGGTGCAATCGTCACCCTAAGTCATGCACAAACTTCTGCAAATGAGAAACATGGAAGACGTGCACACTTGCTATTTTCGGAGTTAAGTTGACTACATATTCTAGGTTTCCAATCCTCTCTGTTATTGAAAGGAACCACGAATCTCGGTACCAACTTCCCCTTATTACCGAATCGAATAACATTTTTCAAAGGAGAAATTTTCAAGAATACCATATCTCCGATAAAAAATTCTAAGTCTCTACGCCTTCTATCAACGTAACTCTTCTGCCTATCTTGTGCAGCTTTCATCCATTTCCGAGTGATCTCTATCTTTTTCGAGGTTTCTCTACTTATATCTAGCCCAAGTATCAGTTTCTCTCCAGCTTCCTACCAGCATAAAGGGACATTACACGACGGCCATATAATGCTTTATATAGTGCCACACCGATACTAGACTGATAGTTGTTATTGTATGCAGACTCTACCAAATGCAAGTGATCATCCCACGAGCCTCCGAAATCGAAAATACAAGTTTTCAAGAGATCCTCGAGTATACGATTCACTCTCTTGGTCTGCCCATCCATTTGTGGATGATAAGCCATACTAAGATGCAGCTCGTTACCCAATGCCTCCTATAAGCTCTTCCAAAACCCACAATAAACAATGGGTCTCGATCACTCACAATGCTCTTCAACACACCATGAAATCAAACAATCCATTTCATATACAACTCGGCCAGTTTGGCTGCCATTTTGCTTGACTTGATGGGTACAAATCTAACGCTTTTGGTCAGTTGATCGATTATGACCCAGATGTTGTCGTACCCTGCTCGAGATCTCGGTAGTCCATCAACGAAATCCATCGACATCTGCTCCCACTTCTACTCAGAAACTTCGAGTGATTGCAATAAGCCACTCGGTTTCTTTTGCTCTACCTTCACCAGCTGGCAATTCATACACTTCGAGATGAATGTACCAACATCCTTCTTAATCCCTTCCCAATAGCAGATCTATCTCATATCATGGTACATTTTATTACCGCCGAGATGTATGGTCAACCTGGAATGGTGACATTCTCGTAGCACCTTATCTCTCAATCCGTTAACATTAGGAACAAATAATCTCCCATTCTTATAGAGCCAACCTTCTCAATCGAGCCCGTATTGCTTCATATCCTTGACTCTACTTCTCGTTCTATTTTCTTTATGATCTTAGCCAATCTAGCATCTCGCTTTTGATTGGCATAGATCCGCTCAATCAAAGTAGGCATGATTATCAAACTTGCCAGCACCTCTAGCTCTAATTCACAGTAATGTCTAAAGTCGTAACCAACAATATACTTTAGCAGTTTCCATTCTAGGAACATCACCTCAAACTGGAATACCTCTTACTGAATGCGTCAATGTCTGCATTCCCCTACCGGGCATATAGGAAATGTCAAAGTTGTAGGAGGCTAAGAATTCCAACCATCACTTTTGTTTGAAGGTTGATTTCCTTTTGGGAGAAAAGGTACTTCAAAGATTTATGTTTCGTGAACAGCTCAAACATTTTGCTTAGTAAATAGTGCCTCCAAATTTTTAAAGCAAACATTATCGCCACCAGCTCCAAATCATGAGTTGGATACTTCTTATCATGCGACCTCGTTTATCGATTAACGTAGGTGATAACTTTTCTCTTCTACATCAATACTGCACCTAATCCAGTACACAAGCGTTTTTGTATATTGTTAACTCCTCATTTCTACTCAGAATGATCAATATAGGTGCACTCGTTAATTTCTCCTTCAAACTAATGAATGCCTGCTCACATCTCACATCCCAAGTAAAAGTTTGATTTTTCTTTATCAAATTGGTCAACGGCGCGGCAACTTTGAGAAGTCCTTGATAAAGTGTCTATAATATCCTACCACTGTGATAACCCGGATTTTAGGGCGTCAGTTAATTGGAAATTAACAGGATTAAATTTATTGAAATACTCATTCGTAAATTGAACAAATGAAATTCTAATATATATATATATATGAATATGTATATAGAAGAATCTGAACTATAATAAATGCTGGATTTTAAATATTTGGATAGATATTTATTTGGTAATCTCCTAATATAATTACTTAAATTTGCAAATTATTCTTTTAAAAACAAATAATAATGATTGTTTATATATATATATTTTAAATAGAATTATTATTTTCAAATTGAAATATGCGTCGTTTAAATATATATATTTGTGTTGATTTTAAATTGGATTTTAAATTCAATATTTGAATTCGGGTTTGATATTGAATTTCAAAGGACAGATATATATATATTAAATATATTTTGGGTTTTCAAATACATTATATATGACTTTGTTTAGAATATAATTGGTTTTATATTTATTTTCTTTTAAAAGTTTTGTTTACATAAATTTAGAAAAGTATTTAGTAATTAAAGAAATTTAATTTTAAAGGCTTATAAACCATTTTATAAATAAATAAAACATGCATATTTACACATATAAGTTTTAATTTTTTTTAACAAGTGTAAGTATTTAAATGGCATTTAAACATTTGTAGCTTAGGCATGCCATACAAAGTACAAGTGGCATACGTGTTTTCTTTTTAAAAAAAATATATAACTAGTGTTAAAATAAACTAAGTTGTGCATATTCATATATTCTTTTCTAAATTCTTCTTTGAAACAAAATTTTAAACTAAAGTGAGAATCAAAACAATTTCTTCTAAGTTCTTTTCATTTGAGCCTAAGCAAACAATTCAAGCTTTAGTTTTAATCAAGCCAAAGATTTAGAAAGTTGCAAATCAATTCAAACAAGTCCAGATTCAACTCTAATGCCAGGAGATTAACTCAACAACAAAGTTCAATACCAAATCAAACTCAAGTAAAATCCAGATTAAAGCGAAGTTTTCAAGGTCTTTGTTCAAATCAAATCAGGTGAGTAAATTGATACACAATAAATATGGAATCTGCCTATGTATCTGATGTTTTATGATATATATATATATTTGTATGTTTGATGTGGAAAGCATTTCTATAGAAGATCATTGTGGCTGCATGTAATATATATGTGTGGAAATGAGTATGCATGTTTGGTTATAGTTATTCAGCTCTCTGATTCTAGTTTATAGGCATAAGATGTATTCAAAATTTAAAATATTTTCACCTGATTTTTTTAAGTCATGGTGTATGAAGAAGATGTGTTTGGATTAGCAAGGTATTAATTTTAAAAATAGATTTAAGTGGAAATATTTGGTAAACACTTAAGGATTGTAAAATAACAGTAAAAGCTTTTAAAAACATAAAAATCAATGAATATAATTTCAAGTTTGGACCTGATAATCTGATTTGTATGTGTAAATGATGAATTTTGGTATTAAAATCATGATTTTTAATCTTGGGTGTGCTGAGAATTTTGGGGTTGAACGGAATTTACTTTTTCGTCAAATTCCAATGATTGGTGTCGATCTGGGTGTCGAAGTTTGGAACGGAGGTGGCCAGTGGGATGTGGATCATTAGAAAAATGGTGATTGAATTTTCTGTTGATCGTTGTGGCTTGACAGAGGCATTTTAGGGTTTCGACGTTCGTTTGAGTAGTCAGTGTTTTCTAGGCACATACATCGCCGAGGTGATGCTGGAGTGGATCACGAGGTGGGGTAAAGGTTTGTTGGAGTGTGGAGTGGCTTAGGATTGGTCAGCGCGATATGCGATGGTCAGAGGCATTGGTTAGGATGGGTTTTCCGATTTGGGAATGGGTTCCAGTTTTGATCGAGGTGCTCATTTTTGATTTGTAAGTGTTTTTGTTAATTTGAGTTATCGGGAAGGATGACGTAGTTGTCTTTGACTGCTAGATAGCCATGGCATTGATCGATGGCGATCAGAATGATGTGCATGGTGCACGGTGATCGGGCGTGTGCCTGGGTATGTTTGGGAAAGAAGAGTTTTTGGCTTGGGATTTTCTCTAGTGATTCTCGTGTTCAACTCAATGTAGAGGAGGAGCAGGAATATTGTGATGTGCTCGAGAAGAATTGTTGTTGGGCTCGGTTTTGCTGGTGTTTGCGTGTTGTTTCTAATCATGAATTATTATAGATTTTTTTTAAAGAGCAAATATTTTAACTAGTTTAAGTTTGTAAAGAAGGGTTATTAAGACAATAGAGTTTTGGAAGGAATGATTAGTCAAGTTTAAAGGGGTGTCTAAATGTATATGGTACAAAGCAAAATAAAAACAAATTTTTTCCAAGTTAAATATTATATAAATTCCAAAACTAGTGATTAAACAAGTTTAAATGATTTAGTAAATTTAATTATGTGATTACTAAGGAAAGGTAATTTATGGATAATTACTAAGGTAAGAGAATAATTACTTTATGGAAGTAATTAAGAATTAATTGCTTATTGTGATTAATTAAAGGTTAAATTAATGTAAGTAATTAAGGACAGAAAATTTCTAAATGAAATTAATTAATGGAAATTGAAGAATTTAATTAATTTAAAGATTACTTGAAAGAATAATTAATTACTAGAAGTGATTAGAGGATCAATTAATGAATATCATTAATTAATTAAAGAATTAATTAATGTGAACGGTTAAGGCTAATTAATCTATGTGATTAATTAAAAGACAATTACTAAATGTAATTGTAAGATAATTAATCAAGGAGGATTAATTAAGATGTATCATTAATTGGGTTGAGATTAATTAATGATAGGTAAGCAGGATTAAGGTAATCCAAGTGATTGAAGTTGGTAATTAATTTAATTGGAGATAAATTAAATTAATTAGGAATTATATATCTAATAAATCTTGCTTATGAATGATCGAATAATGTTGGATTGCTTGGGTTGTCGATGCCTTTGATAGACAATTTTAATGTGATGTGATATAATGGGTTAAACGGTAATATTGTGAGTTATTTATCGATGATGAATTGTTATGTGGTATGATATCCTGAATATGCATTGTATTGTTTAAAACTTAACAATTTGGATTAGAAATAACATTGGCTTCGAAGAGATCGGGGTCGCGTACCAGAAAATACCCGAACCACTTTGAATAATAATTTAAAATTCCTTATAAATTGGATATGTGAGATTAATCAAGCTGGAATGAATGAGTTAAGTAACCTGGACATTTAATCCTGGGAACTGTTGTGTGTGATAAATGATTTACTATAATAAGTAAGAACTCGTAAAGGTACAGTTACCCTGGTAATTCACTTAAGTTATATAGCTTGGTATTTCATATTTTATGGGTTTACTCACGTTGGTTTCCAGCCTGATCCGGGTGTTACTTTGGCGTAATGCTCGAGGAAGACCGAGTATTACAGATTTTCAGGTAAGGATGTTCTAGAGCTCAGGAGGCGAGATGGATGGCAGGGACGTATGGAGTGCATTCCGCTGTGATATATTGTAGTTTGGCTGGGATAGGTTGATTTTATCTGTCTAGTGTGTTATGTATATGTTGTAACTCTGATGTATTGATGTAAATTAACCAATACAGTTTTCTTTATATAACTGCTATTTTATTTGATAATATATTTTGATCCGCTGCGAATGTGAGAATCTATGTTTGGTGTTCCTGTTTCTTCTTCTTCTTCTATCTCGTTCCTTCTTTTCCCTAATTATCTGGAATTTTCGGGATCGAAAATTACGGGTCGTTACAGCCAGTCCTCAGAAACTCCTTATGTCAGTCTTTGGTTAGCTCCAATCTCGAACCGCTACCACCTTGGCAGGATCTACTACGATGCCCTGCTCGGAGATGACATGTCCCGAGAATCTCACTACCCTTCCCCAGAAGTGATATTTTGAAAATTTTGCTTTCAACTTATGCTTCTGCAACACTTGGAGTACAACCCTTAAGTGTGCCTTGTATTCCTCCTTTGTCCTTGTTAATAAGTTTGGATCTAAGTGCGAACAGGAGAAGAAAAAGATTGATCAAGAGTTTGGAAGCCATTAATCAGATCTGAGTTTCTTTCATATTTTTGTAAACAAAGATGCACTGATATATATATATATATATATATGTGTATATGTATATGTATCAGTGATAAATGTACTTGTAACAACCCGCATATGTATCAATTTTATATTTAAATATTTTATTTAAATATTTTATCGTTAGTCGAATTTTAGTCCGTAAGGCTACTTTTTGCAAACAGTCGAATCGGGACTCGAGACCCCTTCCATTGAGTTCAAAATGCCGTTCGCAACCTTTTTGAGTATAAGCTTTGATATGTTTGGAGTAAGTTGATTTTTGCTACTTTTTCACTTAGGGCTTTGGTTTGGGCTGAACCCTTTAATCACTTACTAACTCAGTTCCAACCCCCTCTCCTCTTCATTACTTCATTCCTCATTTCCTAACACTTCAAGCTAAAGTAAAAATGGGGGAAAGAAGAGGAAATTAAAACTCCAAGCCCTAGTCTTCGTTAGCAAATCCAACTTCTAGCTCCAAATTCAAGAGAACCCATTGGTAAGCCTTCTCTTCATCTTCTCCAACTCCTTCTCTCTTGAATTTCAGAAATTCCTAAACCTAACTTGGGAAATGTTTCTCTTTTAAGCTTAGATTCAAGCTTCTTGTGTTGAGATTGAAGTGTGGTTGATCTTCTCTTGTCTTCAAGCTTCTCATTCATTGTTTTTTTGGGTTCAAAGGTGAGATTTTTATCTCACATCTATGCTTATAATCATCTTCGATTGTTAGGTATGAATTCCTAACACTTATTCTTGTGCAATTGCTTTTGGTTTGGATTGATTTGGTGAATATTCCAATTTTTAGTTTTTTGAGTTCAATTCTTTAAAAATCATAACTTTGATGTTTTGATCATGTTTTTGGTGATGAATCGAAGAGCTTATATGGCCGGGTAGTCGATGGCGTAAATCCTAAGTGCCGTTGCTCGACCGATTGCAATTCGGAAGGGATTGGCGTTCATTAGATAGGCATGGGAGTGCTGGCAACAGGGTCCGGCCGACCGAGCTCTGTAGCCGGCCGACAGACCTGCTACCCGAGCACTTCCTGCTTCTATTTTGGTAGTGCATGTTACAGGCTCCGGCCGACTGAGCTCAGGGTCTGGTCGACCGACCTGCTACCCGAGCACTTCCATCTGTGGTTCGGTCAACCGACTCAGGGAGTCCGGTTGACCGACCTGCTCCTATTTGCCCATTTTGCCTATATTGCCTATTTTGTTGAATTTCCAACTTTAATCGATTCGTGTTGTTTCCCTTTTGTTGTTATCATTTATTATCGACTTTGATGACATTTTCTTTGGGAATTTTCGGAATATCCATTTTGATGGATTTGATATCGATTTCTTTGGATTTTATTCACGTCTTCGAATGTGAATTTCGGTGATTGATTGTTTTACAATTATTTTTGTGATTTGTCACTTTAAAAATATAAAGGTTTTCTATACTATTAGTAAATATCAAAACTCTTTCATCAAAATGATTTCAACACTATCAATACAAAGCTCATTTATTAAAACCATTTTCCAATCTACTAGTATATACAAATCTTTTCCTCACTCGTATGAGAAATCTAATTAAACGGCTTAGTAAAATGAGTGGTATGAAACGCTTGCATTTACTTCGTTGGTTAATTCTTGGACTTGTTCGATTGAATCTCTTGTGACAATTTTCTAGTGGAGATCTACAATTTGTTCGTAAATATTTAAGTTAAGCTAGTGGTTATGGGACATGATGCTAAGCTCATATATTTACTAGCTTAGTGTAATTGACACTTCTTGATGATCGATGATGATCATTTTTGTGATTATGACTAGCAATATGCTATGTTTCTTTGTCCACGTAGGGGACAGTACCTCGTTTTATTGAGTTTCATCTCATTTTTATTATAGGCTAACGACCTATTTATTTTGGAGTTTCGACTCAATTCTTATGGGCTAGCGACCCATATTCTTTTATGGAGTTCGGTTCATTGGACGTACCGTTGTACTACGTCGATGTTCCGATCTATTCAAGTTTCTGGTTCCTTGGGCGTACCGATATTATACTACGTCGTTGGACCGGCTCTATGGTTAGCGACCATGGGATAGCGTCCCGTTTATGATACACGTGTTGGTGTGTTTTCATGCTCTCGTTCTATGATAGGCCTCCCCCTTTTTGTGATTTCTGTATTTCTATTGATGATTTCTAGAATTTGTGTTTCACCAATTTTATGATTGGCATTTATATGTTGTCAATATTTGTGGCTTGGTGAATGAAATAAGGAGTATGACATTCCTTTTGATCTTTGAGAAGATTTTTGTGATATTGATTAATCTCTTGTTGATTTTCAATTACTTATTTATCACGGCTTGGCATTGTGATTATTATACGTTTAGTTATATCTCTTATTCTATATCATTTCATCTGATATTTTTAGCTAGACAGATCCGTTTATTATTTTCTTATTAAATAATACTCGGGTCAGACCGAGATGTTACAGGTGCTTCTGCTTAACTTCTCACCAGGGATTATTGTCCTAACTTTTGGCTAACTACTTAGATTAGTAGTTTTTGGTTGTATACATTTGAGATATAGACTCATAGTTGTGTACTTATTCTTTTGTATGGCATATGTTGCTATTCTTTTGTGTCATTGTGGATCTTTTTGACCACTACTCTGATGAACACTTTTATGTGCTATATATATTCATGTCTATTTCCGCCTTTGTGATATGAATTATCTATGACTGATTTGTGTTATGTTTATTTCTATATTAGTTTCCGAAGATTACATATAGCCACTGTGTAGTAGCTTTGAGTTTGTGTCGGTATGTCGGATTTCCTCTTGAGATGAAAAGTTATATTTTTATCTGGCATATCGGTACTCGCACAAAGCAATTATACAGATGGTCGCTCCTCAACAGCCTTATTCTCCGCGCTAGTTGACATCATTACACCGTAGTGTTCTTGGCTAGTGTGGGTATAGAGGTGGGGCGTCACAGCTTGTTATCGGAGCCAAACTTCGGAACAATATAGAATAATTTAACAAGGATCATCGTCCTAAGTCCTTCTTAGGAATTGTGCTTTAGGATTTAATTCGAGTCTTCGTACCGATTCATCCTATTTTCTCTATGATTCCTTGTTTTATCTATCAAGATTGCTTGATATTCATTGGGTGAATCACCTTTTTCTTCTTCTTTCTTTCTTTTTTAAAGAAGAGAAATGGTTAGACCTGGCCGTCCCAGCGCCGGTCAATCTAGTGCTACTCCCCAAGATGGAGTTTTTATGTCTGCTCAGCAGCTTTTAGATCTCGTGAAGAATGCTCAAGCTGTCGGACCCATTCCCGAGCCTACTCATCCTAGATCCGGTTTTGCACGCTTGTGTAGATACTATACCGATTTGGGTGGAAGGCCATTCAAGGGATCAGAGTGTGTTATTGAAATTCAAGCTTGGCTCAAATCATGCGATCGTATCTTTTCTCGCATGAACCTTATTGGTCTACATCGTGTCCAAGTGGCTTCTAGCGTGCTCCAAGAAAGAGCATTAGATTGGTATGAGCTTTTGGTTTCTGAAATCGTTGAAGCAGATCTTACTTGGGAGCAATTTCGGGGAAGATTCGAATTGAAATTTGTGTCGGAGGCAGAAAAAGTAACTTTGGGCCGGTGTTTTATTGACCTTGTTCAAGGTGAATCTTCTGTGACGGATTATGTCGCATCTTTCGAATCTCTTTCCAAATACGGGGTTGAATACATTAATACCCCATTGAAGAAAACTCAGAGATTTGTCTATGGCTTGAATAAGAATCTTAAGAAGTCATTACTTCTGAAACTTGAGGTTTCTTTTGATCAGCTTATTGATATCGCTCTTCGTCTTGAAGAGGCCGATAAAGAGTATGATGTTGAAGTTGTGGGTGCCAAACAAAACTTCAACAACAACATGAAGAGGCCTATTAAATTCAAAGGCCCCATACCCAACAAGAAAGGGAAGCAACAAACTCCGTTAGCAAAGACTCCTACCTCTAGTCGTGGACAATGCTACAATTGTGGTTCCACGGACCACTATGCTAGGGAGTGTCCGAAACCTCTTTATTGTTGCTATTGCAAAAATTCGGGTCACCATTTAACTGCATGTCCCATACTTCAAAGTAGGAGGGAGGGAAAGCTCAATGTAGTGCAAGCTCCTAGCAACTCTTCTCTTGGTCAAGGTATTTTACGTTCAATCCTTGATGCTATTGTTTTATCTTGTGATCTTTCTCTTTGAGTTCTTTTTGATATGGGTTCATCTCATTATTTTTATACTAAAAGAACTTGTCCATTCTTTTTCTTTGAATATTTTGGGCTTTATATCTTCTTTGAGAATTGCGAATCCGGATGGTGGATCCGCAACGCTCAACTTGTTTCTTTTTATTGAGGTCGAAATTATTTTATGTGATTTTTCTTTCCGAGCTGATATTTTTACTTAGGCTTCGAAATTGATTTTTTTTGAAAGGATTGGCTTAATCATTGTGAAGCCCATATCCTATCTTCGGATTGGACTATTCATCTTCGAAATTTTTAATCTGTTAAGCAGATTTCTATTTTTCTTTGTGATTTTGATTCCAATTTGATGGCATCGTTTTTATTCCTTAAGCCCACTTATAAGGAAAGTGTTATTCTCTCATTCATGTGGTTTGAGAATTTTCTGATATTTCTGAGTTTGTCTTAGGATTATCACCTAAGAAATCTTTTGTGCGGTGTTAAGGTCCTTTTAGCTCGACCTTGCCACCGGTTTTCATTTGCTACGAGTTGCGGCAGTTAGCATTCCACTTACCGCATTCCGCACTCGTTATGATTCTTATGAATGACTTATTATATCATTCAGATTGCCCATCTTGTTTCATCCATTTTATAAATCGAGTATTCTATGAATATCTCGATAATTCCATTCTTGTATTTATTGATTTTGGATGAAAATAGAAATTTAAAATTTTGCAAATCTTTTCCATAAGATTTATCTATAACTACAATTGGATTTTGATCTTAAACGAGCAAAGAATATTCTCAAAAATTTTGAGAGATATTTTCATCATATAGAAGATGATTTTGTGATTGTATTGCCCGTTGAGTGCTTTAAGAATTCTGGTCGATGCGCTTGATCAACGTTATCGATAGGAATTTCCTAACGCTTTGATGAGACAATCAGACATGATATATTGACTTGTAAAACTTAAATTTTTCTAGAAAGATTTTTACGTTGAGATAATTTTAATTTTGAAAGTTTTAGTTTTTTGGGAAAGAAGATTATTTGAAGGAATTCTTTTCCGATACTCTTATTCTTGTGTTTTCCGAAGGGAACCAAGAGTTTATCTTTTGTACCAATGCTAATCGTATTGGTTTGGATGCCGTTCTCTTGCAAAAGAAAATGTGCTATCACTTGTGCTTCTAAATCAATATAGCTTATCGAGACTAGATATGCCACTCATAATCTAGTGCTCGCGGCTATTGTTTTTACTTTTAGAATTTGGCATCATCATTTTTGGATGAGAAATTTGTTCTCTACCCCGATCATAAATCTTTGGAATATTTATTTTCTCATAAGGAACTTAATGTTAGCTGGAGTTCCTTACATCTTATGATCTTAATATTCTTTGTATACTCCCGAAAGGGAAATCATGTTGCCAATGCCCTTAGTCGTAAGCAACAAGTGGTTGTCTTTTTGATGATGTCCGAATGGAATGATCTTTTACCAAGTTCATCGAACGTTTCGATGTACCTTGTTTTATTAAGCTTTATCTCATTCCTTTTATGGACTTGTGTCCGATGTTCTTTTATGGTGTTCGGTTCATTGGACGTACCGTATTTGTACTACGTCGGTGTTCTGAAATTATTCGAGCTTTGGTTCATCTGGCGTACCGTTATTGTACTACGCCGTTGTTTCAAATTATTCGAGTTTCTAGTTTCTCGGGCGTACTGTTATTATACTACGTCGTTGCACTGGCTCAATTCTCTGTTATTCATGACGTTTTCCACGTCTTTCGACTATGGAAATGCTTTTAGGTTTCTAATTTTTATTTTTGAGCCTGGTGTTATAGTTGGGATTGAAGTTTCACCAGATTTGACTTTTGAGCAACATTCTTTTCGCATCATTTCTTCGGAGGTTGAGCGCCTTCGAAATAAAGATGTACTTCTTGTGAAAGTTCAATGGATCTCAAATCTCGAGGATAGCTCTTGGGAACCCAGAGTGTTCATCAAGCGAACCCGTTCGGACTTACTCTTTCGTGCTCTTTTTGGTGAACTTCTTATTTCAAAATTACTTTTGTGTTGATATGCTTTTATGGTTGTTACTCTTTATTTTCTTCTTAAGTATTGCGAGGACGCAATTTCTTTAAGGAGGGGAGTCTGTAACAACCCGCATATTTATCAATTTTATATTTAAATATTTCATCGTTAGACGAATTTTAGTCCGGAAGGCTACTTTTTGCAAACAGTCGAATTGGGACCCGAGACCCCTTCCATTGAGTTCAAAATGCCGTTTGCAACCTTTTTGAGTATAAGCTTCGATATGTTTGGAGTAAGTTGGATTTTGCTACTTTTTCACTTAGGGCTTTGGTTTGGGCTGAACCCTTTAATCACTTACAACTCAGTCCAACCCCCTCTCCTCTTCATTACTTCATTCCTCATTTCCTACACTTCAAGCTAAAGTAAAAATGGGGGAAAGAAGAGGAAATTAAAACTCCAAGCCCTAGTCTTCATTAGCAAATCCAACTTCTAGCTCCAAATTCAAGAGAACCCATTGGTAAGCCGTCTCTTCATCTTCTCCAACTCCTTCTCTCTTGAATTTCAAAAATTCCTAAACCTAATTTGGGAAATGTTTCTCTTTTAAGCTTAGATTCAAGCTTCTTGTGTTGAGATTGAAGTGTGGTTGATCTTCCCTTGACTTCAAGCTTCTCATTCATTGTTTTTTATGGTTCAAAGGTGAGATTTTTATCTCACGTCTATGCTTATAATCATCTTCGATTGTTAGGTATGAATTCCTAACACTTATTCTTGTCCAATTGCTTTTGGTTTGGATTGATTTGGTGAAAATTCCAATTTTTAGTGTTTTGAGTTCAATTCTTTAAAAATCATAACTTTGATGTTTTGATCATGTTTTTGGTGATGAATCGAAGAGCTTATATGGCCGGGTAGTCGATGGCGTAAATCCTTAGTGCCGTTGCTCGACCGATTGCAATTCGGAAGGGATTGGCATTCATTAGATAGGCATGGGAGTGCTGGCAACAGGGTCCGGCCGACCGAGCTCTGTAGCCGGCCGACCGACCTGCTACCCGAGCACTTCCTGCCTCTGTTTTGGTAGTGCAGGTTACAGGCTCCGGCCGACCGAGTTCAGGGTCCGGTCGACCGACCTGCTACCCGAGCACTTCCATCTTTGGTTCGGTCAACCGACTCAGGGAGTCTGGTTGACCGACCTGCTCCTATTTGCCCATTTTGCCTATATTGCCTATTTTGTTGAATTTCCAACTTTAATCGAATCGTGTTGTTTCGCTTTTGTTGTTATCATTTATTATCGACTTTGATGACATTTTCTTTGGGAATTTTCGAAATATCCATTTTGATGGATTTGATATCGATTTCTTTGGATTTTATTCACGTCTTCGAATGTGAATTTCGGTGATTGATTATTTTACAATCATTTTTGTGATTTGTCACTTTAAAAATATAAAGGTTTTCTATACTAGTTGTAAATATCAAAACTCTTTCATCAAAACGATTTCAACACTATCAATACAAAGCTCATTTATTAAAACCGTTTTCCAATCTACTAATATGTACAAACCTTTTCCTCACTCATATGAGAAATCTAATTAAACGGCTTAGTAAAACGAGTGGTATGAAACGCTTGCGTTTACTTCGTTGGTTAATTCTTGGACTTGTTCGATTGAATCTCTTGTGACAATTTTCTAGTGGAGATCTACAATTTGTTCGTAAATATTTAAGTTAAGCTAGTGGTTATGGGACATGATGCTAAGCTCATATATTTACTAGCTTAGTGTAATTGACACTTCTTGATGATCGATGATGATCATTTTTGTGATTATGACTAGCAATATGCTATGTTTCTTTGTCCACGTAGGGGACAGTACCTCGTTTTATTGAGTTTCGTCTCATTTTTATTATAGGCTAACGACCTATTTATTTTGGAGTTTCGACTCAATTCTTGTGGGCTAGCGACCTATATTCTTTTATGGAGTTCGGTTCATTGGACGTACCGTTGTACTACGTCGATGTTCTGATCTTTTCGGGTTTCTGATTCCTTGGGCGTACCGATATTGTACTACGTCGTTGGACCGGCTCTATGGTTAGCGACCATGGGATAGCGTCCCGTTTGTGATACACGTGTTGGTGAGTTTTCATGCTCCCGTTCTATGATAGGCCTCCCCCTTTTTGTGATTTCTGGATTTCTATTGATGATTTCTAGAATTTGTGTTTCACCAATTTTATGATTGGCATTTATATGTTGTCAATATTTGTGGCTTGGTGAATGAAATAAGGAGTATGACATTCCTTTTGATCTTTGAGAAGATTTTTGTGATATTGATTAATCTCTTGTTGATTTTCAATTACTTATTTATCACAGCTTGGCATTGTGATTATTATACGTTTAGTTATATCTCTTATTCTATATCATTTCATCTGATATTTATAGCTAGACAGATCCGTTTATTATTTTCTTATTAAATAATACTCGGGTCAGACCGAGATGTTACAGGTGCTTCTGCTTAACTTCTCACCAGGGATTATTGTCCTAACTTTTGGCTAACTACTTAGATTAGTAGTTTTTGGTTGTATACATTTGAGATATAGACTCATAGTTGTGTACTTATTCTTTTGTATGGCATATGTTGCTATTCTTTTGTGTCATTGTGGATCTTTTTGACCACTACTCTGATGAACACTTTTATGTGTTATATATATTCATGTCTATTTCCGCCTTTGTGATATGAATTATCTATGACTGATTTGTGTTATGTTTATTTCTATATTTGTTTCCGAAGATTACATATAGCCACTGTGTAGTAGCTTTGAGTTTGTGTCGGTATGTCGGATTTCCTCTTGAGATGAAAAGTTATATTTTTATCTGGCATATCGGTACTCGCACAAAGCAATTATATAGATGGTCGCTCCTCAACAGCCTTATTCTCCGTGCTAGTTGACATCATTACACCGTAGTGTCCTTGGCTAGTGTGGGTATAGAGGTGGGGCGTCATAGTACTGATCTAGAATCAAAGAAAAAACAGGAAAGTATCAATAACAGGAAAGTCTAATTTAGGTAAGGACCATAACCCAAACTAACTCGAAGTAACCTCAATCCTGACTGCAAGTAGATCGGCCCAAAACACCAAGCATATTGTCCAACAACCAGATTAATTTATATATAAGTTTCATTACACTCCTCCTCAAGTTGGGTTATATATATATATATATATATATATATATATATATATATATATATATTAAACCCAACTTGCTTTTCAGTTATTTAATTCTATCTCCATTTAATGCCTTGGTTAGAAGATCAGCTGGTTGCTTTTGAGTGTGGACATAGTGTGTAATTACTTCTCCCTCTTGAATTTTGTCTCGAATAAAATGACAGTCAACTTCTATATGCTTGGTCCTCTCATGGAATATTGGGTTTGATGCAATGTGAATGGCTGCCTTATTGTCACACTATAGTCTTGCAGGCTGCTCAAACTCAAGTTTACACTCTTTCGCTAAGTGTTTAATCCACATAACTTCACACACTGCCTTGGACATTGCTCTATACTCAGATTCTGCACTTGAACTTGATATAATATGTTGTTTCTTACTTTTCCATGATACTAAACTCCCTCCAAAGTATAAACAAAATCCAGTGGTTGATCTTCTATCATCCTTTGATCCGGCCCAGTCAGCATCAGCAAAACCTTCAATCCTCATATGACCATGGTTGGCATATATGATACCTTGGCCAGTAGATCCTTTCAGATATCCTAATATGTGTTCTAGTGCTTGCCAGTGTTGTTTTGTTGGTGAAGCCATGTACTGACTCACCATACTCACAGCAAAGGCAATATCAGGCCTAGTTATGGTTAGATAATTCAACTTGCTTACAAGTCTCTTATTTCTTTCTGGATCATCAAATGGTTCTCCTTCAGATGTTAGATAACTATTAGGTAAGATAGGGGTGCTTTGTGGTTTAGTGCCTAGCTTTCCAGTTTCTGATAACAAATCCAAGGCATATTTTCTCTGGCATAATAAAATTCCTTTACTGCTTCTTAGAACTTCTACCCCTAGAAAATATTTTAACTCACCTAAATCTTTAATCTGGAATTTATTGTGAATAAATTGCTTAAGTGAAGCAATTCTTTGTTCATCATGTCCTGTTATGATTATATCATCTACATACACAACTAATAGAAGTATATATTTTTCAGACTTCTTATAAAATACTGAATGATCACTCTGGCATCTGGTTACTCCAAATTCTTCCAGAGTTTGACTGAATTTCCTAAACCAAGCTCTTGGACTTTGCTTAAGTCCATAGAGAGTTTTTTTCAATTTGCAAACAAGCCCACTTTCTCCTTGTGCAATAAAGCCAGGTGGTTGAGTCATACAGATTTCTTCTTTGAGATCACCATGTAGAAATGCATTCTTAATATCTATTTGATGAAGCTTCCATTTATAATGTTATGCTAATGCTATAAATAATCTAATAGAAGCCATCTTAGCCACTGGAGAGAAAGTTTCTGAGTAAGCCATACCATATACTTGTGCATATCCTTTAGCCACGAGTCTTGCCTTGAATCTATCAACTGTTCCATTTGGATTCATTTTAACTGATTATCCATCTACATCCAATTGCCTTTTTATTCTTTGGTAGCTTGACCAAATCCCGTGTATTATTCTTTTCTAAAGCATTCATTTCATCAATCATATCTTCTTTCCATTCTTGTTTGGATAGAGCTTCAACAACAGTTTTAGGAGTATAGACAGAGTCTAGGGAAGTGGTGAGCATGTAAAATGATGGTGAGAGATTATCATATGACATGTAATTAGAGATGGGATAGGTGCATTCCCTTTTCTCTTTTCTAAGAGTAGTGGGGACATCCAGACTTGGATCTACTGGTGTAGAGCTTTCACTGATGGTTCCAGAAGTTTTATCACTCTCAGTATTTGGATCAGATTCTTGAGATGGAAGTGTAGAGTAGACCATATACTGATTAGTCTCCTCCTGATTTGGTGTGTGTGGTGCTTGATAGAATGGTCTTTCTTCCATGAAATTTACATCTATTGATACTATATATTTATTTAGACTTGGGCAGTAACATCTATATCCTTTCTACAGTCTTGAGTACCCAACAAATATGCATTTTAAAGATTTGGGATCCAGTTTTCCTACTTGAGAATTTACATCTCTCACAAAACAGGTGCACCCAAATATCCTTGGTTTAATGGGATATACTTCTTTGTTAGGACATAACACTTTATACGGAATCTTGAAATTAAGTACTATTGAAGGCATTCTATTAATAAGAAAATAGGAAGTTAGCACTGCATCGGCCCAGTAGACTTTTGGAACATTCATTTGGAATAATAGTGCTCTAGCAGTTTCAAGAAGGTGTCTATTCTTTCTTTCAGCCACCCCATTTTGTGCGGCAGTATCTACGCATGATGTTTCATGTAGAATGCCATGTTGACTTAGGTATGAGCTAAAGGTATGGGTAGTATATTCCTTAGCATTATCACTCCTTAGCGTTTTAATATAAGTTTTAAATTGGTTTTGAACTTCTATATGAAAAGTAAAAAAAAAGAGAAGAGTTCAGATCTATTTTTCATTAAGAATAACCAAGTAACTCGAGAGTAGTCATCCAAAAATGTCACAAAATATTTATAAACATATTTAGAAAAAACAGATGATGGTCCCCATATATCAGAATGTACAAGCTCAAATGGTGCACTTGCACATTTATTTATTCTAGGTTTTAAGCTACTCCTATGTAATTTTGCATATTGACAAGGCTCACAGTCAAGAGTGGATATATGGTTATACTGAGAATAGAGATGCTTGAATAAAGTGAGAGGTGGATGACCAAGTTGTTGACGAAGTTTGAGGGAAGCATTCATACTTGAGCAAGCTATTGGTGGATTTTCCAAAACATAGAGTCCCCCTGATTCATATCCTTTACCAATAATCTGTTTTGTTGTAAGATCCTGAAATATACATGTTTCAGGAGAGAATACTACACTACAATTTATGTCTTTAGTAATTTTTCTCATAGACAACAGATTGTATGATAAGGAGGATATAAATAATACTGATTTTAATGGAAAAGTAGCATCA
This sequence comes from Allium cepa, assembly GCA_030765085.1. NCBI lineage: Eukaryota > Viridiplantae > Streptophyta > Magnoliopsida > Asparagales > Amaryllidaceae > Allium > Allium cepa. The sequence goes on along the minus strand of CM060941.1, from coordinate 211,383,815 downwards.
ATATTACCAAATCCATGAACATGAGATTGTGACCCATCTGCTAAAGTGACTGCTTGACTTTCTCCATGGTTTTTAAAATCTATAAATAACTTAATGTTACCTGACATATGATCTGTGGCCCCTGAATCAATGATCCACTTTGAAGTTGGTTTTTCGAAATTGGTAACTGTAGAAACCGAGTTGAAAATTGTAGAAACCACTGGTTTGTTTTGAGATTCCTGATATTTTGCGTACTTATCAAATTCTTCAATGGTCATCAAAACAGTTTTATGAGTATTGTTATTATTACTGGATGCTCCTTGATTCTTGAGTTGATTATTGTATTGTAATTTCCTACATTCAATGGCAAGTGTCCAGGCTTTTTGCAGTATGAACATGCTTTGTTATTTGGTCTCCCTCCACTTCTTTGAGGCCTCCAAGATTGAGATGGTGGTGGTCTCCATGCAGTAGGGGGTGTGTTATTCTTTGTTACTTGGTGTGTTATTCTAGGACTTGTGTTGGAGCTTATTAGTGCACTATTATTCATTGATATACTTGGTGATACATTCTCAGTTCTAAGAACACGACTAAAGACTTCTTGAAGAGATGTTATTGTGTATCCAGATAGTATTTGTGACTTGGCTGACTCAAACTCTAGTGGTAAACCAGCCAGGAAGGACATTATGGCCATTTGTTCTCGTTGAAGTTGCTGAACCTTCACATCTGGGCTCATAGGTAGTAGAACGTTGAATATTTTATAGGTTCTTTTAAAGTTCATGAAGTAATTTGTGAGAGATTGATCTTGTTTTTCAGTTCTATAAAATGATTTACATACTTCAAACATACGAGTGAGACTGCCTTTTCCAGAATATAAGAATTCGAGATATTCAATTAACTCCTTTACAAATTCACAGTGATTTATCAGGTTAATGACTTCATCATCAATTGAGTTTCTGATTTGTAAGAACAGTCGAGCATCTTCCCTTAACCAAATAAGATCCTTTTCTTTTGTAGTTACTGGTGGATTTGTGGTTAAGTGATCATCCTTATCAATGCTTCGAAGATATAATCGGATTGTCTTACTCCATTCTAGGAAATTTGTCTGATTTAACTTGCGATCTGTAATTTTTGACATTATTGGAAGAACATCAATCATAGTAGAATTTTTGCTTTCAGACATATTTCTGAATTCAAGAAATTTGTAGATCTGAGTTGCGCGATTTTGAGAAGCCCTAGATCGATATCCAGTGCTTTGATATCATGTTAATAAGTTTGGATCTAAGTAAGAACAGGAAGAAGAAAAAGATTGATCAAGAGTTTGGAAGCCATTAATCAGATCTGAGTTTCTTTCATATTTTTGTAAACAAAGATGAACTGATATATATATGTATTAGTGATACATGTACTGATCTAGAATCAAAGCAAAAACAGGAAAGTATCAATAACAGGAAAGTCTAATTTAGGTAAGGACCATAACCCAAACTAACTTGAAGTAACCTCAATCCTGACTCCAAGTAGATCGACCCAAAACACCAAGCATATTGTCCAGCAAGCAGATGTGCAACAACCAGATTAATTTATATATAAGTTTCATTACAGTCCTGCAACTGATCAAAATATCATCCACGAACACAAGTATGAACTTGTTCGGCTGATCCTTGAAGACCCGGCTTATGTGATAAAGTATGATGGAGTATTGATTAGCCCGAACGGACATAACCAACCACTCGTAGAAACCAGATAGCATACGAAATGTGGTGATCGACACCCTCTCCTTCGCTACCCTCAACTAGTGAAATCCGATAGCTAAATTCAATTGGGAGAATACCTTTGCACCGTAGAACTGATCGAACAAATCATCAATACATAGGAGTGGATTGTTCTTCTTCTCCGCCCTATTCAGCTCATGATAATTCACACAAAATCTTAAAGAGCCATCTGCATTAGTGGCGAATACCATGATTCACCTCATTCATATACACTTCTATGAATGAACCCTCTTTTCAATAGGTCATTTACTTGCACCTCCAATTCATTCTTCTCTCTAGGTGTCATATGCCTCAACAGCATCACTATGGGTCTGGCATCCTTCGTTAAGTCTATATGAAACTCTATCTCTCTATGCGATGGTAATCCATTCGCTTCCTCAAATACATCTGGATACTCTCTAATGATAGGAATAGATGACAAGTCATCCTGTGGAATCTCAAGCGAATATAGAAAGCTGACTATAACCCCATCCTTTGGCATGCAGCCAATCACTACCCTCCACCCTTCCACAGCCCCAGTTGTCATCAACAGCTTCTCACAATCCACTACTGCCACATATTTCCTTAGCTGGTCCATTCCCAAGATAATCTCAAACCCAACAAAATTCAGAATGAAACAATCACAACAAAAGAGTGTTCATGACTCGATAAGACCAAACCATAACAAACTATACACAGGCCGGTGGAGCCTCAAATGGGGTACATTGCAATCAACGGTCGGTCAACTATTTCATGTTTGAATCCTAGTCTATCTATTAGGTCACTAGATATAAAGGTATGTGAAGCCTCGATGTCAAATAAAATACGTATGAGAACATTATAAATGGTAAGCATACCTTGAATAACAAGGCCCTTCCCCTTTTCTTTCATCGAGGGAGCACTCGACGAAGTTGGTGCAGCGTCTCAGACATATGCCTTCGCGACTATTACTACTGCAATGATCCTGGACAATTCTTCAGTATATGCCATGGTTTTCTGCATTTGTAACACTTCTTCTTCCCACTGATTTTGCAATCTATGATCAAAATGACCCTTATCTCCACAAGCATAGCAAATTGGATCCCACTTAACCTCCTTCTGAGTATTCTTCTCCTCATTCTTTCCTGGAGACCGATTCCTCTTTCCAAACCACTTCTTCTTGCCTCCACTACTTTGCTGCAGTTTCAACTCTTCCTTAACAACAACAGTTGATTTGGACTTGGGGTATAAACTCTCCTGGCGAAGAGCTTTCTCAACGTGTCTCTCAAATGGTTCATTGATACGACTCACTAATTTCTCCTTTAAATATTCGTCCAAACCCATAATAAACTTCTCATTCTTTCTCAATGGAATGTCGATAAAAGATAACCCATACTTCAACAAGAGCATCGAATTCAACAATGTATTCATAAACAGACATATCCCTGCTTTAAATCAGCGAATCTCCTAAATAGCACCGACTTCTAAGCAGCCGGAACGAACTTCTCCTCAAACTTGGCCTTGAACTAGTCCCAAGTGAATTGATCCTCAGTTGTAGTAACAGTGATGGCATTCCACCATTTCATGGCCTACCCTTGAAGCTGTCTAGAGGCCAGCTTCCTCTTTATGGCATCATCAATCTCCATATCACCAAAGATACATTTGCAGGCTTCCAACCAATCCTGCACTTCGATGGAAGACTCCAGTCCAAGAAATGACCGGCCTCCTAAAGTAGAGTAATCTTTGTATAGCTTAGCGAAGTTAGCCCTTGGCACTTACACTTGAGCGTCGCCACCAATAACAACATTCAAAGCGACCACTTTGGTATTTTAAAGCATGTTTTCCATCATCGGATTGAATATAGCTTGCAAATTAGGATTTGCAGCCCTCGAAACTACTGCTTGCTCAACTCCAGAGATGGAGTTCCTAACAGTGTTTCTTGTTGGCCGGCTCATTCTCAATCTGTAACAAGAATAATCAATCTCTCCAAAAAGAAAACTGTATTAATGCCACTCGTGTGTACATGCGACTTATATACCATATATACTAATGTATAGTTTTGAAAATCAAAATATATAACAAGTACATGGTCTCGTATACACACACACTCTCTCTCTCTCTCTTAATTCAGTCTATGGTGAGAACTCCTTCCTTATTTTTACCGAATCATGGTATCCTTTAGGTTAAACAATGTAACCTAAGCTTTGATACCAAATTGATGGCCACCCTACACCACCGGCATCCAATATACATAAGATAACAGCTGCCATCGTGCCGATTGATGTAGAGAAATCATCAAGGTTTAAAATGAAACAAAAAATCACAAAATTTGTAGTATATCTCAAAGCACATGGAAAAAAATATAATATCATAGATATAAAATAGAGGAGACAATAATAACTAAGCGATCCAAATATCAGAGTACATATACACAAAGTTATACATCATGAAATAAAGTTTATGTAATAGAAGTAAACTTATTTAACTATCTCTTACAAATAATAATGAACAAGCACTGCCAAGGCCCCATAATGTTGCACATCGGAATAAGCATAGAAATCCATAAATATTACGAGATAGCTCTCTCCAGCCCATCTTCTGCACAACAACTACATCGCACATAGGTATGCTATCTAGTCTACTCATTTAAGAGCACCTGAGATAATAAGAAGCAGAGCATAAAGCCTCGAGTCATTCTGGCGTGAGCGGTAAATGAATCTCAAAATACTATACAAGTCAATATAGTAAGGAACAAAGGTATATAAATCATATCTGACCTATCTCTGCAACCAAAGAGTTAGCACATAATAACAAAGTATGCTACTCCGAGTGTTATAAAGGTGCAACACAACTACCTATGGTAATGGGTGTCCAGGATCCCTATCTCCAATAACTATCTTGAATGACTACCCTAGAGTGATAGATTGTGGGGAGAGAAATCAAAGCAACCATAGCATCCATCAAACAATCCTCACTATCACTCTATGTACTTTGGATGTATGGTAACTCATATGACCATTCTACTGCTAGAGACTAATGGAAATTTCGATTTTCAGTGTACTCTCTTTAGCTTGAAGCCAATAACAGACTCAATCAACGGGTACAGGGTACACGGATCCGTTCAACCGATCTGGGGCAACATTTAACAATCCATGAGCGTCCTCAAGATACCCCTACTTTGAGTGCAACAGAAAACACTCCAAGTATAAATGATCCCTTAGTACGCGTATCCAAGCCCCTTCCCTTGCTCCAACTAGCTTCCATTATCCTGGAGGAACCATTCTACATTCCCTCACTCAACGACTCCTTTCACCATCGAGCCATCACCTTCGAGAAACCATTCTGCGCTCCCTATTCTGCTACTCCTTTCTACATCGAGCCATCTTTTTTGGAACCTAACTCTATTAAACTTCAAGTTACCATTTGAAGACTCTTGCTTTCATCTTGCTTTTACATTGCCGTCAGTCATCATAAGAATGATCCAGCATCTCCAACACGATCTCTCGAACCTCTGTACCAAGCCCCAAAAGTTCCATCCCTATAGGACCAAGTAGGAGAGCTTAATACCGACCTCTGTACTTGGCCAAGTCCTTTCCAATCTCATTCCTTGCTTCTAATGCTTCTTGCCCATATGCTTTGATCATGACCTATCTGCTCTAAATCAAGTCATCATCTCTTCAAAGCACCCTACTTTGAATCTTAGAAACAAGTCGTCATAGCCTCAAGCACTTAGCCAATCTCTGATCCATCACATTTGGCAAACTCTACCAGCTAACATCTCCCCCTCCCATAAGTCGCTACCGACATGGAACAACATAGAGAGCTCGATATTGACATCTAAAGTTGTACCAACTTCTGTGCTTAGAGAATTTGGAGTTGCGATTTGGACCACAAGCTCTTCCCATGCTTTAGAATCTGCCACCCAAGTTTCATCCAATTCTGATCAATTTTGCCTTTGACTTGCCCAATTTCCCAACCTATCCATCTAATATCCAAAACACTAGCAAACAACATCAAAGCATAACATACAATCATAAAATAACATGCATATACATCCATTCATACAACCAATACATGAGAATATGATAATTAAACTAGTTTTACTCTAAATCTAAGTTTTATATTAGCATATGCATATGAATGATGGAAATTACACAAGCATGTAGGCATGAGTTAATAGATTACAAAACCCATTCTAAAACCATTTCAAAATCTCCAATTTCTGGTCATAAGCATATATAGATAAGTGGTTAAAGTTAGAAAACCCTTTTTCGGTCAAAGTCATGTTGAAAACAAACTTTTAACTATATAAACAAGTATAGATGAATGAGAGACCAAGAACCACTCATAATATACCTAAAATATCAGATTTTATCCTTAGGTTTGAAATGAATAGCTAGGAAGAAGGACCCAAATCAATAAAAATGATAATCTCTAGCTTCTATATGCTAATCCCCTCTCTAATCACCATTTGTCAAAGATTAGTAAATAAAAGATGTTATTTTTGATGAAATTAGAGCTAATGGAGGTTTGAATCTATTTTAGGGAAGAAAGAAATGACTTAGGTCAGTTCCTACAACCTCCTATTAGCACAAATTTCGATGTGGATTAGCAGGCCTAAACACATGCTTAGTTACCCACTAAAACTGGGTAGCAACAAACAACATTTAAACTATAATAACATTCAAATGACAATCGCATTTTTCAATTATGATCACTCTACAGAATAGCAAACATCATCCTAAAGCAATAGATCATGGTTTGAGACTCTAATTCGGCTCCGATCAAAAGTTATAGACCAAACAAGACTTTCGGTGTCAAAATGGTCGCATAGAAATTTGACAAAAATGTAGATGTAGAAAATATCCCTAAGAGTCACTTTTTAAAAATTCAGAGTCATACAACCTCATATAAATAAAATAAGATTATATTATGATCCTCCAATACATAAAACACAAGTCGTTACAATATATGTATGTATGTGTGTGTGTGTGTGTATATACAGACACACACATATATACATATACACACACACATACTTACATATATATAAACATAAAAACTATATTTTATTTGAATTATTATTATATATATATAAACACATACATAGAATTTTAATTTGCAAATATATAATTATATATAAGTACATTTAAGATCTTATAAATTAAATTAGATTTAAACTTTTTTACTTTAAATTTCGAAAGCAAAGTGTGTATATATAATTTTTGTTTAAACGTTTAAATATATATATTAAATATATACTTATATATATAAATAACATAATATACATATATATATTAATATATTTTTAAATATATAAATTAAATCTATGCATGTACCAGATAATGTGCATAGCAGAAAATATCTTTCTTATTTTGATTTTTAATTATGATTTAAATAAAATATCCATACGGATATTGTTTAAAATAATGTAAAATAATTGTTTTTGAAACAAATTTTGAATTATAACTTTTAGTAAAATTCTGAGCGATATTTTGTTGTTAGAATATCTATTACATAATTTTCTAATTTAAAATCAAATTTAAAATCTATTTAATTTTCGATAGATATTTAAAATAAATAAAAGTTTTTTTATTTTCTCCACCAAAAATCTATCAAGTACTAATTTGATTTTATAAAATATAAAATATATTTTACATAATATACATATACATATACATACATACATATATATATATATATTAATATAGTTAATTTACATATTGATTAATTTAAAATAATATTTAAATTATATATATATATATATTATTTTGTCTTTGCCAAAAATATTATATACGTGATACCGGTTATATAAAATTATAAAATCATATTGTGCGTATAATAAGATGTAATGTTAAATTTATAAAGTTTATATTTATAATTAAATATTTTATATTTAACTAATAAAATAAAAAAAATTCTTATTTGAGCCGTGCATTTTATAGGTATATAAATGAAAGAAATTGTTTTTCTTATACAAAGAATATAAACATATAACCACTCAAATTGTGATAATATATTTATATATTACAGTCGTCTCCTAATTACAATATAATATACATAATATAAATATTATATAAAAATGAATATTCATAACTTCATTATATATTTACCTTATATCCAATATCTATGAGAACACCTTAAAATGTTGATATCTACCCCTTGAACATATTTCCAACAAAGTAGAGGGTTAGTCCCTTAACCGATGACCACAGGCTATTGAATAGGATTTGATTTATTTTTATTTGATTTTGGAAATGGAGAGATGGAGAGAGGGAGAATTCGACCAGATATAAGTACAGATAGCAGCGCTAAAAAAATATAAAATAAGAGTGGGATGAGATGTTTATAAAGATGAGGAATGAAGAGAGAAGTTAGGATCAAAATCCATGTATTTCTCTTACTCTTTCTTTCCCTCTTGTCTACTCAACCCTAGCCCTTCTTAGCCAATCATATGGTCTCCCCCAATGTCCTATTAGATCTGAATCAACAAACTCCCCATATGGGCTTTAAACCTGTTTAAAGCTCGAACAAAATATTATGCATTTAAATCCAATTTAAACATGCATCGATATCATATATCGATTAATATACTTATAACTATTGTAAACTATTTGATAATATTTGTTCATCAAATCAAAATAAAATTTTGTAATAAATATTTCATAAGTATCAATTAATTTAAATAATTTATAACAATTGCAGATTAATTAAATCGTTTGGTCAAAGGAGTATACAACCTTTCAGTTGTGTGACCAATTAGGTATAAATTAGTTCAGTAATTAATACCAAACTATTTGAATATTAATGTTCATACATCACTTGGTTGATGGGGTGATGTTTCATCAAAATTATATTATTTTGGACTTATGGAATTTGGTAATGGTCAAAACTCTAATATCGTCTGTATTTAACTCTATAGTCTAAATGCAAAGTCCTTGGTTCAAAAATAACAATTATTATTTACCAAAATGCTCTAGCCGAAGACTTTGACTTTGAGTTGAATTTAGTAGACCGTGATATTAATCTCACACAACCGAGGTGAAGAACCATCTCCTAAATTGTAACAACTCGACTTTTCGACCCTCGAATGTCGACACTAAATACATCCATGCTTTTCGTGTGACGAGCACTTAAATGCCTAAAAGATGGATAGTTGGGGTAAAGTAAAAGGAAGTAGAACAAGAAAGAAAGAACACAATATCAGATTCTCATAGTGGAGCAAAAAAAATACAATATCCAAAAAGAATATACAAAGGGTTACTCCAAAATGTAGAGCAATTTTAAAGTTAGAAAACTAAGTACTATCATTAGCTTGGACATTCATAACTACCTAACCTCACAATGCTGATACATACATAATAATAATGTAATAGAAATAGAAATAAATAGATAAACGAAAGCCTCTCGCTCGTCTCCTGAACTCTGAAACATCCAAAGTAAAACCTTCTTTACTGTAACGACCCGCTATTTTGGACTATTCGCATCCGCACACGTCGGACTTGAATAATTCAAAATACCGAATTGTTAATTTAAATTTGGCAAAACTCAGATATACAGTAAACAAATAATCACAGAATCACAGACACAGAGTAATAATATGCAGCGGAAGTAAAAGAGATAGTAGTTCATGAAGCTACTATATAAATATATAAGATACATCAGAGTTTACAACAGAAGAGAAATATGATACCTCAAGTACAAATCAGACTACATCACTGGAATCATCGAATACTGAAAGCAGAATAGATGGCTGGATCTTCAAGCAAAACTCCAACTCCAAAGGCGAGCCTCGAATACTGGTACACTCAGTTTGACCCGAGCGTAAAGCAAAACACAAAACACTCGAGTCGGGATTAATATTCTCATATCAATAAATCCAACTCAAGTGAAATAGCAATCGAAATACAAGTAACTCAAAGGATGTTGGAATCACCATCCTCTAAGGATCCGTTAAACTATCTACTATGTAGTGGTGTACGCTAAATAGATAATGCCTATCAGTAATATAATATATCAAAATAGTGTTAAGGCGTTACCATTATCCCCCTTAACACATTTTATATAAGCGTTATAGTCTATACAGCACTGTAAACTCCACCGTAAACTAGTGGGATATCAGGGAGTACTCCATAGGTATAACACAAAACAAATTCGTAGTGGTCGCATATATAGGGATACAAGTATGACAAGGCACATGAGGCAATACCCAAGGTAGTGAAACTACCGTTTGCCTGATCCGGACTGGTGAGAACGCATCGCCGCAACGATCGCAACACCGCGAAACAACACTCCTGAAAAGTACGAGGGTGCACCAATCGATAACAAGTAATGAGTAGTAGTTACGAAGAAGTGTGTTCGCTCGAGGTGGCTAACACCATTTGGCCCGGCACGGCTCCTGATTTTAGTCATTTCCAATTTGACACAAGTGTCAAGGCTATCCATTATCGTTCTCTTTCTTCAGTCATCACGTACATCATTCCAACCACTTCATTCTGGATCATCACTCCGCGTATAGTTATTAAAGTGGTTTTCGGTTTAGATAGAGAGTATATCCATAACCGATTCCGGTCTCTTTAATAACTTTCGTAATTATCACACCAATTGGTCGTTTTAGTAAATTTCAAACCAAAATAAATTCAACTTCAATTTCAATTTCAATTCGTAAATCAACATTTTGTTTGTCTTCCTAAATCAATTTCCAAAGTTTACGTTTCAAACTTCCAAATTACCATTTCAAAATCTTATAATTCGATTTCAACCTTTATTTAACAATTCAAATATTGATTCAAGTTCATATATACATTTCATTGCGAAATCATTAAAATGGTTTAATTTTCATTCAAATCAATTTAAATTCATTTATCGACATCATTCCATATTCATTAAGTAAATTTGTCATTCAAACAACTTCTATTTAAATTCCAATTCATTTAAATCAATTACTTACGTTCAACTTTATTATATCAAAACATCAAATTGAAATAAATTAAATTCGTAAATCAAGTCCCTTAAATTTCAAGTCTTATATTTATTCCAATAAATCATATTTTTATTTCTTGTTAAAGAAATTCAATTTCACCTATTTATTGACTTCGTTACAAATTTCAAACTCAATTAATAAGGAACTAAATTTCACATAATCGAGAAGTTTCGATTTCACTTATTAACTTACTTAAATAATTTTCCCAAAAATTTAATAAATAAAGAAACTCAATTTCATTTATTAACGAAGTTCAAATCCACTTATTCAAAAGTTCGATTTCTCTTATCAAAGAATTCAATTTTTATTCAATTATCAAATAATTAAATCTTATTCAATTATTAAATAATTTCAACATAATTATTAAATAATTCCAAACTTGATTATAAATTCAAACTTAATTATTAAATCATTTCCACTTAATTATGAATTCAAACTTAATTATCAAATCATTTCAACTTAATTATAAATTCAACTTAATAATTTCAAACTTAATTATAATTCCAAACTTAATTATAATTTCAAATTTAATTATTAAATGTTTTCAAACTTAATAATTTCAAAACTCAATTATTACTAATTCCAAATTATTTATTAATAATTCCAAATTTAATTATTAAATAATTAGATTTCAAACAATGTTCTTTCATCAATTTCTACGTTAATATTTATTTCAGATTTCAATCTTTACATTTTCCTTTCAACAATTCAAATTCCAACTTCATTTCAAAACTTATTCTTTGATCGAATAAAATCATTATTTTATTTTTAAATCAATTTATTGACCAATCGGATTTTTATTTAATTTTCTATCCTAGGTCAAATTCATTTGGGTATATATCATTTCAACCTGATTCCAAATTCAATTCAAAATCAAGCATAATAAAGGGAACTTGCAGTGTGATAACTGGGATGGTGTCAAAGTAAATAAACAAGCAACAACAACAATCAATAACAATTCAATAATTAATTTGAATAATCCCGAAATAATCGTATTAATTCGCATTGTTATTTGTGCGAGTTAATATAATTATTCCTAGAATCTACACTGTAATTTCATGTAGATTAAATAGTATTACATTACGGTTTTTCACTTGTCATTCAATTCAAATTTCAAATTTTTATATTACAACAATTTAGCCAATATAAGTTCAAAGGTTCAAAGTGTAGTTTATCAAATTCTACATGTCAACTAACTTAACAATTAAAAGGGGTCATATTTAACTAATCCAAATTTAACTAATCAAATTCAACATATATTTTAAACTATCCTACGTCAAATTCAATTGCATAATATTTATCACTTTATACATTACAATTTACATCCAATATAAACAAAAATCAATCAATCAATTATCAACCAAACTGTATTATCATCGCATAAATAATTAACAGATAATGGTGTCAGATGTCATAGGTGAACAGATACAGGTAATAGCATACATAACAGTGTAAATAACTAACAGCAGCATATTTCAATTGTCGTTTCAATTGAAATCAAATTTAATAAATAAAAGAACATTAATCGTGAGTGATTACTCACCTTTCGAGGCTAGGTAGATTTGACAAAAAAAGGCTACGAATTTCAAAGCAACGCCAGATTGACACGAATCGATGAAGAGAACAGGCACGACGGACTAATCTAATAATTGGGAGATTAATGAGAACAAATCAGAACTTTTTTTTATATAACTAAAATAGATATATTATTGTATTATTTAAACAAATACTCCATTTAGAAATACATATTTAAATAACTAATCTATATAAAAACATTTTAAATTTAAAATCAAACTTGATAACATTATACCTCTATAAACAGATAAAATAATTAAAATCTTTATACGCCATATATGCTAACATATACACCCTGTACCATATATGCCTTACAATGCAACCGAAACAAATATATTATTTAAACTCAAATATATGCTGACCCACACAGCAACGCATATATTCAAATATATAATACGCACACAACACCTATGTATAAATATATATACACGCACGCAATACCTACAAATCAGTTGAATACTGGAAAGATTTGTAAAATCTATTTATACACTTACATAAATTTACATACCACTAACATATTATATATATATATATATATAAAAGAATTAACCATTATACTTTATAAACTTATAACAGCATAAAACAAACTTTCCTATATTTACACATTACAGATATATATCAACTTATGTATTACAGCTCAATTTATATAACTAATAAAAATTATAATTTATATAAAATTATATATATATATATATATATAACAGTATAAAATTCACTCATACCTTATAACACTACATGTATAACTCATATATGGGACTCAACAGATTGCTTACATATGCAAACTTAAGTATATAACAACAGCTATCTATAACTTATGTAAATTTATATAAATACCAACAGATTTGAACTATAAACTATAATATATATATACCTATATTTGTGAACGAAAAGATTAACACAACAGTTGCATATGCCATACTATATATATATATATATATATATATATATATATGTCTATAACATACCTATATTTGATTAAGCGAACGAGGGCTCGACCATGGTTCAGAGGCTTGGGCTGTGAGGAAAGTCGGTGGGTTCCGTGCGGTGGCTAAGGGGAGGCGTGGCTCTGGCCTCATTGTCGGAGCAAATCGGTGGTGGTTGAAGGCTGCTGCGATGGTTGCCGAGTTGATTGTGGCGATGTCGCTTGAGTCGGAGATGTAAGGACAAGTGGCGGAGGAAAGGCAGTAGACGGGATTGCTTGAGGCTGCGAGGGATCTGGTCTCGGCCATAGGGTGGAGAGGAGTTGCTGAAGTGGGAAGTGGCGGTAGGGAACGAGAGAGGCGGACATGGGCGAAGGTGGCGGATCCAGGTGGCACACGGTGATCCGAGGCGGGGAAGGGAAAGCAAGTGGAAGGTAAGTGGCAGAGATGGATGGGTTTGGTGCTATGGAGGCTCTCGGTGGTGATGGGTGATTTCCGAGTGGGTTATTGCTGCGGCACATGGTTTGTGCTCGGCCGATGTGTGTTGCAGTGGCCAGGTGGCGGGGTTGCAAGGGTGCGTGTGAGGGGCAAGAGAGGTGAGAGGGAGATGGGTGGCTTGTGCTTGGAGAGGGCTGTGGATTTGGAGGACACGTTGGCGGGGTGATACATGCAAGAGAGAATGGATGCAAGCTTACTGGAACATATATGCATTGGTTATGATTTCAAATGCAACAGTGAAACCAACGGAAAATGGAAGAACCAAAAGAATCTGTTACCAAAAAGAAAGGAAAAGGCATGCGTGAAAATGAACCGGCAACACTATTTAATATAGCCTCGAGAAAACAAAGGTCATGGCAAAAAAAAATTCAGCCGTTTGAAAGACCAATGGTCACAAGAACAAAAGGCACACAACAGTCACTACTACCGTTAACGTTTCGCAGATTCTGCTGCGTACCGAACCTCAAAATACCGAAACTAATATGCCGTAGAGATCGGCACAGCGAGACGATCAAAATGGCATATGGATGTCAGTGGTACGATAGTATTATAAAAATTCAAATTTTATAATAACGGAAAATACATGAAAAACATGGAAAAATAAGATCGACGGAGCCAAAAATGTCCGAATTTGAAAAAACGACAAACTGAGATCTTGCTCAGAAGATATTTTAGAATTTTTCTATATAGAAATATTTTGGTTTGGAAAATGTTTTATTTTCGTCGATTTTTAACTGATTAAATTGAAGTAAATTTACGCGCGAAATAAACTTTCGTATTTTCGGACGAAAATCTACCAATTGCTATGTTTAACCAGACGCATTCCAAATATCAAATTTTCGTTGTGAAATTTTATTGTTTATTTTTTATTTAACGAAAATTTTCATTTAACGCAAAACGCACGTTTCTTACGTTAAAATTATAAATTTGTTTTCTGTTATTGGTTACGACTATTTCATATTATTACATTACGTTTTTAATATGTATTACATTATTGGTCTTATCGAAATTGGTCGTCTACGAATTTGGTTTTGGATTTGTAACATATATACAAAGAGATTTCCATTTAATAAATTGTAAAATTTTATTTCTATCAGATTTTAATTAAAATTTTATTTAATTTAGTATTTTAAAAGCGTTAAAAATACGGGTCATTACATTTACTATGCATACTCGAAAGAGTAGATGAAGAATTTAGAGGAAAAAACCACGTGTGAGACATAAATGTGGTATGAGAAACTCAAGATACATGCATCTATATAATAGTAACTTTTTAGACCGTGCGAATCAACGTAACAGTTTTCCCTTTGAAAGAAACCAAACTATTTATTAAGTCTATATAGTGATATAATAGATAATGTCTAGGGCATATAATATAAATTAGAAAACATATGTGCTGCATGCATCTCACAACACAACAATATTAGAAGTTCATTTAAAACCGTCCATATGGATTTTCCATTAAAGACATCCCCAGATAAACTGAGACCAGCCTCCTAAAAAGGGTAAAAAAGTACCTTTTGAGTGTCGTATATCACTAAATAAAATATACCATTAATGTAAACATAACTAACCCATGCCCTAACATGTGGAACCAAGTATCATCAACTCTCGGTACCAACATCGATAAGCATACTCTAGTTATGGAGTTGAAATACCCTTTCATGGGTTAGCTAAACCCCAGTTTGTGCATCCTACTTTGTTTTCTATCATTTTCGATGTCGAAGTCACGTATGATATCTCTCACACGAGTCTTCATCACTCGAATAGAACACGAATCCTTTCCATGGATTCCAACACAAGTTGACTGACAAATGGTAATGCTGATCTCTCTCTTGAACTTAATCTTAGAGTGGGCAGTTCAACTCTATAGCATTAGTCTGAAATATTGATGATGTCCTCTTCCTTGGACTTAATCTTAAGATAGACAGTTCAACTCTATAACATTCCTCTTCATGACCGCTCCCAAAACGTGGGCTTACATACTAGTTTTGAAGTGGTATTGATAAGTAAGACACTTACCGATCCCGGACTCTTCCAAACTAAATCGATGAATTTCTGGTAAACTCAATTCCAATTCTTTTAGAAATAAGCAAACAACATATAAAAGAGTCTTCCCTAGAAGATGTCGTATATATACAATTCTTAAAGCTAGAGATATTTCTTACCAATGAGCCCTCCCTAAGGGATCTCAAACATATGAAACCATGAAGCTTTCAAATACTTTCTAAGTTAAATGGTCAAGTTCGCTTAATCGACTATCTAGTTCTAAAAATGATCACTAATGGAAACTAAGTTTCACATACTTAACACATTTTCGACCACCTCAACTTACTATCCCTCGGTCAAGAGTGAAGTTGATAGTTTAGAGCACTATTGCTTCTAAACCCTACTCGAACAGCATACTAATTCTCATATATATATATATATATATATATATATATAAGCTTATTTCATCAGCTTTTAGTGTTACAAGCAAACAAAAAAATAAGATTTAGCCACTTAAGCATCTCTTAGACCTCTTTTATAAAAAAAATTGTTTATAATTTAAAACCTTTTTAAAATGATAAAGATGTATGTGTATTAATCTATTTATAAGATAATATATTTAATAAAAATTCAAAAGATATTATATTATAAATGCTTTATATTACTTTAATAAAATAATCAACTAATTTTCTAAAAACTATATATAAATAAAATACACTTTAGAATACTTATAGTTATTGTTTAAACATTTACTTGGAATATTACTTAAAAATATCTTCTTAATAATTTATTTTAAACTTCAAAAGGTATCATTTTTTTAATTAAAATAAACCACTTACTTCAATAATTCATAATAAATTAATGAAAATATATAAAAATTCCAAACCACTTTTAAAATACTCTAATATAAGTTAGAAAAGACAAATAAAAAGATTGAAGTAAATACTTAAGTTTAAAGTCATTTCAAAGCAATTTAAAATCTCAAATTGAAACTACAACATTTAAAGAATGCTGAAAAAATTAATTTTGATATACTACAGTGTTTCTAAATTGATTCAAAGAGATACGCAAATAAACTTTTTAGCATCCAATATTTTTACAATGGCTAATTTATGCACATTAATTTTAAAAGCCCTTTTGAATTATTTTTAACAAGCATAAAACTGAAGATTAAATATTTTACCAAACTTCAAAAGCTAAATTTAATAATTTAATTTTCAAATTCATAGTGATATTTGAAATTCGAGTCAAACTAAGTTTTAAATATTTAAAATTAATTAAATATTTCAATTTCAAATATCCAGAAATTCCGGGTCGTCACACAAACTCTTCATGATTTCAGGATATATGTAATTAAATCTTCAAATTACCTATGATAATACAAGTGCTATTAATCTATCAAAGAATCCAATAAATCATTCTCGTACTAAACACATGGATATTTGTCACCACTTTCTACATGGTAACATAGAAAAAGACGTAATATCACTTGAGTTTACCACTTCCGAAAATAAAATCGCAGACATTTTCACAAAACCACTAAATGAAAATTCATTTATTAAACTGTGGCGTAAACTACGCATTGTATCACTACATGAGTTACAATAATTACTCTACATAACAAAGCTCGTGATCACTTGGTCACAAAGGAGTAAATAATTTGTACATATTTTGTTCCAAGATAATATAAGACTAAAATACATCAATAAAGATTTGTGCGACCATAAATTTGCCTAAATATGAACCATTAAAACCTAAGAAGGAAAATTAAAACTATTGTCAACCTATAAAACTGACAATCTATATTGTATATAAACAATAGTGTTTATATGTATAAATTCAAATATATATTATTAAAATATTAATTCTCTAATGGATTCCAGATATGATTCCACTTACTCCACAATCTACTATAATTCACCATCCTCTAAGAACTCTTATTCAACTCCAACTAAATTAACTCCACCATCAAATAAACAATCTCCAGTACAAATTACTGCATCAACTAAGTTTCATACTGGCTATTCTCAAAAAAGGAAGAAAGTCAAATGGTTCATTAATCTAGAATCATCGTCTAATAATACCAAATTTGATGAAATATACCATTATCAACAAGAAATGACGGTGGTTCAAAAGGAGATGTATTACGACCAAAGAAGACAAGAAGCACATCTAAACTTTTTGGAAAGATGTGTTCTGGCTATTTGCGGCCATCCACCAACAAAAAATAGCATATGGAAAATTCTCCACGACTTCTAAACATCGGTAAATAAATATGACATAACTCTAAGAAACTCTTGGGAAACAGAACCATCAAACGAAGATTGACATCGGACTCTAGTTAGAATAAATATACAATCTCCATTTAAATCTTTAAAAGGCAAACTAAGGTCGAACCAAACTCATGGGAACGCTGTCGTTCAGTGGAGTTAAGTGAAGAGAAATAAAACCTTATACATATATATAATTCTTCACTTATATATATATATTGTTATAATGCTTATATTCTATGTTATATATTCATAAAATAAATTGTCTTGTATCTCAAAATGATTATATACAAATAATATAAAAGAAACAAAATTCATTTAATTCATCACTGAAATACAACAGGTTCAATCGATTGAACATCCTAGTTCAATCGACTGAACAAACTAAAATAATTTTTTGTTACCTATACATTAATCGATTGAATGAATCAATTCAGTCGATTGAAATGCCTCATTTTTTAACTATTTCCTTTTGACCGTTTTTTTTCCAAAAACAGTCGACTAAATTAAAATTCCAAACGAATGACCATAGCAAAAAATTCATTTCCACTACAGATTTAGTCAACTGAATCTCCCTTTTCAGTCGACTGAATTAGCCAAAAATATTATCGTGTACTCTCTGTTTTAAATTTTCAACTGTTTGGTCGACTAAACCTTTTTTCAGTCGACTGCTTTCGATTTTTTCATTTTTTTAAAGAGGAACCTATTTAAACGGGCACGTCTTTCCATTCAGCTAGCTATTCAATAGTCTACCAACTATTCACCCTTTATCTTTCTGAAATTACAATCCACTTTCACTTTACCTTCTTCATCGACAATCATACAAATCAGGGATTTCTTCCAAAACCCTAGTTCTTCAAACTCGAATGGCTCCAAAAAGATAATAACCTTCCACTTCTTCCGCTGGCCCTTCCGCTGCTCAAATCAAGGATTGGCTACATTAAGACAATCATATAAAGGTTCAATATCATGAAGAGTACACGAATCTTCGAGGGATCATTCATAAAATTCAATGATTTTGATAGTTATGCTATTCGCGAACTAGCCGAAGCCAGGCATATTGACTCTCTTCTAAGCTTTGATGCCAATAACGTAAAAATCTCCTCACTATTGGTAAAACTCTTTTGCGCGAACTTGAATCTAGATCATATGAATCCACATAACAAAGAGGATTGCATTTGGGCTCTAGTTTTTGGTGTAAATTTTATCTCCCTATACAAAGATTAGGTAACATTTTGAAATGTCCCTTGGAAGGATAAGATTTAGATGACCTTGAGGTCAACATATATGTACGGGATGAATTGAGTCATCGTTTTCTTGTCGATGACTTAGTTGAACTCAGAGCAAAATCCCTTCATCCCAAACCAAGAATAATATGTCATGCCTTTACTCTATAGAACCAAGAACCGATGGTTATGAGAAGATTTATAAACACGATGTATGCCATATGGAGTCAACATAATATTTATTGATCAAAAAATCATTTTAGATGAAATTTTAACTTTCAACCAAGGTCGAATGAAAATGATTCACTATGGCGCTTATATAATGCATATCTTGTTAAACTTTAGCATTCCTCTTCCAAATTCTGAATTTACCACCGTTGGAGCCCTTAATGCAAAATCTCTTAACCTCATGGGTCTTCCACATAGAGTGGAGTTTCATGATATTATATCTTTTGACTAATGGAAGGAAAATAAAGAAGTCGGTCATCTCCAACCTACCACGCCAGTTATAAGCTCCACTTCTCAACCACTTCAAACCCAACATGATGAAGATGATACAGAGGAGATATGTATGAACACACAAGCTGGACAATCCTATATCATTCTATCCCACAAGCAAAGCAAACTTGATTGACGTCTATAACGGGGATAGCATATAGTCACGAAGATGGATGACAAGCTTGATCGAATTAAAGTGTTCTTACCCAAAATTTAGGACAATTTATCATTTGCTTCATCCACTTTTGCATATACGCCTTCCAAAGAAACTCCTCCAAATCCTGATAATTCAACCTAGAAAACCGAAGAAGAAGATCATAGTGATGATGAAGAGGTTGGTGAGGCAAGTGGAAGTCATGATATCTGATGTTTGGTATGCTATCCTATATCTTTGCTTATGCAGTCTACTTCTTTAAGTGTTATGTTGTGAGGAAATCTTTGTTTACTTTAAAAAGTCTACGGTTATGTTTATGTGTTTACTTAAGCATTAGAACAATTGTTGTTTATGTTTTTATGTTTGTGACAAGTGTTGGTTATGGTTATGTTTTATGTTTATGCCAAAAGCTCTACTTATGTTTCTAGTTTGTATGATAAGTATGTTGTTTACTTATATGATTACGACAAGTAATATATGTCTGTGTTCAAAATTATTTATTTTTGTTGTGAAAAAATTGTTTATTGTGTTATGATAATTTGTTCTTATTATCAAATTAACATTAAATATTACTTGTTCGAATTACCATACTTATAGAATTCTATTATCTATTTTTTTATAAAAGACATTAATATCAGATAGATCTTTCCTTACACATTTCTCATATTACTCCTTTTGATATCCATTTTCTCTTTTTTCGATAACAAAGGGGGAGAATAGCTATGCCATATCAATAGGGGGAGTATAGACTTACGGGGAGAACAGTTTATATATGGATTACTTTAGAAATGTATAGTTGTCATCATCAAAAAGAGGGAGAACGTTAGAACCTCATAATTTGATATTTTGATAATGACAACTATACAACGATATAGTGTGCATACTAACCACTTGCATAGTAAAAGATCAATCAAACAAGAAGATATACTCGACAAAACAAATACCAGGATGACACAATGAATGTAATATCAATCATAATGTCTTTGTCTAGAGTTATAAAGTTGTTAACATATCTTCTATGTGATATACACATACACTTGATCACAAATCAATTTCAAAGATCCAAAACAAAAATTATAACATTCAGTCGATTGAATAAGGTATATAAGTTGACTGAATATATGCACACTTTTATATTTAAACATTCTCAATTGACTAAACACTAGTTCAGTTGACTGAATTAAGAATTTTAGTTGACTGAAACTGGGTTATTTTTAACTAATTTATTTTTGGTTTGAAATGTGGTTTGTTACTCAAGTTCAGTTGACTGCCTAACTTCATTCGCTCGATTGAATCTTTATAATAGCTATATGTTTCAAATTTCTGAAAGGATGCTCTTCTCCACAAAGAGTTACTCCTCTTCGTTAATGGTTGCAACCATTTTCGTTGATTATTTCTCTTTGTTAGAGGTTGCAACCATACATCTCCTATATAAGGCTGTCATATTGGTGAATTCGATTAATCTATTTTTCTATTTTCTATTATGCTTCTATCTTGCTTTTGAATTCACAATTTCTTTCATATACTAATATCACATGCACATTCAATTCTGTTTTCCCTATGATCATATTACTTTCATATTCTTCACAATACACTCAATATACCATTCAGAAGAAGATTATAGAAAGGTTGTACTTATTGGCTAATCCGTGTTATATAAGAACACAAGAAGTCACAAACAGCTCTACTTACTTTGTAGACAAAGTCCTATTGGAGATTTTTTAGGTACGAAGTTATGTTCGGTAGCTTAGGCGGTAGTAATACCTATTCCTCCGAGTTAAGTGAGGGTATCGATTTAAATCCAGAAAGAGTCGGGGACTAGAGGTAGAAAGTGAAGTTCAAACCAGTATTAAAATCCCTGATGTTATTTACATATCGCTTTTACTTTTATATTTATATTTATATTCTGCACAAGTTTAAAGCTTAGTTAATTATTCATATTACTTTATCCCTAACTACTTAAAATCCCTTCATAAGGAGGTCTCCATTCCCATATTCGAGAAATAGGTCCTTAGTATTTCTCAAATACTTAATTATATATTTTACGTCTGTCCAATTCTTTTCTCCAGGATTAGACAGGTATCAGCTTACACATCTTAATGCATATGCCTTATTCGGTCTAGTATATAACATGGCTTACATTATGGAAACTATGGCTGAAGCAAAAAGGATTTTCTTCATAGACTCTTTCTCCTCATCGGTGTGAGGAGCGTCCTTCTTAGAAAGGTTATGTATGGTATCTATGTATAAGAATTGGGAATATCTCAATAGCCTCTTATATCTATCTTTATAGATTATTATACCAAGTATATAGGTTGCTTCTCTTAGATCCTTCATAAAGAAGTTTTTGAAAAGCCATGCTTTCACTGCTAGCAACAACAAAGTGTCACTACCAATCAATAATAGATCATCAACATAAAGAACTAAAAAATTGATATCATTTCCATGTTCCTTTCTATATACGCACATTTCCTCTGTGTTCTGATAAAAATTAAACTGTTTGATTACTTTATCAAAACACTTGTTCCAACTCCTTTAAGCTTGTTTAAGTCCATAAATGGAATTTAAAAACTTGCAAGTCTTGCCCGTGGTTCCACCGACTACAAAACCCTCAGGCTGCGACATATAAACAGTTTCTTCTAATCACCAATTAGAAAAGCCGTCTTTACATATATTTTCATATTTCGTAGTTATAGAAGGCAGCGATGGTAAGCATAATCTGAGTACACTTAAGTATAGCTACGGGCAAAAAGGTTTCGTCATAATCAACACCTTTAATTTGATGAAATCCTTTCACCACTAGCCTTGCCTTATAATTCTCTACTTCTCTATCCGCATTTAGCTTTTTCTTAAAAATCCATTTGCGACAAGGGTTTTATCCCATCGGGTATGTCTGAAAAAATCCAAACTTTGTTTTCATACATGGAATCCATCTCGGGTTTCATAGCTCCAAGCTAGAGTGCAGACTCTTTACTCTATAGTGCTTAGTGGAAGGATAGAGGAGTATTGTTATCTAAGACACAGTCCTCCTTCCTGCCATCCATGACAAAACCATAGTACCTCTATGGTGCATGAGATTCTCTACTAGACCTACAAATAGGTTGCGTGTTTTCGCATACGGATGAATTTAGTTCTTCTACTGGTTTAGCTTCAGTGTTAATTTCTTAGATCTCATCCAAGTCTACAAACTCGTTGTCAATTTATTTTCATAGAGATTCCACTTATAAAAAGACAACATACTGGTTTTTTTCTTGGAACAACATTCTTAATGTATGCCGGATAACCCCACACCTTCAAATACATGAGTTAGGTTTCTTTCCATCCACATCTCATATTGTGTTTTAGGCATAGATTTAGTAGGTAACAAGTTCAATATAAGCACTGCGGTTCTAGCATATATCCCCAATAAAACAAAGGTAACTCAGCCTTGCTCATCATGGAATGAACCATATCTAATAGGATTCGGTTCCTTCACTCTGACACGTCGTTATGTTACAGAGTACAGAGTGGAGTAACCTTAGAGATAATCCTATTATCATTAAAGTATTATTGGAAATCCTATCTAACATATTCACCTCCTCGATCTAAGTAAAGAATCCTAATATTTCAGTCCATTTGGTTTTCTACTACAATTTTATATTTAACAAATTTCTCATAGACATCGGATTTGTTCTTCATAAGATACACACATCTTAGTCTCGAGAAATTATCAGTGAAGATAACAAAGTATAAACTATTATCTTTGGTAATTACAGGAATTGGGCCACATACATTACTATGTACTAACCCTAAGAGTTCATTAACTCCTTCATTGCTCCTACTGAAGGGGAGCTTGGTCATTTTACCTTTGAGACACAACTCACATGTATCAAAAGATTCATAATAAATTGATGGTCGAAAATCTTTGGTTTTCAATTTGTGTAGTCAATTATCACTAATAAGACCTAGCCTATAATGCCAAAGATAACTATCATTTATATTTTAAGAAGCATTATTTAGAGAACGCACATAATTAGTATTAATCACATAAATGTCATTTTCAAGAGTACCTTCACAGATTTTATTTCCATCCAAACTAATGTTCATAACATTACGTGCACAATGAAATATATATCCAGTCTCAAGCAATCTACAAATATAAATAATCCCACAAACAAAGTCTTTTACAAAATAGCAATTATTCAATACTAATATTAAATCCATCGGGCAACTTCAAATGATAATCTCCTACGGTCATTGCTTCTATCATAGATCCATCAGCAACTTAGAGCTTCGTCTCACTTCTTGCCACATGGTGCTAGTTCCTAAGCCCTTATAACGAATTACATATATGAGTACCGGATCTAGCATTTAAAACACGTGATGTTTTATTGATTACAAAACCATTTTGAATCATAAATGTATTTGATGGAGCCATAGAACCATTCTGCTTCTTTTTCTTGATAATTTTAAGTAGTAGGATAGTTCCTTTTCTAGCGGCCTTTCTTATGGTAGTGATAACATTCACCTTTGTCATTGGTCTTTTTACTTTCCCTTTTCATTTTACCTTCTCTTTTCTGCTTCTTCAAACTCTTTAAAAATGATGCCTTATCATTAACAACAAGTGCAACCCCTTGATCCTTATATTATGACTCGGCCTACCTCAATTGATGAGCTCCATAAGATTCACATTCAATAGGTTCATGTTATATTTCAATATGAACTGTTCATACTGAGAAGTAAGCGAACCAAGGATCAAATCTACTTGCAATTCGTCGCTTATTTGTACGTCCAATTGCGAAAGCCTATCGGATAGCCCTTCATCATAGCATATAACCACCCACTTTCTATCCGTTGTTAACTTGGTATTGAACAGCTTCTTCGTAAGCTCATACCTTGCAAAACAAGAATGTTCACCAAAAAGAGAAATGAGACCATCAAATATCTCATGGATAGACATATTTTCATGTTGCCTCTACAACGGCTTGTCTAACGTAGACAACATGAAAACTTGGGATATCTTTAGGTCCGACACCCATTTCTCATAAGAATATTATAGATCGGGGTCCACATCATCGGTGGGTTATTCTTTAGGTTCACATGTAATAGCACTCCAAAGGTGCTCATAAGTCAACGCTGTTTTAATTTCTCATAGACAGTCAATATAGTTAGGCCCGACAAGCTTGTCGGTTTTAGAAAATAGTTTTGAAGTTGCCATTTTTTGCAAGTTTAAGTGATAGATTATTAAGAAAAATCATAGTAGATGTTCTTATAATATTAATAAGTTAACCTTTATATTTTATTTTATTAATAAGCTCCCACTAGTCTTTTATGTTTCCCAAACCCTAAATTAAAACATAGAAGTTTTTCGACTTCATCAGTAGGTGTTAGGACTCATTCAGATTGGAATTTTAACCTTGGATTTGCTTAACAAGTCATAGCTCCATGGACGATGGATAACTCCTTATCAGTTTTATCGTGTACAACTCTTGACCCTTGATACCTTGTCTTAATTTCACTTCAACCTTAAGTTTGCTCAACAAATCAAAATGAAATTAATTACTTATACCTTCCATATCACGATGGCCTAAGTATAGTATATGTACCTTGAATTTTCTTAAAAATACATATAGTTATCTTACCTCATATATTCAATATAATAATAATACTAAACATAACATCCTCAACTTGAGTTTTTTCAACAACTAATATGTATGTAGGTAATTTATTAATTTATATATGGTAGAGGATGACATTATATAGAAGATTCATAATCTTCAATATATTATATCAAGTGATAACGACTTATGGAATAATGTAACTCTTATGAATTACTCTCGTGATTCAAGTTTGGACACATCGAAAATCATGGTATACATATACTTATGTATGCATTTATTCTTCGAGTCTATTTGAGTTTCTGTAACGTTCCACCTTTAATTTATACATTCGTATCATATAAGTTTATTATAATATAACCTTTATATTTTATATTACTTATACAATTGTCCTATGTATAATATTATATTAATTAAATCTTATTTAATTAATTAATTTTATATTAATATAACATTTATGTTCATTAATTATTGTATATTAACTTTTATAGTATAACACATATATCATATACATGTGTATATCATTTAATTAATTTATATAATAAAAATATTTTAATTAAATTATATTAATTTCAAATTTTACTTAATATACATGCATGTATACTTATGTCATTTCAAACATTTTAAAATAGCGTAACATATATCATAATATATATAATACATGTATTCATTTATTAATTAACTTATTTTATTAATCTTATTAATCAATTTTGACAATTTAAATTAATTTGTATTATTTTTTAAACATTTTGAAAACATTTATTATATTATAACTTTTATAATATATATCTCTTATTTTAAATTTAAAAATCTTATATTTTTAAACTTTCAAACAATTTTGAAAATTAACCCAAGGCCCAATTAAATTGCGCCTCTTCTATTAGTGGCAACCAACGGACTCACAAATCTGTTCGGGCCATCCTGGTAGTTAGGTAGCGCAAAATACTTAATTAGCCAAACTCAATTCTAAACATTACCTTTCCAAACACCCTACTATCTGGACAGTGAGCTTAGTAGTTAACTCTAACATGACTAATTTAGACTACACAGGCTATTAGGTTCTGATGCCATTATTGGATCTGTACAAACCTACAGTGGAAGTATAGGTGAATTTCAGAAAAAATCTCTTATTGGAACTTTATTGAGCCTATGAAGTCTAATTTAATTAGAGCATTTTTGCATTTCATATAAGCAAAATATTTTTTATTATTCAAATTTGTAAGTTATATAGTTTATTTAATTTATTTTAAGATATATTTATTTATGTGTATCATATACACATATATGTGTGTATGCATGTGTAACATATTAATTCGTGCAACGTATAACATGCCCGTGTATAGCGCAGCGAATATGTTAGCTCATCCAATATGCAAATATATTATCCAAATATATATGTGTGTATATATATATTATTTATATATAAATATTACAAATACGTACATACATATATGTGTAATTTCATATAAGTATATGAACATATGCAGATATATATTAATATATAATCATATTGATATTATATATACATATTATATAATAAAGTTATTTAAATTTGAAAAAAAAGTATTTATAAACTTTTATGAATTTTTTCGTAAGCAATATTTATGTATACAAGTGTGTGTGTGTGTGTGTGTGCGTATTATTTTTAGGATTTATATATACAAATATATATATGCATAATAAAAATATATGTTATGTATGTATGTTAATAAACTACTCAAAAATATTTTGATAACTATAAAAACCCAATTCTTATGCACGACTTTGGAAATACAATTTTTTTAAATTTAAATATATTTTATTTAATTATCCTATCAAAATTACTAAAATATAAATTACGAATTAGTTTCAATATTTTATTTTGAATATTGAATTTCAAGAAATCATAAGTGATATTTTATGCATTGAAATTTTTTTTTCATAATTTTTCGATATAACGATAATTTTTTATTCTCGGCTAATATCAAAAAAAAAAAGAAGAAGAGGTTTTTCAATTTTTTCCAAAGGATGTCGTTAATGCTAATATTACTCTATAAAATATAGAATAGAATTTTCATGTTATATTTGGAATAATATAATTTATTTGTTCAATAAATTGATTTAAATAATATGTAAATAATAATAATATGTATGTGTATATATATATAACATTTTATCATTGTTGAAAATTACCATAGCTTTATAGCTTTACATATAAAATTATCAGAACATATATGATTAAAGTATGAAGTTGTAAATAATTTTAAACTATATAAATCTATTTAAATAATACATATTAATTTTAAAAAAAAATATTTTTTATTACAAAGCTTTACTGACCTTCGTTGTTCTAATATAAATTACACACACACATATGACCAAATAATTTTGTGATATTATTTTTTCCATATCAAAATCGTCACCTAACTAATAATAGATAATATATGTATATGATAAACAATTATAATTAAGCATAACAATTATACTATAATTAAAAAAACCTTGGTACCAATGCCTTGACGTACACTATGAAATAATGATTTCTGCCCTTTAAAACTATTTCTGATTCAATGGAGTGTTAGTCCTTGAACCATTGACCACTAGCCATTAGATAACAGCAAATTTGATTTGATTTGAACTCGGAAGACTAGAAAGATAAAGGATAAAATTCACACAGCAAGCAAGGAGATAGAGGCAACAAAAAGATCTAAATCAAGCAAGGTTAGAGATGCTTGCATAATGGATAGAAAGGAGAGAAGTTAGATCTCTTCTTATACTCATTCTCCTTTAATCTCAGCCATCCAAGATTAAGCTCATTCTAACCTAATTGTAACCGCTCATTCCACATAGTTTCTACCGAAAATACTACTTCTATGATGAGCCTTAAACCCATTCATACTAAATAAAATATTATGTAATTAAATCCAATTTAATCACTTATCGATATCGTATATCGATTGAATATTTATAGCTATTATATATATATATATATCTAATAATATTTATTCATCAAATCATAATCAAATTCCATAATTAATATTTCAAAAATATTAATTAAATTATAATAATTATAAATTAATTAAATCATTTGATCAAAGGAGAATTCATCATTTCGGTTGCACTTGTCAGGTGTAAATTTATTTGGTCAGTGATCAATATCGAACTATTCGAATATTAACGTTTGCACGTCACTTAGCAGGTGGTGTAACATTTTGGTCAAATTTATCACTTAATCAGTTCCAGAAAAATCCCAATTTAGTTTATTAGGTATTACCCGATTGTTACTTTTATATGTACCAACTCTCTTTGTTAAAACTATATCATATTGGACTTATGGAATTGGTAACGGTCAAAATTCCAATATTGTCCATATTCAACTCTATAGTCAAAACACAAAGTCCTTCGTTCAATAATAACAATCATTATTAACCGAACTACTCTAGCTGGAATTTTTTTACTTTTAGTTGACTTTAGTTGACCGTAAACCTAACCTCATATAACTGAGGAGACGAATCCTCTCTTAAATAGTGCTTCACTTCCAATAGTTCCACTCGATCAAACTATAGTTACTCGATGGACACCGTGTCATGATTAGGCTATACTTAAAGCGGACTTTTCATACTGAAGATCCACAATATTATCAAGTTGATAGAACTATGTAAATCAGTTGCATCGATATTTTCTATTTGACCTTAGTTATATTAACCAATAGAAAACTATCAAGTGAGTCGTTCCATAATTATCGAATACCTATCAGTACATAACCCTTTGGTGCTCTTAGCAGTCATGGGTAATACACTGCCCAACATTTGGAAAGCGTTGCATACTCTAGTCTCAATGGATGAATCAATATCTAGTCTCGATGCATCTTAACTAGAAAAATTTAAAACGATGTGTTTATTATATTGTGATGCAATACTCATAAGTACAAGTATTTGTTATTAGTATCACAAACATGCCATATCTGGATTTTCTATTAAGTATATTTTAATTAAACATTAATTATTTATAACACATTATAACAAATATATAGCAAAAAGAAAAACATCTTCATTACGAAAGAGAATTGATTACAGTGTTCATTAATTTTTAACAAATTACACAATTTTCTCTAGGGCATACCCCTAACTATAACGATCTCACACTTGCACTTAGGGTCAACTATGGAATCTTAATCCATCCCTTCAATTTTCTTCTCAAGAGCTGACCGAGCTAGACCCTTAGTGAAAGGATCAATTATGTTATCCTTGGTATTACCCTTTGTATCATAACCTCTTTTGTTTTAATGAACTCTCTAATAAGGTGGAACGTTCGAAGAATATGCCATGACTTCTTGTTTGCTCTAGGATTGTTAGCAATCTGCATCATCATATTGTTATTATAATAAAATTCAATAGGGTTTTCAGTATCAGGAATTACTCCAAGCTCACTCAAAAACTTGCGCATCGAAAATTTCTCTTTAACTACTTCATTAAGGGCAATGTACTCGGCCTCCATCGTTGAATTAGCTACCGTTTCTTGTTTGGAACTTTCCAACTAATAACTCCACCGTTAAATGTAAAGACATAATCAGATACCGACATACTATCATCAATATCATTTTAAAATCTCGAATCCATATACCTATTCATAAGGAGGTCTCTTTCCTGTAAATAAGGAAAAAGCCCCTTATATTTCTTAAATACTATAGTATACATTTTATGATCATCTAATGCTTTTTTCCAGGATCAGACTGGTATCGAATCAGGCATCTTAATGTATATGCCACATTTGGTCTAGTACATAACATATAGTACATTATGGATCATATGGCTGAAGCATAGGGAATCCTCTTCATTTGGTCAAGTATATAACATGGTGTGAGGAGCGTCCTTTGTAGAAAAGACGATTCCAAATTGCATTGGAACATTTCATGTTTTAAATTCTCCATAATGAACCTCTTCAGTATGGTATCTATGTACACGGATTAGGAAAATCCCAACAGCCTCTTAGTTCTATATCTATGGATATTTATACGTAGTACATAGGCTGCTTCTTCCAAATCCTTTATGGATAAATTCTTGAAAAGCCAAGCTTTCACTGATTGCAAAAACGAAATGTCATTGCCAAACAATATAAGATCGTCAACATATAGCACTATGAATACGATAGCATTATCCTGTTCCTTTTTGTATATGCATGCTTATTCTATGTCCTAATAAAAAGCAAACTGTTTGATTACCTTATCAAAACACTTGTGCAATTCTTTCAAGCTTGTTTAAGTTCATAAATGGATTTTAACAACTTGCAAGTCTTGTCTTCATTCCCACTTACCACAAAACTCGGGCTGTGACATATAGACGGTCTCTTCTAAATCTCCATTTAGAAGTGCCATCTTTACATCAGTTTTCCATATTTTGTAGTAGTATAATGCAGTAATGGCCAGTATAATCCGAATGCACTTAAGCACGACTACAAGTGAAAATGCCTCATCATAATCAACACCTTCAATATGACAGAATCCTTTCCCAATTAGTCTAGCCTTATAAGTCTCTACTTCCCAATCTGAATTTAGATTTTTCTAAAAAATCCATTTGCATCCAATGGATTTTATTCATTTGAGTACATCTGACAAGGTTAATACTCTATTTTCATACATGGAATCCATCTCAATTTTCATTGCTCTAAACTAGAGTGCGGAGTGTTTGCTCTATAGTGCTTGTTGGAAAGATAGAGGAGTGTCATCATCTAAGGCAAAGTTTCCTTCTTGCCATCCATGAGAAAATGATAGTACCTCTATAGTGCGTGAGATTCCCTAGTAGTCATTCTAATTGGTTGCGTGGTTTTTATACAGGTAAACTTGGTTCTCCAATTGGTTCGACCTCGGTGTTTACTTCTTGGATCCTATGCATGTCTATAGCTTCATTGTTAATTCCTTTGATAGAAGTTTCTTTGATAAAAAGATAACGTGTTGAGAAACAATAACATATTGTTCCTCGATGTTATAGAAAATATATCCTATTTAGTTACTGGGATATCCTATAAATTTACACAATACTGATCTTGCCACTAGTTTATTCTGACCAACGTTCTTAATGTACGCCGGACAACCCATACCTTTAAGTACTTGAGTTGGGGTTTCTTACCATACCATGTCTTATATGGCATTTTAGGCATAGGTTTTGTAGGCAATAAGTTCAAATATGCGTTGCAGTTTCTAGCGCATATCCTCAACAGGATAGAGGTAACTCAACTTTACTCATCATAGACTGAACCATATCTAATAGGGTTTAGTTCCTTTGCTCCGACACACCATAGTGTTGCGGAGTATAAAGTGGAGTAATATGGGAGATAATCCCATTATATTTTGAGTAATGTTGGAATTGCTATCCAACATACTCACCTCCTCGATTAGATCGAAGAATCTTAATCTTATGTTTTGTTTAGTTTTATACTATGTTTTTATACTCAACAAATTTCTCATGGACATCGGATTTGTTCTTCATAAGATACACATATCTAGTCTCGAGAAATCATCGGTGAATTAACAAATTAAGAACTATTATCCTTGGTGATTATAGTCATTATGCTACATACATCATTATGTACTAACCTTAAGAGTACATCAACCCTTCCATTGCTCCAACTGAATGAGTGCTTGGTCTTTTTACCTTTGAGACATAACTCACATGTGTCAAATGATCCAAAATCAAGGATGGGAGAAAACTTTCGATTTTTAGTTTGTGTAGTCATTTCTTACTTATATGACCTAGCCTACAATGCCAAAAATAACAATCATTTATATGTTAGAAGAATTATTCACAAAACACACATAATTAGTACTGATCACACAAATGCCATTTTCAAGAGCACCGTAGCAGATTTTATTTCCATTCAAACTAATGTTCATAACATTATTCACATAATGAAATAAATATCTAATCTCAGACAATCTAGAAACAGAAATAATTCCATATATAAAGTCTTTTTCCAAAATAACAATTATTTAATATCAATACTACTCCATTAAGCAAACATAAATGATATTCTCCTATTGTCGTTGCATCTACGATAGATCCATCGACAACTTTGAGCCTCACCGTTCTCTTTCCCATGCATGGGCATTTTCTAAGCCCTTATAATGAATTACAAATATAAGTTTCTGATCCAGTTCCAAATAACCAAGATATTTTATTGATTATAAAATAATTTTGAATCATAAATGTACCTGACGGAGCTGCAAAACCATTCTACTTTCTTTCTCTAACGATCTTTAAGTAATCAAAATAATTCCTTTTCCAATGACCTTTCTTGTGACAGTGGTGACATTCACCATTGTCATTGATTTTCTTACTTTTCTTTTTCTTATTACCTTCTCTTTCCTGCTTCTTTGAACCTTTCGAAGATGATGCACTACCATTTATAGCAAGCACAGCCCCTTGATCCATAGATGTAAACTTGGCCGAGCTCAGCATATTAAGGAGCTCCAAGAGATTCACATTCAATTGCTTCATATTGTAATGTCAAAGAACTAAGGATCAAATCAACTTGCAATTCATTGCTTATCCGTACGTCCAATTATGAAAGCCTATTAATATAGCACTTCATCGTCACTACATAATCGTGCACTTTCCATCCTTTAGTCATTTTAATATTGAATAGATTCTTCATAAGCTCGTACCCTATCGAACGTGATTATTCATCAAACAAGGTCTTGATACTATCAAATATATCATGGACAATTATGTTTTCATGTTACCTCTGTAATGGTCCGTCTCATGCAGCTAGCCTGAAAATTTAGAGGATCTCTAGGTCTAAAACCCATTTCTCGTAAGCAAGTCCAAGTTTGGGGTCCACATCATCAACGTGTTCTTCTTTAGGTTAGCATGTGATAGCCAACCAAAGATGCTCGTAAGTCAATGCTATCTTAATTTCTCTTAGCCAATCAATATAGTTTGGTCCGACAAGCTTGTCCCTTTCAGAAAATAGTTTTGGAGCTGACATTTTAATTAATTTTTAATTGGTATATTATTAGGAAAATATCATAGTAGATGTTCTTATAATATTCGTAAGGTTAAACTGTATGTATCGTTTTACTAATAAGCTCCTAGTAGTCTTTTATATTTGACAACACCCTAAGTCGAAATATAGAATTCTTTCAACTTCACTAGTAGGCTTAGGATTGCCTGTCTTGGAATTCTAACCTTGAGTTTTCTCAACAAGTCATAGCTCCATGGAAAATGAATAACTCCTTATCGATTGTATCATATACAACTACTAACCTATGGTACCATGTCCTAATTTCACTTCAACCTTGAGTTTTCTTGACAAATCAAAATGAAATTATTCACTCATGTCTACCATATTAATACGGCTTAAGTATAGTATATGTATCTTGAGTTTTCTCCAAAAATACATATATTTATCTTACATCATCTATTCAATATATCAATAATACTACAAATAACATTCGTAGCTTGAGTTTGCTCAACAACTATGGAGTATGAAAGTAATTTATAAATATGTTTATAATAGAGGACATCATTGTATTGAAGATTCATAATCTTCAATATAATATAATCGGTGATATCGACTTATGGAATAATGTGTTTCTTATGAAATAACATCGCGATTCAAGTGTCTGACGCAATGGGAATCAATGTGTACATACATTTACATATGTATTAATTTCTTAAATCTATTTAGGGTTTCTTAATGTTCCACCTTTAGTTTATACATTCATGTTATATAAATTTTATTATTATACAACATTTATAAAATAATTATCTTATATAATAATCTTATGTATAACATTATATTAATAAACCTTATTTAATTAATTTTTAATTAATTAGCTCTTTCATTAATTGTTTATTGTTTAATTTTAACTTATTATGTTGAATATTTGTATATATATTATAACCTTTATAGCGACATGCACATGCATACATATATGTTTTGTATATATATGTATGTATGTATATGTATTTTAATATATTTATTTATTTATTTAATCTAACTAATTTGCTTAAATTTTATTAATTTCAAAAAATTATTTTATATATACATACATGCACACTTACATTGTCTTAAACATTTTAAGACAACATACCATATGTCAATATAAATTATACATGCAAATATGTTTTATTTAACTAACTTATTTAATTAATTTATTCTTTATTAACCTTATTAATAAAATTTATTTCTGAAATTAATTTCTATTTATTTTCAAACATTTTGATCTTTATATTATATCATAACTTCTATAATATATATTTATCTTATTTTAAATTTAACTTTTAAATTAAAATCTATATTATTTAATTTTCAAACAACTTTAAAATTTAGCCTAAGGGCCAATTCAAAGTAGACCTTTTTTATTAAGGGCAACCTTTAGGCTCATATATCTATTCAGGCCAGCCGATAGCCGGTAGGATAGAATATTTGATTACCCAAACCTAATCCATTAACAATACCCTTTAGACACCTGACTATTGGGGCTGCAAGCTTAATTAGTTCCCTAACAAGACTAATTTAGATCGCATAGGCTACTAGGCTCTGATATTATTGTTGGAATTGGGCTAGTTTACAGTGGAAGAAATGGGTGAATTTCAATTTTTTTACCCATTTGGATCTTTATTGGGCCTATGAAGTCTAATTCATTTAGAACTCTTCTAAAAATTTTAAATAAAATCAGTATTCTATTTAATTCAATAAATAAAGTTTTACTTTATATTGTTTTATATAATATTTGAATATATGTGTCATATACGCATATATGTGTACATCCATCTACAATATAATAAAGTGTGCATGGTTTGATATACCCGTGGATAAGTGTTGGGATTTATACTGCAACAGACATGTTAGCCCATTTAGTATTTTATATGCTATCTAAATGAATATATATATATATATATCTGTGTGTGCACGCATCAAAAATTATATATATTTATGTAAAATTATATATATTTATGTAAAATTATATTTATGTATAATGTAATCATACACACACAAAAACAAATATATGGATATAATATTTAAAATATATTTAAACAAATTTTTATTTATATTAAATAACGTATCATTTAATAATTAATATAAAACAATTTAAATTATTTTTTTATATGAATTGCTACTGCAAAGTTGTGTAAAACATTATTGTTTTAATATTTAATTACAAATATTAATAAATATAAATACGCATTTGCATATGCATAAATAAATAAACAAACAAATATATAAAATAAATTTTAATAATACCTGACTTTAAGCTCATAGCAAAAAAATTAAAAAAAAATGAGGATCTTAAAATGATTTTTCATTAAATAATTTTAAATAGTTTTAAAACCAATTTAATTAAATTAATTACAATTATAAAAAATAAATTCTGTGATTTGGGAATCATGTAATATTTTTATGTTTAATTTCAAACTAAGGGATCGCATTTGGATACAAAATAAACACAATTTATGACACAAAGATCTAAACCGTTGGATCTTTTTATCTTCCTATTGAAGGTGAAAATCAAGGGACAATCTAATGGTGAAGATCCATTGTGCCACCATTGGTATTTACATTTTGTATCCCAATAAACTTTCCCTTCAAACTACCTCATACACACACACAACAAATAAATTTCTAGTTAAATAAATAGTTGTATCATTAATTAAATATAAAATATATTACAATATATATGAAATCGAACATTCATTGCTACCAAATCAATATTGTACAAAAACAAAATTTTATAAATTTTAATATGTTTATTATATAATATTTGTCTTTAAGATATAATATATTAATTAATAAAATCATATTTAATATTATTTAATTAAAACAGATTTTTTTGTAATTTTAGGCCATTTAATGCTAGTATGTATAAAAAAATTAATTAACATATGTGTAGATGCACTAATACATTCGACCTAACATGTGACCGAACATCAATACACTAGATTCGTAATATAATCTAACAATCCACAAAATAATGCAATCGTAGATAATAATATTAGATAAAATAGTAAATAAGGTGTTTAACTTTCACCAAATCATAGGGTTTTCAAACGTTGAGACGTTGAAATAAACTCCTCGAATCTTATCATAATGTAGAAGATGCTAACTTCGAGTTGCTAACCATCAACTATCGTATACCTTTGGTTTCATTTGATTGAGCTTGAAAATATAAATGAGAGATATTATTTTTGGCAAGCAAGATAATAGATGGAGGCTCTAAAATCTTGCTTTAGAATGAGGATTATGATCATTATATAAATGAGAAACTAAAGAAATAAAGAAGGATCAAGATATATCTTTTTCTCTCTCATTCTCTACTTCTTAGCACATCAAAAACCAACCACTATTACCATCTCATGGCCATCCATTCCATGATCATATCATAGCCGAGATTCCTATGCCCCATATGAGCTTCAAACCCACTTCAAGCCCAAATAATATTTATCACATTTAAATCCAATTTAAACGTGTACCGATATTGCATGTCGATTAATATATTTCTAACCAGTCTAAACATATTTATTAACATTGTTCAACTTATCAAATAAAATTTTTATAACTAATATTTCATCAATATTAATTAATTTAATTAATTTATAAAAATACAGTTTAATTAAATCATGTGGTCAAAGGAGTATGCAACATTTCGGTTGTGTGATTCTTTAGGTGTAAATTTGATCAGCGATTAATATCGAGCAATTCGAGTCTTAACATTCATACATCACTTAGCATGTGGTGTGAGATTTTGGTCAAAATTTATTGCTGACTTGGTATCGATAAAAATCCAATTTTACTCTATTAAGCATTGATAGTAGTG
Source organism: Allium cepa (assembly GCA_030765085.1). Lineage (NCBI taxonomy): Eukaryota > Viridiplantae > Streptophyta > Magnoliopsida > Asparagales > Amaryllidaceae > Allium > Allium cepa. The sequence goes on along the minus strand of CM060941.1, from coordinate 211,346,605 downwards.
ACGATTATTTACACGAATTCTCTTCATCAAAATTATATCACTTTAGACTTATAAAATATTATGCTAGTCAAAATTCCAACATTATCCATATTCAACTCCATTGTCCAAATGCAAAATTCTTGGTTCAATAATAACAAATATTATTAACCAAACTAATATGGCCATAGATTTTGACTTTGAGTTGTCAGTTGACCTTGATATTTGATAGAGTTAGGAGTATGCCCTAAAAGAAATTATGTAATTTGTTACATATATCCAACTCGATAACCAATCTTACTCGGAAAAAAAGATTTACGTTCCTTTTATTATATCTTGATGTCATCGTTATATTAATTAATTAATTTAATTTAATGTATATTTAATACTAAATCCATAAACGGTATGTTTTGTGATAGTAGTTACAAAATGCTGTGTTTGTGAGTAGTTTATCACGATGAAAATAAATATAACCATTTTAAATATTCCTAGTCAAGATGTATCGGGACTGAATATTGATACATCTATCGAGACTAGAGTATATTACGCTCTCCGAATGTTGGTATTTGTATTACTCATGGCTGCTAGAGGACTATTAATAGCTATTGAATAACTATAGGATGGCTCAATAGATAGTTTTCTGTTGGTTAATATAAATAAAATCAAGTAGAAAATATCAATGTGACAAAATTACATAGTTCTCTTGGCTTGATAATACTGCCAACCTTTAATGTGGAAGCTCCAGTTTAATTATAGTCAAATCAGGACATGGTATTCATTGAATGATTATAATTGGGTTGAGTAGAGGCACTGGAAATGAAACACTATTCATATAGCAACGCATAATTTCAAACACTTCATCTATAAATATCGTAGCTTTTGAAAAATAATCAAGTATTATAAATGTGATTCTATAACCTTGTTAAACTACTTCTAATTAAACAAATTATAGGAAACTTGTTATAGAAATTGGTTTACAAAAATAAATACTTTGAAGATATATCGATAATATGATCGAAAATCATTTTATCGATAATTTTTTTTGATTCAAAGTAAGTTATTCAAACTTTTTTTACATGCCCAAATAACATAGGAAATAATTAATATGAAATAAAAATATTTTTCACTAAATCACTAAGGAATCTTCTAAAAGGAAAGTGGATATTTATGAGTGGAAGGAGATATTTGTTTTAACTTTTGAGGCAGATAAGATAAGCACAAGGGAGTAAGATAATATGGTCGGCTAAGGTGTGAAGGAAAGGTTGGGGTGACCAGTAAAATGCAAATATAGGAGCACACACTCTTCTTGAATTCACTTTTACATTTTACAAATAAAATCAAAGCACTCTTCTCTCTTCATAATTTCCTAACAAAGCTATTCAAAACAACTCCAAATCAGCTCGAACTCTTTCTATAAGCTCACAACAACATAAAGACACCTTCCATCAACTCAAAGCTTGAATATTTGAAGCACACAAGCCCCACACAATCAAGGTCATGAGAAAATAGGGGTGATTTGTGCTTGGTAGTGTGCAAATGAGGTTGGGGTAGGAAGTTCAGGATCTTGCAAGGTTATGGTAGGAAGTGGGAGCTTGTACTTGGTAGTTTTATTGTTGAAGGATGTGCTAACTCACCTTTGAATGAATTTGAAGTGTTTGAATTTTTGTTGTGATATATTGGTGTGATTCTTGCTTTATAAAGCAAATGGAAAATGTAATTGATGGATATGGACTTGTAGGACTTTTTATTGGCTTGTTGCATAGCCTTGATAAAGCATATAGGGTTTGGTTGAACATAGTTTGAATCGGACTTGAGTTTGGATGTGGTTCTATAGAGATAATTGTTATAAAAGCACTCTAGTAATGCATTGTGTTCGACATTTTCTATGATTATTTACAAAGGGATCCTTAAGGGTTTCTTGCCATAATTGTAATGTAAATTATGTATATTAACTACTATAAAACATTGGATGCAAAAATGTTTGTTTACATATCGAAAAATGGCAGAAGTTTTAAGCAATCAAAGCTGCCTCATTTCATACTCTTTTATAATAGTCGACTACAGTAGGTTATAAACGCCATAGTATCTCTAAACCACTCATTACAGCATTATGTAAATGGGGTAGTTTCTTTTTGAGACTTTAAATTGCTTTGAAATGACTTTAAACATAAGTATTTTGCTTCAATCTTTTATGTTGTCTTTTTTAATTTATATTAGAGTATTCTAAAAGTGCTTTGCACTTTTATATATTTTTAATAATTTATTATGAATTATTAAAATAAGAGCTTTATTTAAAATAAAAGAAATTATATTTTTTGAAGTTTTAAAATAAATTATAAAGTAGATATTTTAAGTAATATTCTAGTAAGTGTTTGAACAATAATTATAAGTATTCAAAAGTATATTTTATTTATATATAGTTTTTAGAAAATTAGTTGATTATTTTATTAAAGTATTTAAAGCATTTATAATATAATATCTTTTGAATTTTTTTTAAATATTTTATCTTTTAAATAAATTAATATGCATGCATCTTTATCATTTTTAAAGGGTTTTAAATTATAATTTTTTTTATAACATAGGTTTAGGAGATACTTAAGTGGCTTAATTGTGGTTAGTTTTGTTTACTTATTTATGGAATGTTGTTAACTATACTTGACGCTAGGAGCCAATGAAGTAGGCCTATCTATTTGTAAGAGTTGAGAATGTTGTTCGAGTAGGGTTTAAAAGCAATAGCATTTTGACATATCAGCTTCACTCTTGACTGATGGATAATTAGTTGAGATGGTCAGAAAAGTGTTAAGTATACAAAAATTGATTTTCATAAACAATCGTCTTTAGAACTAGATAGTCAATTAGTCGACTAATCGAACTTGATAATTTAACTTAAGAAGTATAAGAAAGCTTCACTGCTTCATATGGTTTGAGATCTTCTGGGAAGACTCATTGGTATGAAGGCTCTCTAGTTTTAAGAATCATATATGTATGAGATCGTCCGAGGAGGACTCCTTTATATATTGTCCACTTACTTCTAAAAGAACCTGAATTGAGTTTACTGAAAATTCATCGATTTAGTTTGGAAGAGTCCATGATCGGTAAGTGTTTTACTTACCGAATACCACTTTAAAACTAGCATATTAGTCTATTTTGGAAGTGGCTGTGAAGTGGAATGTTATAGAGTTGAATTGTCTATCCTAAGGTCTAAGGGAGAGGTCAGTGTTAACAATTCAGACTAATGCTATAGAGTTGAACTATCTATCGTAAGGTCGATTCCAAGGGAGAGGTCAGCATTAGCTTTTGCCAGTCGACTTTTCCTGTAATTCATGAAAAGGATTCATATTCTATTCGAGTGATGAAGACTAGAGTGAGAGATGTCTTACGTGATTTCTATATCGGAAATGATAGAAAACAAAATAGGATGCACAACATAGGGTTTAGCTAACTATGACAAAGTATATTAACTTCGTATCTAGAGCATGCTTATCGATATTGGTACTAAGAGTTGATGATACTTGGTTCTATGTGTTAGGGCTTGGGCTATTTGTGTTTACCTTAATGGTATATTTTATCTGAAGATGTACGATGCTCAAAAGATACAATCTGATCCTTGTTAGGAGATGGGCCTTAGTTTGTCTAGGGATGTCTTCAATGGAAAATCTATATGCGGATGTACCTTAATGGTTTTAGATGTACTCAAAATATTGTTGTGTTGTGAGATGCAAGCAGCATAACTATTTTTCGATTTATACCCTAGGCATTATCTATTATATCACTATATTAATGTTATAAATAGTTTGGTTTCTATTTAGGGGAGGATTGTTATATTGATTCGTATGGTCTCAAAAGTTAATGTTATGTGGGTGCATGTATTTTGAGTTACTCATATCACACTTATGTTTGACACTTGGTTTATGTTTTCCCTAAATTCCTCGTGTGTTCATTCAAGTAGGTTGACTAAAGCAGGTTTTACTTTGGGCGCTTTAGAGTTCTGGGGATAAGCTGGAGGCTTTCTTTTATCTATCTATTTGTATTTCTATTGCACTATTATTATGTATGTATCAGCATTGTGAGGATATGTAATTATATTGTCTAGGCTGATGATAGAAATTAGATTTTGTAACTCTGAAACTACTCTATATTTTGGAGTAACCATTCATACTGTCTTTTTATATATTTTATTTTGTCATTCCGTTGTGAAATTTTGATATCATGTTCTTTATTTCTTATTCTATTTCTTTTTCTTGTTACTTTACCCTAACTATCCATCTTTCTGGCACTTACGTGCTTGGTATATGAATACCATGGATATATATAGTGCCGACATTCGAGGGTTGAAAAGTTGGATATTTACATTTAGTATTAAAGTGAAGGTTTTGCAAATACCTTAGCTTTGGTTGTGGATGGCTCATTAAAGATAGGGTAAGTGAGACTCTAGAATGAGCTGAGCGTATTATATATACAAGAGTGTGCCTATAATTTTATATAAAACTATCTCTTTATAGTATCTCCTTAAGAACAACCCTTTCTTTGAAAGAACTTGTAACAACCCACACTTAGTAGGTCCATATTTTAGCTAAATCGAAAACCCAAGTTCACCAAAAATTTGGATCGTTGGTTTGGTATCTTGTAAATAAACAGAAGAACACATATAAAAGCACTAAAGATTAATTCACAATGGAATAATGAAATATAATATGCCACATTATTACTGACCAAGATTGACACTTTATATATTTAGTGTCCTAGTCCGCATCAAGCATAGATAGGGAACCTATTCTTCTATTGTCCCCGCCTTATACCCATACCTGTTCTGCTAAGATATCTATGGGTTGTAACGAGGAGGGGATTGAAATAACGTTCTGGTGACAGGTAAATTTAAATTTGTATATAAAATTAGTTTATGCCAATTATCTTCTATCTTTTGTTATGTCTTTTCATTTCCAATTAGTCATCTCGACTTTACATATGTGTATGATACATCTTATCTACTCATAGTAGACTAAAACTTTGTGTAAGTGTGTGTCTATGAGTACCAAAGCACCCATTGGATCAAGGTATTATCCCTACTACTATCCCTTAACTCAACACCCTGACAGGATCCATCACCCTCGTCGTATCGTGCACTCGTCGTCATGTGTACAGAGGAACTCCCATAGTGCCTAATAACGACTATACAATAATTTAGTTGTGCTTTATGTTGCATTTTTTGGATTTTCTTGTCTGCTTCTTGGTTGTAGACTTATCTTTACGAACTATAAATATGCTGGATTCAGCTTCATCGGTTGTGGACTCAGCTCCACTGACTAACCTATTCACGTTTTGAAAGACCTCTCTAATAGGGTTAACTAGCCTTACCTCCTAACAAACAACTAGAAAACAACACGGCGATACATGACCTAACATGGTCCGTACACTACAAGCACTGCAGCCTGTTAGGTGTGAACTCTATCTTTCCTATTGACTGCTAAGGACTGATGGCGTTCTTGGCCTATGCACAGCCTTACTCCTTTATTTGGTACCAACGCGCGCTGACATAATATCGTTCTTCGCTCATCATCCTGTTTAAATTGCCTATTGCAGTCAAGGAAATACCCTCCCCTTTCCTATTTTTGACACAGACTCCTCTATCTATTGGGTATTCCTTCATCTATATGCAAGTGTATACTCTCCATGGGTCATATGGTTGGCATGTCTCACATTAGTATACTTGCATATATATATATATATATATATATATATTATACATATATATATATATATTTGGATAACATATTCTTGACATATAAATCATATTTGTGACAACATTTATATTTTTATATAGGACAATATATACACAAATATACATTTATATTATTTTATTTATGGTTGACTGACCTGACATATATGATTAAAAAAACAAGAATAAATATATTCATGCATATAATCAAACTAATTTATGACAACATTGCTTGCATATCAGAATCATCACCTATCCAACAGTATAACATATACATATATGATAAACATTATACTAATAATTATTAACAATAAAATCATACCTTAATTCCAGCCATGAAGTACACCTTGAAAAGATAAACTCTCCTCTTTGAAACCTTTTCCGATTCAGTTAATTGCTAGTCCCTGAACCGTTGACATTTAACTATCAATAACATTTGATTTGATTTGATTTGAGTCTGTATTAATGGAGAGGCTAGGGTATTAATTTGTCCAGTAAGGAAGGAAAATAAAGGTAGCCAAAAGATCTAATTTAATTAGGGTTAGGGATGCTTAAATAGTGGACATAAGAGAGAAAAGACTGGATGACGTCTCATACTAATTCTCCCTCGATCTAAGCCATCCAAAATCAAGCCACCAATACCAATGTAAGCTGTCGAAATAACGTGCCCTGTGATGGGCTTTAAACTCTTTAAATCCTATATGAAAATATTACGTAATTCAATCCAATTTAATCGCATATCGTATATCGATTGATGTATTTATCACTATTATAAATATATTTTGTAATATTTATTCCTCAAATCATAATCAAATTTTATAACTAATATTTCATAGGTATTAATTAATGATTAATTTATAATAATTTCAAACTAAATAAGTCGTTTGGTCAAAGGAGAATCCATTGTTTTAGTTGTGTGACTTGTCGACTATAAATTTGGTCAGCGATTAATATTGAATTATTCGAATATTAATATTCACGTCACTTGGTAGGTGGTGTGATATTTTGGTCAAATTTATCACTTACTTAGTTTCGGTAAAATCCAATTTTCACTTTGTTAAGTGTTACTTGGTTGTGACTTTTATTTACATCAATTCTCTTCATCAAAACTATATCACTTTGGATTTATGGAATTTGGTAATTATCAAATTTCCAATATCATCCATATTCAACTCTATAGTCCAAACAAAAGTTTCCTGGTTTAACAATAACAATTATTATTAATCGAACTACTCTTGCAAGAGACTTTGACACTGAGGCGACTTGAGCTGTCCGTGATATTAACCCCGTATAATCAAGGATATGAATCCTCTCTTTAATAGTGCCTCACAACCAACACTTCTGCTCGACCCAACTATAGTCAGTTGATGGACATCGTGCCATGATTTGATATAATTAAAGCGAGGATTTCACATTGAAGATCGACAGTATTCTCCACTCGTGGGAACTGTGTAAATTAGTCACATCGGTAATTTCTGTTTGACATTAGTTATATTAACCAATAGAGAATTATCATGTGAGTTGTTCCATAGTTATCCCATATCCATCGGTACGTAACCCCTAGGTGTCCCTAGAAGTCATGAGTAATATACTGCCCAACATTTGAAGAGAGTTATGTACTCTAGTCTCAACGGATACATTAATATGAAGTCTTGATGCATGTTGACTAGGAACCTTCAAAATGGTATATTTGTTTACCTTATGATAAATTACTCACGGTTGCACCACTTTGTCGCTAGTATCACAAAACATACCATTTATGGATTTTATATTAAATATATTTTTAATTAAATTAATTAATCAATATGACATATTATATCAAGTATATAATAGAAACAAAATACCTTTTATCTCGAATAAGGTTGGTTATTGAGTTAGATATGTGTAACAAACTACAAAATTGCCCCTAGGGCATACCCTTAACTCTACCAATCCCCCACTTGCACTTGGGGTCAATTATGGAATCATATTTCAACTTCTCTATTCGGTTTCTCTAAACCAATTGGGTCAGGCTCTCAATGAATGGGTATGCTATTATGTTATATATATTGGAGTGATTGATTTCCCGCATTATATAGTAGATGAGACCCTATGCGCCCCACATAATAGCGGATGACCCATATACCGCGATATTCCACCTCGAAGTGGAATTGGTATTTTATATTATGCTAACATCTATGGATGCAGGGAAACAGGTTGGAGGGATCCAACTGGATTCCTCAAAATATTTAGATTGTTTTAATATTTTGTGATATGATTTATTTGATAATCTATGATAGATTATATTGGTGATTGAAAATATTGAATGCTATGTTTGGTTTAATATATTTGGGTATACTGAGTTATCTAAAAAAAATTATAGATTGGATTTTTGAAAAGTGAATAAAAGAGAGAATTTTTAAGTAAAATAATTAAGAGAATTTGGACGAATTAAAGAATGATTTAGGAAAAGATAAAAGTTAATTTTTAAATTCTAATAAATAAATTCCAAAGTATGGGAAAGGAGATTTTTTTGAATAAATGGGAATAAATGAATTTTTAAACTTAAGTGATATTATTTAAAGGAATAAAATATTTAGATTTTTCAATTCAGGATTTAAATGGTTTAGGGAAAATAAAAGAAGAATCTTGGAATAAATATGAAATTGGTAGTTTCAATTTAAATAAGATTTTAAATCTTAATAAAGAAGTTAAATCTGAAATTAAGGGGTTTTGAAATAGAATTGAGTAAGTAAAGGAATTTATTTTAAAATGGAGTAAAATTTGAAAATCGAGTTGGAAATTGATTTAAAGATTGAAATTGTGGTTTAAAAGAAGATAAGACTATGGAATTTATACACTAGGTTTATAAAGTGAAATAAGATATTAGTGGATATTTGTAAGTATAAATTCACGATGGGAATTTTTAAAGGAATGGGTAATTTATTTTAAAAATATATAGTGGTTTATTTTTAAAGGTATGGAAGAGAAGTGTATTTCCCTGAAAAGCCAAGTACGTTTTCAAAGCAGATTTTTCAGTATAAGTTAAAAGTTTTAAAGTTGTTTAAAGGAACGTTTTTAAGAAATTATTATTTAAGTTGCTAAAATTTTAAAGGTAAATATTTATTTAAATTAGTTATACTGGTAGTTATTTTAAAAGGTTAACTGGTATTATGTTCTAAAAAGATAATTATTAATATTTATATTTTATAAAATAGTTTTATTTTAGAGATAGTTTGGTTAAAGTTTTATTTGAAAACTAGTATAGAATTTCGTAACTCTTATTTAAAATTCAGTTTGGCTTAACTTTTATTTTAAAATTTAGTTTTATATTTTATAAAGTAGTTTTATTTAAATATGTTTAAAGTATATATTTTTGAATAAAGTGTTTAAATAGTTTTAATTTAAATGTTTTAAGGTATATCTTAGAATAAAGTGATTTAAAATATTTTAAAGTCTAAAGTATTCAGATTTGGTGATTTCCAGTGGAAATAAACAATACTTGGGAAATTTATTCCGTGAGAGAAAGTGGTTTGAAACTGTTTTCAAATGGTTGAAGTATGGAAAATAGCTTGCGTAGTTATTTTGAAATAAATTATTTGGAAAAAAATATTTAAATCTGATGATTGTTGTGAATAATATTTGATAGTTAAACAACCGACTATCAATATTGGACAATCCGTTGACCATTTCGAAGAGACCGAGATCGGAATTTATTTTCCAAAAACCACTTCGATCCAGTTTAAATGTTTTCATGAGGAAGACAAGAGCTGGGAGTCAAAGATGGAGCAATGAAGTGCAAGGGCTAATCGCTACTGATCTTGAGGGTGATTCCAAAATGGATGTAGTAGGAGTAGTGCCTTTGGTTCCGTTCAAACCTGGAACGGACTTGTATGGATGAATGCTTTCAGAACATCGTCAGAAGGACGATGAGCATTCTAAGTGATTGAATGTGTGCTAAAAAGGTAACGCATAGCTTCGAGCCTCATCAACCGGGAATGGCTAAAACAGGGGAGGTGCATACAAGGCTAAGTGGCTAGCAACCAAATAGGGTAAGGTCACCCCTGTCTAGATTTACCTTTATTTCGGCTAGGTGGGCGATTGCTGATCCCAACTGCGGGGTGAACTTATTCGGACTATCTAGTAAGGGGAAACTTCGGTCTTGTGATGTAGAGGGTCAGGGTGGATCCTCGATACGGTGATCTATACCACATACTTTAACGGGCGGTACCCCAGTAGCCCTGTCAATGACGGAAATCCACTCTCCCTACGTGCCTTTACGGTTTTGTTTGTATACCTATTAGCTGGAATTTAATATTTCGGCTATTTGAATAAGTATTTGTATATAGACACTACTATAATATCAGAGGAATTTTATAAGAATTATTTTGGTTATCTTAAGGTAAAAACCTGACATGTTTATTTGTGGCGTGGTCTTACGAGATACCTTTGATTTGAAAGGATTTGAAAACTTTAATAATCCAATTGAGTGTGTTTTCTCACGCTGGTTTTCCAGACGGACTCGGATTTTATTTAACTATAATGCACGGGTCAGACTGAGTATTATGGAATACAGATTCTGGATAGACTGCTGTGAAACTTAGAAGACGAGCTGGATGACGAGACATATTTCCGTAGATTCATATTTCCATTGTGCAATGTAAGCTGCATATTCCGCTTTGGAAGGACGAGATATTATAACCGATCTGAATTATGATGTTGATTATATTGCACTCAGATGATGTAATATATATATAATAGATTTTTTTTTAAAAGATTAGTCGCTTGTCTATTATATATTTTTCCGCTGCGGCTATGAGATTCTAATGATGTTTTCTATTTCTTCTTCTATCTTCTTCTTCTTTAACCCTAATGGTGCGATTTTCCTGCATTCGACTGTTCGGCATTTGATACAGTGGACTGTATTGATGTCGATTTTCGAGCGTGAGAAAATCGGGTCGTTACAGATTGGTATCAGCGCAGAAGGTTAAGCGAGAACCTTGGCTCTGGTGGGGATTACTCATTGGGAATATGTGACGACCCAAAAATCCGTACCCTTTGAATCGACAATAATCCACACATGTTCGACCCAAAAAGCAAAGACTAACAGAAAGTCAAGAGAAAGAAAAGAAGAGAGAAGAAGAGAAGAGAAGAAAGGGAGAAGATAGAACCAAAAAGAACAATACAGAATCTCACATCGCAGCGGAAAATATATAATATCATATCAATGATCTTTACAAAACAGAAACTTTATATATATACCCATCAATCGGATTACAACAATCAATCAATAGTTATCAGCATGAACAGTTATAATAACATGTCCTTGCAAATGTCGATAATATAAACAACTAAGCTCAGGGGATAATCAATAATCAAAACAGATACGCGTATACAAAATGAAGATCTCCATCTCTCATGCTGAAGCTCCAAAAGCACCAAAGCATAACCTGTAAATATACTCGGTCTGACCAAAGCATTGAAAGGGAAGAACGCCCGGATCAGTCTGGTAAACCAGCGTGAGAAACACACTCAACTGAATTTATTAAATTACCAAAACTTTTCCTTTATCGAAACAAAAGTATCTTGTAAGACAAGTCCACACATAAACACGGACATGTTTTTACCTTACGATAACTAAAACATATCGTATCAAATCCTCTTACATTATAGTACTGTCTACGATATACAAATAGCCGAAATTGTTACATTGATTAAATTCCAGCATATAGCCCAATTGGGTAATATAATCAAAATGGCAAACACGTAGTGGAGTTTGGATTTCCATACAAATGACTAGGTGAAGGGGCTATCTTTCGGCAGTACATCTCTAGAAGAATGTACCGAGGACCATCACAAAGGATCCTCTACTAACACAAGACCGGCCCACCTCTATAACTAGATGGTACCAAATATATCATCCTTCGGTCATTGCCGACCTTTACCTAGGGCCCTCTATGCATACAAACCACATAATCAGATACACGACATCATAGCGTGTAAAGATATATCTAGAAGAGGATGATCATACCCTTATGGGAGCGACCCATATAGCTTGCCGCATCTAACCATGTTTTGGTCATTTTCGGTTGATGAGGCCTAACGAGGTAACGATTATCTTTCACAATCACATATCACATCACTTTGAATGCCATATGGCCATTTCCGTTGACTACTAATTGCCTTCCACAAAAATACAACCCTTAAGCTCATACGTCTCAAGGAGGGTGTTAAGCTAAGAGAAGTTGCCTTCTCCGCCACCACTGATGTATGTTTGTAAAAACCAATGTACGTAATCTATAGAAATGCAATGTCTGACAAACATCCATACAAGTTGTCAAGGAACAGGACAAACCGAAGGTACTTTCCTACCACATCCTGTCGGGAAATCCCTAGGATTAGTGGCGAATAGTCCTTGCATTGGATATTTCATAATGAAGAGACCACTGCTAATATATGCATATTGGGATTTTAACCCCAAACAATAAACAAGCAGTCCCCCATTATGAAAATCCGGAATAACAATATCATCACAAGCAACCTGCACAATCGTCGCATATACGTTGGTCCGAAGTGGTTTTCAGATAAATCTGATCCTGGTCTCTTCGAACCAACAATGCAAAAGCGTTTCTCAACCTCACACAGAAACTAAGTCTCATAGACTTATCATGTCTCCAACTTTCAACTTGCTATCCTTCGGGCCAAGAAGGAAGCTCGATAGATTGGAGTAATACTCCGCACTATACGAATCATCATCCTAAACACAAACGATAATCAAGCCTACACAGATGGCTACGTACTAAGTGTATGACTAAATAGTTCCCACATCATGTCGAGGAACTAAAATTTGGCAAAGTTTGATAGTCGGTTATTTAACTATCAAAACAAACAAACAAATATTTAGCACCATATACAATCACTAGGCCCTTTTAATTAATCTTTTATTAATTAAACAATTTGCCAAATATTCACTTCAAATTATCTTTAAAAAAATATATTCTCAAACCATTTCAACATTGGAAAACATTTCCAAATACTTATTCAATAATAAGTAATTCCCAAATCAATTCATTTTCAACATTAGAAAATATTATATATATTTAAATCAGCGTTAAGTATATATTTTATTCTATAAGGAAAACATTCTTATTAAACACAATTATTTGGGTCAAAATGAATGTTGCGTAAAACATCGTTAGGACAACCCAAAATCGCTAGTGTAGGGATTTGAAAATAAGATGGATATGTAAACCCCAATACTATACAAAAACAATTTCCTTTCGAAAGTCACTTACTATAACAACAGTGTTATAGTCCATCATTTCCATACTTCTCGAAAACGTCTATTTCAACAATGAATGTTGAAATCTATGGTTTAGATCCTTAACACATTTTAAAACATCTTTTAATTATTTTATTCCGTTTAAATATCACTTCCCAAAACACTCGTTTTAAAATATTATTCACTGTCCAAAATCGTGAATATAAATCGTTTACCAAATCCAATGTTTCTACACATTTATTAAAGAATTATCCACTGTCCAAAATCGTGGATATAGTTCTTTTACCAAATCATTGCTTCTATATATTCATTAAAGGATTATCCACTGTCCAAAATCATGGATATATCTTCTTTAATAAACTTCTATATTTAACTTACCAAATTCAATTGATTTTGGATTTATAAAACAATGTTTATAAATTCCTTTTATGTTTTATAAAACTTTAATATATAAAATCCCTTTATTAACAAATTCCCTTTACATCTCAATTACATGCCAAAATCCGAATTATAGGTTAATTAGTTATAATTCTCTTATTTACAAATTCATTCATTTATAACTTCAGCAATTTAAATCTATAAAACTTATTTACTTATAAAATTCATTTATAACTCCATTCTAGCATTTAAAAAATTCCTTTATAATTTCCTCATTTTGATTTATAAAAATATCACTTTTATAAATCTTATATAATAACCATTTATAATGAATCAAAAATCTCAGTTTAATCTATTTAAAAAATAGTTAACTCCATATTCAATCATAATTACTATATTTCACAGAAATCATAATTTTTATAACATAAAAATTATAATATCTATTTATTCGAAATAAATTCAATTCCTTTACAATTCAAAAATCAATAAAACACTTATTTCCAAAATCACTTTAAAATCCTTTTAAATTTGAAAATCATCACTTAAACATTTTTTTTAAAATTCCAAAACAAGCCCAATGCTGCAACAGCACAAAATACAACAATCACGGCATCCAAAACATCATATATCATATGATAACAGCATATATAACAATATCTGTAAATAAATCAATACTGGTGAGGAATCCAGTTGGATCCCTCCAACGTGTCACCTGCAACAAATATACATATTAGTAATATATATACAATGTCCGCTTCAAGACAGACGCACGTACGAAGGGTCATCCGCTCATACACAGGAACGCATAAGGTCATCTGCTCTACTAGGCAAGTATATATATCCAAATACTAATCAATATATCATATATCATCCAAACAATCATCAATCATCATATAATAAATTATTTCTCACTTATATAAAAATATCAGTGATTCAGAAAGAGTGAGTTGTACTCACATTGCTTGGAGGAGTCACGTTAGCGATTTATTTCGATTAAAATAAAACGAGCGTTTAATTTCAATCAAAATTCATAATAGCTCCAATCAACTCCAAACCAGCTCCATCGCGTAGTGTTCGTCTATATGAACCCAATGCTATTCATTTCGTCAGAAATGGACCTCGTATGAAGAAGTTATGATATTTTAAAGTTTAAACGAATTTAAATATAAATTAATATAAAAATTTCTTTTATTTATTTTACCCTAAACAAATCTCGGCCGTGCATTTTTATTTCTTTCTTCTCCTCCAGGTGAATCACGTACGCAACTAACCCACAACGCCGCCGTTATCATCAAATTTTCACGATCTCTACACCAATTTCAACGACGATCGAGCAACGGCGATCGAACGGCCCCAACGTGCTCCCCCTTCGACCGAAGCCATGACCAACTCGGTCGCTTAATGGCTGAGAAAAAATAACCCAAACGCACGGCCTACAAACCCTTATTGCCGTCGATTGGCTCAATAAAAGTCGATCATAGCCGTTGATCTCATAGCTCGCGACGTGCTCTACGAAGTTGCAGTTGAAGATTTTTCGAATTGGTGTGTGGATTGAAAGAAATCAAGGGAGAAAGAATCAAATTTTCTGGCCATTGATTGAATATGGTGGCTAGCCCTAGACTTTTTAGGGTTTTAGGAAAATGAAGAAAAATGTGGCCTTTTATAGAAAATTCACGCGCACTATTCACCCGAAAAATTTCCGAACTCCAAACGAAGCGTGCCACCTGGCGTTTATAATGTTTTATCCCTCTTTCGAACGCAATGGAATATATATCGGGAGCCAGTTCGATTGTATTTGGAAGATATGTTTTCAAATCAAATTATTTAAATTTAAAATTCACTTAAACAAATTTCTACGCATTTTAGTTTGCTCCGGACAAACCGTAATTCCGATTGACATGAAATTCGAAATCTTACAATAATATAACATTAAGGATCTGATGAAACTAGTTTCATCGAAATCCGAGACTATTTGAAAAATGACTATTTTTACCCGTCAATTAAATATTGAAATATTCAATTTTTTACAAACTAACTTTTAAATCAATTTCAAAATTTCTCTAACATCATTCTAATTCAAATAGAATTAAATTCAACTTTAAATCACTTTTATTCATTTTAAACTCAATTTCCAATTATTTTCTATAATTTCAAATATTAAATTAACAGTTTAATTATCCAATTAAATCTAGATATTCGAAATATAAGTTATTCGACTTATAAACTTTACTTTTGAATATTTAAAATCAATTGAATATACGAATATCGAATAACGAAAATTCTGGGTCATTACATTTTCCTTTACTTAAAAGAATTTCCTCCGCGAAATTACTAAGTAAGAAAAGGTAACAAAATCCATTAACTTTTCAAAATAACTCGTTCAGATTAGATTTACCAAATCTATTTAACCTTTTAACTTTTTTCGAAAACCAATAGTTAAACTTCTTATAAAACTTTACTAAGTTTTCAAATCCATTTATAGTTATCTTTTCAAAACTACTAATATCGTTTAACTTTCAACGCAAAAACCAAAACTTTAGCTATCAAAAGTTTTTCAATTTTCCTAAAAATTTTCTAACTCCTTAAATTTCAAAAAATTCGCCAGCGTCTCCTTTGCACGGTTCGATCGTAGTAGGATCACAACATATATATATATATATATATCACAAATATACATCTCATCTTCAAAGATGATGCATCCCGTAGGCAAAAAATATAAAAGTACGGCATGTAATCCGAGATATGTACCTTATATATTATTAGCGAGCATGTACAGCTAATATAGCATGAAAGTGAGCTCCAACTGCGAAGAAAGCGCCATCCGCACCTACCAAATACTCAACGAACAATAAAAAACATGTATATATGAAAGTAATATCAATATACAACACATACCAATACAACTACATATGCCAATATAGCAATGCAATCTAAACAACAAATCCAACCATCAAACAACTATCATCCAACTAACATCCAACAAATCCATAACCAAATCAATATACATTCACTTCTCATTAATATTCATTGAATTAGCTTTTCAATTAATCACATTTAATTCATTAACATTGGATTTTACTAATATTCATTTATTCATATTCAATTAGTTTACATTCACTAATTAACATTCAAGTTAGTTCACTTCCAAATCAAATTAAATTCAATTCAATTTAAATTTACTTACTCCAATTTGAATTTAATTATTTATAGCTTTCAATTTCATTAATTCAATTCCATATGATTTTTTATTCAATCAACTAGCATCCATCTAACAATCAATGTATACCCAACATTACCAAATTAATTTACTTTACATTCATTCAATTTGATTCAACATTTCTAATTCCAATTGGTTGATATTCAATTGGCTTTCATTCAATTATTCAATTCACAACTTCTTAACTTAAGTTTTATTCAATTCTTAACAACAAAATTTTCAAATCTATGTTTATTCCCTAATTCACTTTTACAATTAAAGTTGAATTTTATAATATAACTCAAATTCATATTCATCACTTTACTTTATTAATTCACATTATTAATTTACTTTGATACCAAAATCAACTTCATTTAACATCACTTAAGTTATCTTCCATTTCAATTTCATTTAACTTCACTTTCACTATACAACTTAAGTTCATCTCTAATTCATTTAAAATTCTATTTTATTTAACTTTTACTTAAGTTAAATTCATATCACCATTCAAATTCATATTTTGTTTTGCCTAACCAAAAGTATTTAACCATTTTAACAAATGGTTTTACTTACCTTTTCTCATTTTATAAGTTATACAACTTATTTACTATTTACACTTCCATGAACATTTACCTAAGTTTACTTCCATTCACAAAACTCATTTTATAATTTCAAATCATAATTATATAATAACTTTACAACTTAGGTTTATTTGAACTTTCAAATTCAATTATATAATCATTCAAAGTTTAATTTCTATTTCAATAACTTATCTAATCCAGTTAAAATACAATTCAATTATATTTAACTTTCATTTATTTAAATTTCAAATCATATATCTAATGTGCTAACTCAAATTTATTTCAACTTTACCAAGTTAAAATTTTCATTTCATACTATAAGTCATAACTCATCTTACTTATATTTGTCAGTTTCAACTTGGATTTTCAATCCAATTTGCTTATCGCAACATAACTTCAATTTTAATTTACTATTGGTAGCAAATCAATCACACAGAAAATTGAAAATGATATTGATGATGCTGCAGTCATCACCCCCAGCAACAATAGTGAATTCAGTGCTTTATATTTTTTCCAAAATTTCTTTTTCTTCATAAATTACATTTATAAAATCTATTCATATAGTTTCACTTCTTATATATTAGATTATTTCACAATTATAAATCATATTAATTATAATTCCATACTTTGTAATTCATTTGCTTATATAATTTATTCTCTTACAATTCTTGTTTCTATTTAGATTATTTAAACACCTTTTATTAACTTATATATATTTACATTTTCAAACAACTAAACAATTCGTTTATTTACACTTTAATAATTCTGAAAAAAATAGTTTCCTTTATATATAAAATATAATAGAGGTAAAATAATTTCATTTACCCAATTTAAAATAATACTATGTCGACTTGCCTCGTTTAAGTGTTTGAAAATCACTATCGATAATATGGCATCCCATATACCGACCAAAATTCACAAACAGCTCAATGGATAAGCATACACGATATAAAATATTTTATATCACTAATAAATACGCGTTATATATATAATACACTCAAACTCAATCTAGGGTGCTACTGCCCCTATCTATACTGAGGTACACATCAAAGCTTAGGAATATACAAAATCTAAGCTCCAAAACCAGCTGTGACGACCCGAAAATCCATACCCTTTGAATCGACAATAATCGACACATGTCCGACCCAAAAAGCAAAGATTGGAAGAAAGTCAAGAGAAAAAAAGAAGAGAGAAGAAGAGAAGAGAAGAAATAGAGAAGATAGAACAAAAAAGAACAATACAGAATCTCACATTGCAGCGGAGAATATATAATATCATATCGATGATCTTTACAGAACAGAAACTGTATATATATACCCATCAATCAAAGTTCAACAATCAATCAATAGTTATCAGCCTGAACAGTTATAATAACATGTCCTTACAAATGCCGATAATATAAACAACTAAGCTCAGCAGATAATCAATAATCAAAACAGATACACGTCTACGAAATGAAGATCTCCAGCTCTCCTGCTGAAGCTCCAAAAGCACTAAAGCATAACCTGTAAATATACTCGATCTGACCCGAGCATTGAAAGGGAAGAACGCCCGGATCGGTCTTGTAAACCAGCATGAGAAACACACTCAACAGAATTTATTAAATTACCAAAACTTTTCCTTTGTCGAAACAAAAGTATCTCGTAAGACAAGTCCACACATAAACACGTTCATGTTTTTACCTTACGATAACTAAAACATATCATATCAAATCCTCTTATATTATAGTAGTGTCTACTATATACAAATAATATTAATCATAGCTGAAATTGTTATATTGAATAAATTCTAGCATATAGCCCAATTGGGTAATACAATCAAAATGGACAACATGTAGAAGAGTTTAGATTTCCATACAAATCACCAGGTGAAGGGACTACCTTCCAGCAATACATCTCTAGAAGAATGTACCAAGGACCATCACAAAGGATCCTCTACCAACACAAGACCGGTCCACCTCTATAACTAGATGGTACCGAATATATCATCCTTCGGTCGTTTTGACCTTTACCGAGGGCCCTCTAAGCATACAAACCACATAATCAGATACACGACGTCATAGCGTGTAAAGATATATTTAGAAGAGGATGACCATACCCTAATGGGAGCGACCCACATAGCCTTGCCACATCTAACCCTATTTTGGTCATTTCCTGTTGATGAGGACTGATGAGGTAACGATTACCTTTCACAATCACATATCACATCACTCTGAATGCCACACGGCCATTTCCGTTGACTACAAAATGCCTTTCACAAAAATACAACCCTTAAGCTCATACGTCTCAAAGAGGGTGTTAAGCTAAGAGAAGTTTCCTTCTCCGCCACCACTAAAGTACATTTGTAAAAACCAATGTACGTAATCTATAGAAATGCAATGTCAGACAAACATCCATACATGTTGTCCAAGAACTGGACAAAAGGAAGGTACTTTCCTACCACATTCTATCGGGAAATCCCTAGGATTAGTAGCGAATAGTCCTTGCATTGGATATTTCATAATGAAGAGACCACTGCTACTCTATGCATATTGAGATTTTAACCCCAAACAATCAACAAGTAGTCCCCCACTATGAAAATTCGGAATAACAATATCATCACAAGCAACCTGCACAATCCGCGTATACGTTGGTCCGAAGTGGTTTTCAGATAAATCTGATCCCGGTCTCTTCGCACCAACAACGCAAAAGCGTTTCCCAACCTCACACAGAAACTAAGTCTCATAAACTTATCACGTCTCCAACTTTCAACTTGCAATCCTTCGCGCCAAGAAGGAAGCTCGATAGGTTGGAGTAATACTCCGCACTATTTGAATCATCATCCTCAACACAAACGATAATCAAGCCTACACAGAAGGCTATGTACTAAGTGTACGACTAAATAATTACCACATCAAGTTGACGAACTAAAATTTCGCAAAGTTTGATAGTCGGTTATTTAACTATCAAAACAAACAAATATTTAGCACCATATACAATCACTATGCCCTTTTAATTAACCTTCTATTAATTAAACCATTTGCCAAATATTCACTTCAATTTATCTTTAAAAAGATATATTCTCGAACTATTTCAACATTGGAAAACATTTCCAAATACTTATTCAATAATAAGTAATTCCCAAATCAATTTATTTACAACACTTAGAAAATATTATATATACTTAAATGAGGATTAAGTATATATTTTATTCTATAAGGAAAACATTCTTATTAAACACATTTATGTGGGTCAAAACGAATGTTGCGTAAAACATCGTTACGACAACCCAAAATCACAAGTATAGGGATTTGAAAATAAGATAGATATGTAAACCTCAATACTATACAAAAACATTTCCTTTCGAAAATCATTTACTATAACAATAGTGTTATAGTCCATCATTTCCATACTTCTCGAAAACGTCTGTTTCAACAATGAATGTTGAAATATATGGTTTTGATCCTTAACACATTTTAAAACATCTTTTAATCATTTTATTCCATTTAAATATCACTTCCCAAAACACTCGTTTTAAAATATTATTCACTGGCCAAAATCGTTAATATAAATCGTTTACCAAATCCAATGTTTCTACACATTTATTAAAGAATTATCCACTGTCCAAAATCGTGGATACAGTTCTTTTACCAAATCATTGCTTCTATATATTCATTAAAGGATTATCCACTGTCCAAAATCGTGGATATATCTTCTTTAATAAACTTCTATATTTAACTTAACAAATTCAATTGATTTTGGATTTATAAAACAATGTTTATAAATTCCTTTTATATTTTATAAAAATTTAATATATAAAATCCGTTTATTAACTAATTTCCTTTACATCTCAATACGTGCCAAAATTCGAATTATAAGTTAATTACTTATAATTCTCTTATTTACAAATTCATTCATTTATAACTTCAACAATTTAAATCTATAAATCTTATTTACTTATAAAATTCATTTATAACTCCATTTTAACATTTAAAAAATTCCTTTATAATTTCCTCATTTTGATTTATAAAAATATCACTTTTATAAATCTTATATATAAACCATTTATAATAAATCAAAAATCTCAGTTTAAACTACTTACAAAATAGTTAACTCCGTATTCAATCATAATTACTATATTTCACAAAAATCATAATTTTTATAACATAAAAATTATAATACTATTTATTCAAAATAAATTCAATTCCTTTACAATTCAAAAATCAATAAAACGTTTATTTTCAAAATCACTTTAAAATCCTTTTAAATTTGGTCATCGCTTAAACAATTTTTTTTAAAATTCGAAAATAGGTCCAATGCTGCAACAACATTAAATACAACAATCACGACATCCAAAATATCATATATCATATGATAACAGCTTATATAACAATATTTGTAAATACATCAATACTGTTGAGGAATCCAGTTGGATCCCTCCAACCTATCACCTGCAACAAATATACATATTAGAAATATATGTACAATGCCCGCTTCAAGACAGACGCGCGTACAAAGGGTCATCCACTTATACACGGGAACGTGTAGGGTCATCTGCTCCACTAGGCAGGTATATATATCCAAATACTAATCAATATATCGTACATCATCCAAACAATCATCAATCATCATATAATAAATTATCTCTCGCTTATATAAAAATATCAGTGAGTCAGAAAGAGTGAGTTGTACTCGCATCGCTTGCAATCGTCGCGTTAGCGATTTATTCCGATTAAAATTAAACGAGCATTTAATTTCAACCAAAATTCACACTAGCTCCAATCAACTCCAAACCAGCTCAATCGCGTAATGTTCATTTATAAGAACCCAACGCAATTCATTTCGTCGGAAATAGACCTCGTATGAAGAAGTTATGACACTTTAAAATTTAAACGAATTTAAATATAAATTAACATACAAATTTCTTTTATTTATTTTACCCTAAAAAAATCTCGGTCGTGCGTTTTTATTTCCTTCTTCTCTTCCAGGTGAATCGCGTACGCAACTAACCCATAACGCCGCCGTTATCATCAAATTTTCGCGATCTCTACACCAATTTCAACAACGGTCGAGCAATGGCGATTGAACGGCCCCCACGTGCTCCCCCTTCGACCGAAGCCATGACCAACTCGGTTGCTTAATGGCTGATAAAAACTAACCCAAACATGCGGCCTATAGACCCCTATTGCCATCAATCGGCTCAATAAAAATCGATCATAGCTGTTGATCTCATAGCTCGCGATGTGCTCTACGAACTCCAAACGAAGATCATAGTCGTTGATCTCGTAGATCATGCCGACTAGCCCTAGACTTTTTAGGGTTTTAGGAAAATGAAGGAAAATGTGGCCTTTTATATAAAATTCACGCGCAATATTCACCCAGAAAATTTCCGAACTCCAAACGAAGCGTGCCGTCTGACATTTATTATGTTTTACCCTACTTCGAATGCAATGTAATATATATCGGGAGCCAATTCGATGGTATTTAGAAGATAGGTTTTTAAATCGAATTATTTAAATTTAAAATTCACTTAAACAGATTTCTACGCGTTTTAGCTTGCCCTAGATAAACCGTAATCCGATTGACACGAAATTTGAAATCTTACAATAATATAACATTACGGATCTGATGAAACTTGTTTTGTCAAAATACGAGACTGTTTAAAAATGACTATTTTTACTCGTCAATTAAATATTAAAATATTCAATTTTTTACAAATTAACTTTTAAATCAATTTCAAAAATTCTTTAATATCATTCTAATTCAAATAGAATTAAATTCAACTTTATAAATCATTTTTATTCATTTTAAACTCAATTTCCAATTATTTTCTACAATTTCAAATATTAAATTAACGGTTTAATTATCCAATTAAATCTAGATATTCGAAATATAAGTTATTCGACTTATAAAATTTAATTTTGAATATTTAAAATCAATTAAATATACGAATATCGAATGACGGAAATTCTAGGTCGTTACAGAGTAGAGTCCGTAAGTACTCTAGAATGAGTTTGAGTGTAACAATAGATATGAGCGTGTATTTGTTAGTGAATATAAAAATTGTTTTTATATTGTGTTGACTTATCGGTTGAGTTTTTATAGATTTTTGTCGATACGTGGGATGCCATGTCATCAATAAGGGTTTCGGAACCCTTAAATTAGATAACGGCACAGTATTGTTGTAAAATAAGGTAAATGAAATAATTTTACCCAAATTATTTTTTTGCATATAAAGAAATGATTTTCCGTAAATTATTATAGATATATATGGTTGCTTGGTTATTAGGAAGTGATAATATTAAATTATTATCATTGTTGTGTAAAAATTTGAATAAGAAATTGAAATCATAACTAAAAGCTAAGAAATAAATTCATATAGAAATGGGATTTGTAAAGGTAAATTGTAAATTTGATCTACAATTTGGAAAAGAAAAAATATTCCAGAGAAATATTTGAAAATGGTTTTCAAAGGTTATGGAGAAATAATAGTGGTATTATTTAGGAATTATTTTTGAATTAGATTTGAAATCTGGTGATATTTGGAATTTAAAAATATTTGGAAAGGGTTTTTGGAAGGAATAAAAGCACTGAACTCACTTCGATCGCTGGAAAATAATTCGGGTGATGACTGCAGCATCATCGATGTTCATTTTCGAGTTTCTAAGGAGGAATGCTGCCTGGAGATTTTAAATTGGAGTTGTTTGCAAAACTGGGTTTGGTTTTGAGATTCAAAGAAATAATTGATTTCAAAGGTGATTTTGAAATGTTGTGAAATTCTTTAAATTTCTGGAAGTAAATCGGAAATGTTTATGGAATTATAAATGGGTTTGATAACCTATAAATTGGAATCTGTTAGAAAATTTTAACTTGAAGAAGAGTTAAAAATTTAAAGTAAGTAAGAAAACGAAATAAAATAAAATGTAAGACGATTAAGTAAAGTAAATTAAAAGAAGTAGTTATGGAAAGTAAATAAGTTGGGAAACTTAAAGAAGTTAAAAATCTGAATTAATTGAAGTGTCCGAGCAACCAAAAAGATATTTGATCTCCGCTTCTCAACTAAATCAAGTAAAATAAAAGTGAATTTAAAGAAAAAATCTAAGAAGCCAAGTAAAATGGCCATTAGAATAAGTGTGGGAAATGAAAATTTTGGAAAAAATTAATATAAATGTGAATAAAAGAGAATTGATATAGCTAATAATCAATTGGGGGAAAATACGTGGGATGTACGTATATTACTTTATTCGCATAACGATTTGATCCAGATTCGAGCATAGAATTTCGAGGGAGTTATATCGATCCGAGTTGGGATTTTTTTAGTCAATTTTCGACGGCGAACCCTGGATATGGATTTTTGATCGATTCTGGAAATTCTCTATCATACTTATGGCTATGTAAGGAGAATGACGGTTTCTGATCAAGAGACCAGATCTTAGTCTGCACTAGGAAGTCGGGTGGACGATACTAGTTTGGAAGTGAAATTGTGTGATCGATTGAGCGATCAGATTGGATATTGCGCACGGATGTATGTGTGCATTGTACAGGCTTCAGCAAAGAATATATTGAAAATTTTAAAAAGAAAGTAAATAAATGATTTGGAATGCTATGATTTGATATTATGGCTAAGTAAGATATACAGGTACTAAAAACCAAATGGAAATTGGGATTTTTGATTTTAGAAGATAAATGTGAATTGCCCGACAGAAGGTATGTGTTTAAATTTCAGTGTGAAATTTGATGGTTTTCGGATCTAGCCACTTGGCTTTTTCTTTACTTTTAAAATCTAGAGGCTCATAGAGGCATTTTGTAGTTGTACCGAGCTAGACGCGCAAAGGAGACGCTGGTGAAATTTTTGAAAATTTAGAGAGTTAGAAATTTTTTGAGAAGATTTTGATAATTTAAAATTTTGGTTTTAAATTTAAATTTGAATGGTTGGGTAAGTGATATTGGTTGGAACCTATGGAAGAAGTTTGGAAAGTTAGTAAGGATGATAATATCTTTATTAAAAAGATGGCTTAGGGTATTGTTAAAAACTGTTTGGTTTTGAGGATTTGTTTAAACTAGTTGTTTCGGGAAAAATAAGTGAACTAGCATTGGACCATTCTTCCTAATTAGTAATTTTGAGGACAAAATTCTTTTACGGGGGGAGGAATGTGACGATCCAGAATTTTTGGATATTTGAAGTTGAAATATTTAATTAATTTTAAATATTTGAAAGTTAGTTTAATTTGAATTTCAAATATCACTATGAATTTGACAATTAAATTATTAAATTTAATTTTTGAAGTTTGGTAAAATATTTAATCTCCAGTTTTATACTTGTTAAAAATATTTAAAAAGGGATTTTAAAATTTATGTTGTTAATACTGAAGATAATAGAACTTTTAAAATTAAATTTAAAGATGGTTTATTCAGTTTTCAAAATATATCATTTAAATTGATATATAAAAATAGCCTTCCGAGGCACAGTCTCGGAATTTGACGAAACTAGTTCCATTGGATCCACAATAGTGTATTATTATTGGATTTCAATTTTTGTAGTATTTGGAGTTGTCGTGTGATCGTACGACAGATAAACATGCTGAATCTATATTGGAAATTTAATATAATAACTGTGTCCAAAAAGCTATCTTCTCCATACGATCGAATTAAGACTCGAAACCTTTTCTATTATGTTCAAAATAGGGGTTTAACATAAATGCCTAGCGGCACATCTCGATAGGAGTTCGAGATTTTGAGTTGCATTTACCGAGACGATTTGAATTTGAAATAGAATCTAAATATAAAATTTTTGAATCTAATACTGGCAGGCCTTTGAGACACGTAGCCTGCCTCTTCTAACACATGTCCTACTGCATTCAACACGCGTCTTCTTTGTTTTTTTAGGCTGAGCATTTCAAATTGAAATAAGTAAATAAGCAGCCAAGCTTCACTTGATAACAAAATCGAAAATGAAATTCAGTTAAAAAATGGCGGACGAACGAAACAAATTTAATTCAGTCGTCTTTTTCTTTTCCCTTCCTCGGTTTAATTCACAAATATGTGATTAGATATGGCCTCGTTCCAGATTGTGATTTTCTCTTGACCAAGCCGCTCGTGGGGATGTAGCAAGGAAGGTTGTGGGATCGTCGAGTTCGATGAGGCGGTAGGGGAGAGTCTCGATTGGATAGGAAGAACCGCGCGCGCAGTGATTTTCTCTATGTTGTGTAGTGAACAGTGGCAAGTGGGTGGTTCGCAAGGTTTTGGGATTTTGCAGCGAGGCGATGACGACAAGGAGGGTCGGGATGGAGGCTGTGGACGTGGTGAAGATGAGCATCATGGTCAGTAGTCATGTGCAAAGCAAGCTCGCTGACTTCGTTCCTGTTCGATATCAAGGTTAATTATTTAATGAATTCTAATCCGTAGATTTTTATTTCATTTGTCAGGGAATTTGTCAGTAAAGGTAAAGTTGAATACAAGTTTAGATGTATATATATACACACGTTTGTGCATACCTATTTTCATCTAAGAATATATAGATAGATAGGAATATATATTTACAGATTTTTATATGAAACCATTTCTTAAGTTCAGACCTGGTAAAAACATTTTTGTATATAAGTATATGTAGCTTTAATATACATATTTTAACGTGCCGTTTAATTTAAACAAAATGGATGCGGTGAATAAATTGTTAAGTTAACTTATTTAGTTATTTTACTAAGAAAATTTATTAAAGGAATTTAGTTAAAAATCAATTTATTAGTTAAAACCAAATTATTAGTGTAAATTAAATTATTGGTCAATTCAATTTATTAAATGGTAGATTATTTGTATATTGTCTCAGATGTTGGTAAACCATAAAATGTTTGTACAAGGTCCAAAATAGTGAAGGAAATTGCCAGTTTGGATTGGGATTGCAAATAAAATCAAAGGTGAGTTAATCTCACTCATCTGGGTTATTATTTAAATTTAAATAGTTAAATTTAAATTTTTTGTTGAATGATTGAATTGATTGGATGTGGTATATTATGTATAATAGTATATATAATAGAGTGATTGATTTCCCACATTATATAGCGGATGAGACCATATGCACCACGCATAATGGCGGATGACCCCATATACTGCGATATTCCACCTTGAAGTGAAATTGATATTTTATATTGTGCAAACATCTGTGGATGCAGGGAAACAGGTTGGAGGGATCCAACTGGATTCCTCAAAATATTTAAATTGTTTTTATATTCTGTGATATGATTTATTTGATAATCTGAGATAGATTATATTAGTGATTGAAAATATTGAATGTTGTGTATGGTTGAATATATTTGGGTATACTGAGTTATCAAAAAATGTATAGATTATATTTTTGAAAAGAGAATAAAAGAGAGAAATTTTAAGTAAAATAATTATAGAGAATTTGGATAAATTAAAGAATGATTTAGGAAAAGAAAAGGTTGATTTTTAAATTCTAATAAATAAATTCCAAAGTATGGGAAAGGAGATTTTTTTTGAATAAATGGGAATAAATGAATTTTTAAACTTAAGTGATATTATTTAAAGGAATAAAAGATTTATACTTTTCAGTTCATGATTTAAATGGTTTAGGGAAAATAAAAGAAGAATTTTGAAATAAATATGAAATTGGTAGTTTCAATTAAAATAAGATTTTAAATATTAATAAAGAAGTTAAATCTGACATTAATGGGTTTTGAAATACAATTGAGTAAGTAAAGGAATTTATTTTAAAATGGAGCAAATCCGAAAACCGATTGAAAATTGATTTAGAGTTTGAAATTGTGTTTTAAAAGAAGATGAGACTACGGAATTTATAAACTGGTTTTATAAAGTGAAATAAGATATTAGTGGGTATTTGGAAGTATAAATTCAGTATGGGAATTTATAAAGGAATGAGTAATTTATTTTAAAAATAAATAGTGGTTATTTTTAAAGGTGTGGAAGATAAGTGTATTCCCCTGAAAATCCAAGTACGTTTTCAAAGCGGATTTTTAAGTATAAGTTAAAAGTTTTAAAGTTGTTTAAAGGAATGTTTTTTAGAAATTATTATTTAAGTTGTTAAAATTTTAAAGGTAAATATATACTTAAATTAGTTATACAGGTAATTATTTTAAAAGGTTAATTGGTATTATGTTTAAAAGGATAATTATTAATATTAATATTATATAAAGTATTTTTATTTTAAAGATAGTTTGGTTAAAGTTTTATTTGAAAACTTGTATAGAATTTCATAACTCTTATTTTAATATTTAGTTTGGCTTAACTTTTGTTTTAAAAATTAGTTTTATATTTTATAAAGTAGTTTTATGTTAAATATTTTTATAGTATATATTTTTGAACAAAGTGTTTAAGTAGTTTTAATTTAAATATTTTAAAGTATATTTTAGAATAAAGTGATTTAAATTATTTTAAAATCTAAAGTATTTGGACCTGGTGATTTCCAGTGGAAATAAACAATGTTTGAGAAATTTATTCCATGAGAGAATGTGGTTTGAAACTATTTTCAAAGGGTTGAAGTACGGAAAATAGCTTGCGTTGTTATTTTGAAATAAATAATTTGGAAAAAATTATTTAAATCTGATGATTTTTGTGAATAATAATTGATAGTTAAACAATGGACTTTCAATATTGGACAATGCGTTGATCGTTTCGAAGAGACCGAGATCGAAATTTATTTTCTGAAAACCACTTTGATCCGATTTGAACGTTTTTGCGAGGAAGACAAGAGCTGGGAGTCGAAGATGGAGCAGTGAAGTGCAAGGGCTAATCGCTACTAGTCCTGAGGGTGATTCCAAAATGGATGTAGTAAGAGTACTGCCTTCGGTTCTGTTTGAACCCGGAACGAACTTGTATGGGCGAATGCTTTCATAACATTGTCAGGAGCACGATGAGCATTCTAAGTGATTGTGTGCTAAAAAGGTAACGCATAGCTTTGAGCCTCATCAACCGGGAATGGCTAAAACAAGGGAGGTGCACATAAGGCTAAGTGGCTAGCAACCAATTAGGGTAAGGTCACCCCTGTCTAGATGTCCCTTTATTTCGGCTGTGTGGGCAGTTGTTGGTCCCAATCGCGGGGTGAACTTATTCGAACTATCCAGTAAGGGTAGCTCCGGTCTTCTGATGCAGGGGATCAGGGTGGATCCTCGGTACGGTGATCTAGACCACGTACTGTGACGGGCGGTACCTCATTAGCCTTGCCATTGATGGAAATCCATTCTCCATACGTACCTTTATGGTTTTGCTTGTATACCTATTAGCTGGAATTTAATAATGTAAAAATTTCGACTATTTGAATAAGTATTTGTATATAAACACTACTATAGTATCAGAGGATTTTATAATAAATGTTTTGGTTATCGTAAGGTAAAAACCCGGCATGTTTATTTATGGCGTGATCTTACGAGATACTTTTGATTTCAAAGGATTTGAAAACTTTAATAATCCAATTGAGTGTGTTTTCTCACGCTGGGTTTCCAGACTGACTCGGGTGTTATTTAACTGTAATGCTCGGGTCAGACCGAGTATTATATAATACAGATTCTGGATGGACTATTGTGGAACTCAAGAGACGAGCTGGATGACGAGGCGTATTTCCGTAGATTCATATTTTCGTTGTGCAATGTAAGCTGCATATTTAGCTTTGGAAGGACGAGATTTATAACCGTCCTGAATTGTGATGTTGATTATATTATACTCGGATGATGTAATATATATAACAGATATAATTCTTTTGTTTTAAAAGATTAGTCGTTTATCTATTATACATTGTTCCGCTGCGTTTGTGAGATTCTGATGTTGTTTTCTATTTCTTCTTATACCTCCTTCTTCATTAACCCTAATGGTTAGGTTTTTCGGCATTCGATTATTCGGCATTTGATACAGTGGATTGTATTTATGTCGATTTTCAAGCGTCGGAAAATTGGGTGGTTACAGTTTGTTGCATGTATATCACTTGTGCACATGCCAAAGCAGTAGATATACATTCTACTCTACATGTCGATAGTAAAACGCAATTTTTCTTTTTACTAAACCACGATACTAGAGACTGTCCGATGAAGTGAAAAGTACCGCTCATACTCTTTTTTTGTTCGACATCTTTCGAAACCAGCATCATTGTATGACACAAGTTCGAAAGGACATTCTTTTGGATAGAAGAGGCGATGGTCTCTAGTGTTGCTTAAGTAATGCAAAATTTGTTTCACGGGTCAGAAATGTGATTCTTTAGGATTTTCTTGAAATCTGCACACAGACAGACACTCATCATGATATTGGAGGCGACTTGTGGTTAAATATAGCAAAGATCCAATCATGCTTCGACAAAATTTTTGATCCATACTTTTCTTGTTTTCATCTTTATCAAGACGAACCATAGTGCTCATAGGTGTTGGCTTACTAGATGTGTTTTCCTTTCCAAAACATTTTATTAAACCAGTACAATATTTTTCTTGAATAATAAAAATATCATTACTTAGCTATTTAATTTGCAAACCTAGAAAATGTGAGAGTTCTCCCATATAAGATAGCTCAAATTCACTTGTCATTTTTTTTGAAAACTCATTACATATTGTAGAACCGAATATAATACCGTCTACATAAATTTAATTAACTATATCTTTCTTATCTCGTTTAATAAACAAAGTTTGATCAACTTTTTCAATTTTAAATCTAGAATCTATAAGATAGCCTTTTAGTCATTCATACTAAGCATGGGGTGCTTGTTGAAAAAAGCTTTCTTTAGTTTATATATGTGATCAGAATTTTTTTTCATGTTTAAAAAGAGGTGGTTGTTCTACAAAAACATTTTCTTTTATAAAACCATTTAAAATGCACTTTTAACGTCCATTTGAAAAATTTTAAATTTATGATGACAAGAGAAGGCTAGTAAAATCCGCATTGCTTCAAGTCTTGCAATAGGACCATAAGTTTCTTCATAATCTATCCCTTTCTTTTGATTACATCCTTATGCAACTAATCTGGCCTTATTTCAAGTTATATTGCCATTTTCATCAACTTTATTTTTATAAATGCATTTTGATCCAGTGACTGTTTGATCATTTGGTCTTGGAACCCATTTCAAACGTTATTACATTCGAATTTATTTTTTCATACTAAAATCCAATAGTCTTCGGTTGAAGCTTCCTTAGGATTTTTAGGTTCTATATTAGATTTAAAGAAAATATGACCCATTTGATTTAATTGATGTCATTCTGACATTTTTGTTTACTTCGCCAATTACATTTTCAACTGGATGGTGTTGTGGAGTTCTAAGTTCATTTTCAATAGGATTTTCTATGTTTTGTTCTTCATTTTGAGGTGTAATATTTTGAGGGGGGTCTTGTATAACTTGTTGCCCTATAACATCTTCTTCATCATTTTTATAATTATCACAATTTTCACTAAATGATGTATGTAAAGTTTCCTCTATATATTTTACGCGTTGATTATATATTCTATATGCTTTGCTTCTTTACGATTAACCAATAAATATTCCTTCGATTTTAGATTGAATTTTACTAGTTGATCTTTTGTATTCAAAATAAAACATTTTAATTCGAAAATTCTTCGATATGATATATTTGGTTTCTACTGTTAAAAAGTTCGTATAATGTATGTTTGGTTAAGGGTCGAATAGTGACACGATTTAAGATGTAGCATGCCGTAGACATGGTTTCTGTCCAAAAATGTTTTGATAGTTGACTACCACTAAGCAGAGTCCTAGCACATTCCTATAATATTTGATTCTTTCTTTCTACGACTCCGTTTTGCTATGGAGTTCTAGGAAATGAGAAATAGCGATTAATACCCTTTCTGTTGAATTTTTTCAAAAAGTTAATTTTTTGATTTCGCCACCATGATTAATTCTAATATTTTAAATTTTTAAATTTTAAGTTTTGAATTCTTTTAGTAAAATTTTTAAATGATTCAGAAGTATTACTTTTGTTTTTCAAAAATAATGTCCATGTATATCCTGAAAAATCAGCTACGATTACAAAAACATATTTATTATGATTCGTAGATTGAATTTGAGGGAGACCGAATAGATCCAAATGTAGTAGTTCAATAGGTTGTAATGTAGAAATGGTTTTCTTGGATTTAAAGATGTTTTAGCTAGTTTTCCTAATTGACATGCATCATAGATATTATTTACTTTGTATTTTATTTTAGGGAGATTTTTTACCAAATTGTTTTTAGATAGTTTACTAATAGCTTTAAAATTTATGTGATAAATTTTTTATGACATAATCATAGATCATTATCTTTTAGTACTAAACATATATCTATATTGTGATTGATTTTCAAATTTAAAATTTAAATATTTCTCTCTAACTCCCTCGAAAATTAGATTTTTATTTTTATAGATAATTTCACATCTATTTTTTAATAAAGGATATATTAAAACCTTTATCACATAATTGACCAATACTTAATAAATTTGTTCTAAAATTTAACTAGTAAAACATTAGTAAAAAGAGGTGAATTAGATATACCGTTGCTGCTCACGTCTCCTTTTCCAATGACATATCCTTTAGAGTTATCTTCAAAAGTAATGGAACCTCCATCTGAGTAGATAATATTTATTATGTCTTTGTTCCCTGATATATGTTTGGAGCATCACTGTCAAGTATCCACTTTCCTCTCTTTTTACTAAGTACCTGCAAAAAATATTAAAATGATATTGGTACCCAATATCTCTATTAGGATCCTAAGAGTAAGGTCTTGGAAAGCCAAACCCACTTGGGTTTAGAGTTTCCTTTGTAAATGAAATTTGAACTTTTATAAACATTAGAAAATAAAATTATCTACACACTTATTTCTTATCAAATAATTTTCAGTCTTTGGAACCCAAATTTATATAGTCTTAGACCTATTTATTTGATTCATTTGACTATCTTTTTCCTTTTGAAATTAGTATATAGTGAAATATAATTTTTAGTCCTAGTTTTAACTTCATTTCTAGGTTTTTTTATATCTGAATCCCGTTTTACTAGAAACAATTGTAAATTTTCTATAATTTTAGAAAGATTCTCTCTTCCTTTATAAAAGTTAGACACATTTTTAGTTATATTTCCTAACTTTTTTTAAGGCTGTCTATTTCTAATTTTATTATTTTATTACTAGAATTTAAACTGTGATTTTCTTCTATTAATATATTACTTGTAATTTTTTGAGAATTTATTTATTCACTTAAGATGGTCAACTGTGTCGATATATTGGTACACAAATCCTGAGATTTTACTAACTCTACTTTTAGTATTTTCTTCTTTTCACTTTTTAGCATGTCAATTTCTAATTCACTTCTAGTCAATTTTTCTAACATATCTCTATATTTTCTATTCAAATCTTTTAGCTTGTCCAATAACTCAGAATTTATCTCAAGTAGATCATCAAATGAAAGTTCACTTACATAGCCATTAGTAGCCATGAAGCATACATCTGCTTGTTCAGAATCATCTTCCCAATTTGACGAGGAAGAAGAGTGTGAATAATCCCAAGTTACTAGAAAAATCTTCCTTATAAAATTTCTCATTCTTATTTTTGAAGCCGTTCTTCTTTCGTTTTGGACAATCTATTTTTATATAACCCGTCTTATCACATTTATAAAATTTGAGTGAGGAGGTTGATGGATTGTTATCGCTTTTTCTGTTGTTGCCAAACTTCTTGCTCTTTTTCAATTGCAGAAACCTTTTAAAACTTTTAGCTAAGAATGCAATATCTTCATCATCTTCGTCGGAGTCTTCATTTTTCGCTTGAAATGCAACTAATTTTCTATCTTGAGCTTATGCTCATTTTTCCTACAAATTCACTTCATATGATATGAGATTTCCTATTAATTTTTCTGCTTTAATGGAAGAAATATCATTAGCTTCTTCAATAGCTAATACCTTTCGTTTCCACTCATCCATTAAAGGGGTTAGAATTTTTGAAACAATATCAAAATTAGTATATTTTTCTCCTAGTGCTGGAAGTGAGTGATATATGTCTTTAAATCTAGAGCACATGTCACTTATAGTTTCATCTTGCTTCATTTTAAAATTCTGAAATTGATTTTTAAGCATTGATATCTTGCTTTATTTGACCTTGTTTGTACCTTCTTGTGTTACTTTGAGAGTACGCCAAATTTCATATGCGGATGTGCACATACTAACTCTATTAAACTCATTTTTATCTAAAGAACAAAACATGAAAAGAACTGCCTTTTTGAACCCCAGAAGTCGACACTAATACATCCATAGTATTCACGTACCGAACAACCAAGTGCCGAAAAAATATATTGGTAGGGGAGAAATAAGAAAGAAGACAAGTAGAAACTAAACAACACAGAATCTCACAATGGAACGGATAATCTGTAATATACAAAAACCTTTACACAAAGAAAAACTGTAATATACATACGTCAATCAGAGTACACTAACCTATTTCAACCTGAACAGTTATAACAGCAAGTTTTTACAATTAGTTGATTAATACAACCAACGGACAACATCGTAGAATGTAAGAAATACGTAGATATGTCTTGGACCTCCAGCTCGTCTCTTGAGCTCTAATGCATCTAAAGCAATCTATAAATATGCACGGTCTGACCCGAGCATTGAAAGAGAAGAGCATCCAGCCTAGTCTGGTAAACCAGCGTGAGAAGAAAAAAACCATAACAATCATTAAGCCTCAAAATAATTATTTTATTTATTCAATTCTCTTTCCAAAAGTGTTTATAAAAAACATTCATATACTGATCTTACTGACGTAAGTATATTTACAAAACATTCATGAAAGGTTTCTCATTTCCAATCATATCAAAAGGATCAACAAAATGTTATTCCTTTTATTAATTCTCATTTGTACATAATATTTCCTTTACCCAAGCCCCCAATCATTTTGTATAACTTCTTTATAAATTTATAAATTAAACCCTTTTATTAAACATCTTTCATTTATAAAAGCTCCTTTTCAATTTCAAACATATGTATAATACAATTTATAAATTTCCAAGTCCCTTTATAAAATTCTTCTATAAATATCAAAACCATTTACAACCTTTTTATAACTATTCAAAATCATTTATAAATATCTAAATTATTTACAAAACTATTCCTAAATTCCAAAATCTTTTCCCGTTTATGAAACTCCATTTATATTTAAACTTAAATCAATAAAGTTCCTTCGATAAACAATCAATTATTAAAATACGTTTAACAACCAAGTTATTATTTAACATTCTTTGTTTAATTATCTTTTAACCTCATTCAAAATAATTTCATGATATCATCAACATTATATAAAATTAACTTTAAATAGCATTGTTATACTAATAATTTAACTTCAAACAATATTAATAAAATAAATAAATAATTAACTTCAAAACATTTTTAATATAATTATTAATTGAACTTTAAACAATAAATGAAGCAATTAATTAATTTCTAAATAATACTAATGTGATAATTAATTAACCTTTAAATATAATCAAAAATCTTGAACCAAAAAAATTAAATAACTTTAATTAATAGTTAAAACATAATGTAAAACATTTTCAATAAATATAAATAACCTTCAAACCATAATTATTTATCTTTAAAACATTATTAGTAAATAATAATTACCTTTAAAACCTTATTAATAGATAACAATTAGCTTTACAATAACATTAATTCAATAATTAACTTTTCCGTTTAGAAAGAGGCTTTATCATCACTATGGTACTTAAACAAGTTACCATTTCATTCAATTTTAATCTTCCAAGTTATACTACTTGGCGTTTACACAGGCTGACATATATGTAAATTAATTTCATACTTATCAATCAATTTTTAATACAACACTCAACCAAAATATAACTTATCTGGTTAATTATATTAGAACGGGGATTTATTCCACTAGCAGGCATCAAATAAATTAATTAGTGCAATGGTGTTTTATTCCATTAACCAGATGTCCAAATTACTCTATTCGATCTTATTTGGCCAGATAAACATCACTAATTAAGATATATAAATTTAAATGACATTATTGATCAAAATAACATAATTTAAATTCAGCCCATTTTAATCTATCATAAATTCATACTCTACCAAACCTATCAACAATTTACACTGACATTACGCTCGTCAATACGAGAACGCAAAAATCCATATGTCAATCGGACTTAAAACGAATGAGATATGCAATTCTTAATTTACAATACTTAGAGAATTTGTTTTAAACCAAATTTAGTTAGTTTCTCACCTCAATTTGCAAATGAGCCAAGCCCGCATTAAAACCAACCTGAACCCGCACCAAGCTACGATAGCTTCTACCCTAAATTCCCTTTATGACCTTCGTGGTTTCAACCTTGCACGCATGCACGTGCATGCGATCGTCGCCACCCCATTCGCCTATCCAAGCCCACCATCAAACGCACCTTCACCTCCTCATCACAATGCAACCATCGCCTACACCTTCGACCTCCTCCCCTAATTTTTTACCGATCCCTGCAGCCACCCTCCATAAAAAGTCACGACAAATTTTGCATCAATAACCATCAAATTTTTCCATGAGCTGAAGTTCACCCAACACGACCCGGCGTCACTCTCCAATTCGCGTATGATGCCTAAATTTTCGATTATCACCAACCCAAACTATCGACAAATGTTGGTGACCATCGTAGAATTTTGCGAACTTCCACCAAAAATAGTACGTCGTCATACAAGTCCAATGACACTAACGATGACGATCAATTTGAAGCGAATTGAGAGAATTCAATTTTTGAAGATTATAGACATTATTCCCCTCTTACTGATTATCGATGATAAATCGATCAACACTCAACAAAATCAAGTGAAACTGATTTTCAAAAATACTACAATGGATTATCCATAGGTTTTATGTTGGTCACTCGAGCTAATTATGATCGAATTTGAAGTTGTTGTTTTTTAAAGCTAGGAGGTGGAGATGATTTCATTTACTGGAACAACAAAAAGGAAAAAATGAAGAAGAAATAAAGCTCCTCCCTGTATACATACATATACAAGCAAAACAAGTGATAATGATCCAAATAAAATCACCCATATCAAGCCAAAGATCAAGGGAGGTATGGAGTAGGTG
Source organism: Allium cepa (assembly GCA_030765085.1). Taxonomy (NCBI): domain Eukaryota; kingdom Viridiplantae; phylum Streptophyta; class Magnoliopsida; order Asparagales; family Amaryllidaceae; genus Allium; species Allium cepa. Next base: position 211,309,440 of record CM060941.1, on the reverse strand, counting down.
ATGGAAAAGGGATGTGCATAGTGCTATGCATTATGGATAAAATGTGCTATGCACATTTAGTATTATAAAAATGTAGATTTGTGTTTAAATTTGAGTTTTGGTGTCCGCTACCCACTATGTACGAGCCACGATCTACTGAAAACAGAATATGATCGCGTACAATATTGTAATGATCTCAAAACAACACTGAAACACACTGGATATCAATTTCTGTTATATTTTGTAGTACTGACATTCAATGTAAAATACGTCAGTGGACAAATTTTAAATATTAAAAATATTAATTTATATAAAAATCCTATAAATCTGAATAAATGTTCATTGTTTGAAATCAAATTTTTATTTTCAAATTGATTTTTTTTTTCAAACACCAATTGAATATTAAAAATCAATTAAACTAGTACGAACACGTGCTATTCACACGGTTTCCTATAAAAGTTGGTTAATGATGTATTGTGTGAGTTCCTTTTTTTAACATCACACTGTATCAATGGACACACTTAGGAGTGATTTCAGTTAAAATTACCTCACAAAATAATTGTCGCTACCTTCAATAGCAAAAATAAATCCAGTTACATTATTGCTTGCTCATTGCACAGCCTGAATATGGAGCAATTTCTATGAAAAGGCGACTAATCAAAATGCATAAGGACATGCAATTCATTGGATGCTTTCTAATTGGTCATCACATTATCCTAGCGGTTGCTTTTAAAATTACGCAATAATTTTGAGAATGTTCAATCGGTAAAAAAATTATGCTTTCAAAAACTACATCAAATATGTTTCTCTCATTAACAATCTAGCCATAATCATCGTTGTCATAACTTAAAGTAACTTAGGATGCATGGAGTATATAAAAAAACAAAACCCTCTGACTTCTAATGAAGTTATTTGAAAAATTGATTAATTGTGTATCGACTAATATGCAAAAACATGAGTAGTTGGGTATGAATATAAGTTAAAAGTTGTGAAATATTTTTCACGTACAAATGGAAGTAGACTCCACACAAACTTTGTTTTGAATCTTATCCACTTTCACATTGATATTCTATTATATTAGTTATCTATTAGTATTAAGATTGAACATTCTATTGACAATTTGCATATTCTCAACAGTCACGCTAAGAGCTTGATTATCACTTTTAGCGCATATCATGACCATGGAAAAGCTTATTGACCATATAGTTACCACTACTACTACTAACTCTTGTTGTCTTCTTGATAAAAGCTTCATCTCCTAATTTTTGCAATCACTTCTCATGTTCTAAGGTTTTAATTATTTCATCATATGATTCCATCTTTTTAATAGTTGGCACGGTAATTCAACATGTATTAAGAGAAGAAATATAAAATAATTAATCTATACATTAAGAAAATAAGATTATGATTCAATTTAGTTCATGCAGATTTACCGTGAGTGAACATTGTCTTACCCTCCTTTTTCGCATCAGAATGTTGGTCACGGCTCATAAAAATATAGATAATGTGGTTCGAAGATATTGAGATAATATTTCTTTTAGTCTGCTAGTTTTGATAATGTTACGATCTTATGACATCCTAACATGATTAGAAAAATACAGCCTTTTGAGATAAACATTATATGACATCCTACTAAGATAGTATGTGGTTCGAGTTCAAGAAATCGCCTCTCCATTTGCAGGGGATATCTTGAACTTACCTAGATCCTGCTTATAGTGGGAGCATCATACAGCGAGTACCACCTTTTAAGTAAATTAAGTAAGTCGGTCAAAAATCCAATGCTTCTCATTTTACACTCAAGAGGTTGAATTTCTCACTTTTAGTTGATTGTTATTTGACAACCCAATATTTGAAGGGATAACCAAGCTTCTTAAATAACAATACCCTTTGAGAAAATAATGTGTCAAATTATAATGATATATTATTAGATCAATTAAATCCTCTTAAACAATTGTTTTTCCTTCTAGTACAAACCAATCAAGTTTCATGAATGCACTTGAAGAATAATATAGTTTTGTCGTTCAGAAATAATATAGGGATATAAATACTTGAAGAAAAGGATGAATGGAATAATTAGTTCATACCATGTTTTTAGAAATCAAATATTGATGGAGCCTAAGTCATGACATGTAATATTGATGAGTTGAATTGTTGAAATGATGTTTGAGGTATCCTCTTTTTGTTTAGAATCCTATCATGGATCTTGGCAGTATAGTTGAATGCTTGCCTACATAAAATATATTAAATTATGTTTATATTTTTGTGCATGCAAGTGTGTGTATATACACATACACATTCAACTATATTCATAGTGGAAAGTTTATGACCCTCATTGTTTAATCCCTTGAATTTCGTACTAACATTTTTGTGTTTATATGATTCAATTTAGCTTTTTTTTCAAAAAATGTTCTTACTACATAGACAGATAGTCTTTACAAAATTTTAGAATATTAAATATCTAACTTTCAAAATGGTAAGGTAATGCAAATTATCATAAATATTTTTAGGACAGTCAACGGATACTTTGGGATGCCGATAGTGATGTATCCGCATCCGCATCCAAACTCATTTTTAAATATCAGATATCTGCATCCGTGGATACGGACGGATACAGAATAGTTATCATATCCACTAAAGATCGATATATCAAAATAAAAAATAAAAAATGGTTTAACATATTCTTTATTCAATCCCATTGACTATAAAAGTGTGAAAACAAACAAATATGATGATAATAAATAGTTTTAAGCATTTAATACACATTCCGTGTATATAATATAGGTACGGACCTAATAAAACAATAATACATATATTTCATTATACTAAACATATATTATGAACTATAATCTTGATAAAAACCAAACGGATAATTTTCGGATGTGGATTCCTTCATATCCACATCTGTTATTATTTTTCCAAATATAAAAAATTTATCCCTTTTTCAAATACGGATGCAGACGGATTTCAGATTTTCGAGTATCTGTTGACATGCTTAAATATTTTGACTATCGATTTAAAAAGTATTTTCAAAGAAGTTAATGTTTCAAAACAATGCAAAAAATTTGTAAAGATGATACCTATGAAAAAATGATATCTAAAAAATATTAGTTAAATCCAAAACATTTATATGCAAAGAGTTAATAAGATAATTAAAAATGATACCTTCTTCATGCATATATGGGTAACTGTACATACATAGACAAATATATGTGTTCACAGTTCAATGTTATTAAACAGACTCTCTCTATTTTACCCTTTCTAATTCTATTTTTTTATTTTTTGTAAAAATGTGTTGCAATCATCCTTCAATGAATAGTTCCTATGTAGCCTCCTAAGTAATTTTACCAAACATGAAGATATTTGTCAGAGTGAGCAACTTGTTCATTTGATTTCAAGTATGGTTATAAAATTCCTAGGAAAATAACATTACTTTGAACAGACACATATATCAGTCATTGCACTTGCTATAAAGTTTGAAATCATGCTTATGAAACCAAATCACAAAGCATACTAATTGATCTATATAAATAAGAAAAGTCATTTGACATTTAGCAAAAAATATTAAATCATTATTAAACAACATCTAGAATTAATCAAAATAAATATGAGGTAAATAAACTTTGAAAATAAAAATAAATTAAAATGCTTCGATTGCAAAAATTATATATATGAAAAAAAACATTAACTGTGTCATCTTGAGCTAAGTATGTTACATATATGTTGCAAGTTTCATCGTATATAGCTCGATATGCTTCAAAACTAACGATGACAGAATAACTTCTATGGATAAAGAGCTAATCAAATGAACCTCGTGTGCATAGCTTGAGTTTGCTCTTGTACAATTATATGTCCAAAGTCACAAAAGGCTAACTTTAATAGAAAATAATATGTGAACACTCTTGTTGCACACATGTTTTACGCCAACAAAGAACCTATATGTTTGATATCCTTAAACAATACATATGAAATATAGCATATGGAGTAAAATATCAATCAAGGTAGAATTTTTTTTATGTTTAGCCTAGAATTATTGTCATCCATTTTCAGTTATGTCGCTTGTTTCAAAAAAAGGCTTAACGAAAATGAAATAGTAGTTCATGTAACCTATAGTACTTCTAAGGAAGGAAACTATTTTTGTTTCTTACAACATAGCACTATATTTCAATCGGTGTAAAATTATTACTATTAACATCTATATATCTATATTTGTTGATGTTTGCATGCGGGTGCGGTGATAGTTGAGGCCGGGTTTTTTTGTAAAGCTTTCTCTAAGAATAAGTCATGTGGAATAAAATATTTGGTACTCATATTGAGTTCATATTTTATAGAGTTATATTAGAAGTGGCTTAACACTAAACTTTCAATCGAAATAAGCTTCTGTTGTTTAAACAGAGTCAAGAAAGATAATCAACACTGTGAAAAATCTCTTAAGTTATACTTATAACGAATTAGGTTCAGTGTTTGGTGACAATAAAATATTTGTTTTCAAGGTTATAATTGTATAGAAACTCACATGAGAATAGTTATGACATTAAAACCAAAAGATTCTGTTAATAAAAGAAACTTGGTCTAGAAAGCCAAGTTGAGTAAAAAAAATTATAAACATATTACATCTACTTTTTTGGTGTACTAGCTATAGCTTGAAATTACATTTTCAACTAAAAGTGTTTCCATTATCTAAACAGAGTCTAGGTGGACAACCGATTAGTTTGAAATATATACTAAAGTTAGCTTATAATAAAATAGGTTTAGTAGCTAGTGACAAAAAGGTATTTGTTTTGAAGGTTATAGTCATACAAAAAATCACATGAAAACGATCTATACACTGAAACTGAGAGATTTTGTGTAACAAATATAGTTGGGCATTGAAACTTCTCTAGGAATATGCCAATGTAAAAGATTTTGCATTCAAGTTGAGTTTGTATTTTATTGTTGTACATTTGCTACGGCTTAACTGTACATTGTTAATCGAGAAAACCTTTAGTTATGTAAATTAATTTGAGGTAGAAAAATGATCGTTTGAAAAATCTACTATTTAGGATATTAATTTGTTTAGTGGTAGTGAAAAAATAATAATCATTTTGAAAGTTGTAGTCATACAGAAATTCAAATGGAAAAACCATAAGAATTGAAACTAAGGGATAATAGTGCATAAAAACTCTCTTATCAACAAATTTGTGACATAGCAAGTAGTAAATGGAATTAGAAGTATAAAACTGATAAAGCCAAAAACATTAATTAATTTTCATCAAAAACCTTGAATTTAATTAAGCTTAAGTATTTGTAACTAAAAAGTTGCATAAGACTAAACCAAATATGAACATTTAGAGGGATAGGCACATCATAAATAGGAAAATACTCAGAAGAAAAACCACAACTACTTTCATTAATCAAAATTTAATGTGCATTTTACCATAAAATCAAATAATACAAAATTGTACAGTGGACACATCAAACTTAAATATATTGACTTCTCTTTAAACATGCTTGAAATGAATAACACACATCTAACTTTTTGGTTTTAGATTTTATAAGTTTAACTATACATGCACAACAGAGAGAGTATAAATATGTAATGATAGATAAATTATCATACATACCTCGAATCAAGCTTAATAGGAGAGCAATACATTCCTGCAAAAAAATTAATGAAGTACTGGTATGTTACATATAAAGTTATTGTATTATTTTGCCCAAATTTTCCATGCAGAAGTAGCAATAAAGCAAAAAAAGAAGTTTATATGTTATAAAGAAAAATCTACAGTAAATTGTTTATACAAATATACTATGTGCATCCATGATGCAGTTGTAGTTGCATGCATAACCTTGAATTTATATTTGCTTATGTATAATGTCAATCTATCATGTTATTTTTTATTTAGCAAGCATAACAAAAAAAGCGAGCTGAGCAAACCCTAGAATTTTTTCGCCACGCTATTCCATAATCGTCCCCCCTTCGATCTCCCATGCCAAGTCCTTTCCCATAGCCGTTGATGTCTTCATCCATGTCGTCGGTCCCTCTGTCCAGCCGCCCCTCAGATCCTCCACCCTCAACCATGGACTCGCCTCCTGGTTTCCTGCCGTTAGCACCCATAGATTAGGATTCGACTGACAACGAAGGTTTCACCAAAGTGATTCGACGTAAATGGAAACGCGTTCCTACTATTCCGTCTAATTCAACAACTGGTGTTATTGCAAGTAGAAACCCACATCATAAATCTGTAAACCCTTTACGCCAATCCACAGCTCCCAGCAATAGTAAACTTAATCAAAGTTCATCTTATAATAATGATGCCCAATTATCCTAAAATGTACACAAATCTGATTAGAATAGATGGAAGTTTTCTACCACATCCAGTTGGGCATGGAACGAAGTGGTTAAAGGCAACAACATTCCTGTCACTATGCCATTGAAATTCTATCAACCTCGTGAATTAAATTCCATTCAATGTGCCAAAATGTCAGAAGAGCTCGTGTTAAAGGCTAAAAAGCAACGGGACAATGCTATAGTGGTATATGTAGTTGGTCCTAAACCATATTATCCATATTTCAAAGACTATATTACTAGAGTCTGGAAGCCAGAAGATGAGTTCTCAATTTACTCCAAGGAGAATGGATTCTATGTGATAAAATTCAACAAAAAACAAGATTGTGATAAAATTCTGGAAGGAGGCCCTTACTTCTACAATAAAAAGTTAATGATGATGAAAAGGTGGTCTTTGGGAATGCAACTCAATAAAGAACTTCTTAACTCAATCCCGATTTGGATACGACTTCCTAACCTTCCCCTCGACTATTCGACGGAAGAAGGAACTAGTCGTATAGCCTTAGTTCTAGGCTCTCCAATTAGATTGGATAAGTTTACTGAAGGTATCATCAAAATAGCTTATGCGAGAGTGCTCGTTGAAATTAATAACTCGTTCAAATTCCCGAATAAAATTCCCATCATAACCGAAGATGACAAAATTATATGGCAAGAAGTTAGCTATGAATGGAAGCCATCATTATGGACAAACTGTTCAAGTTTTGGTCTCGCTGAAATTAACTGCCAATTTAACAAAGTATGGCAGCCAAAAATGAGTAATGTTCCTTCAAATGAGCATAACTCAGATATGATGATAGATGTCAATGGAAATATTAAGGAGAATGAAGTAAGCAATGGTCATAACATCAATGAAATTCCGAATGTCTCTAATAAGATAGCTGAAATTTCAGTTCTACAAAACACAAAAGATAATATTACAATTAAAATAGATAACACAGACCCATCGCGAAATCATTCTGATCAAGTTCAAATAGTCCATCCAAACTCTGCAAGTTCAAATATAATTATAGTTTCAAGCTCAAAAGAGATGAACACAGAATTACATTCAAATGTACAACCTAAGCAAATAGACACAGATGTACTTATTTGTGACTTCAATGAAGAGTTCGAAGCCCAAACTGAAAAGGATAGAAAGTCTGAATCCACGGAGCAAAACACCATCTCCTTTCGAATTGCTAAGACAAAAAACACACGAAAAGTCAGAACCGATGAAACTCCCTTTAGATTCAAAGCCTCAGCAAATCCAGACGTTGTAGACAATCCTGCATGGCATACCATTGTGAACCAATTAAAAGGAAAGCACAGAAAATCGAAGAAAGCAAAGTTACTAGGGAATGCTACTACCCTAGAAACAGTAGAAACTCTGAAAACAAGCAATAGATGGAGTTCCTCTTCTGGAACATCAGGGGTATGAATGCCCCTCCAAAACAATTAGAAATTATTAGATTATTGAATAGCAACAGATTTTCTTTTATTAGCATCCTTGAAAATAAACTTTCGTTACACAATATTGATAGTTTCATGAATAAAGTCCATACTAAATGGAAATTCTCACATAATATTTTAGATGGTCAGAGAAGTCGTATTCTTATAATCTGGGACTCAACACAGTGGTCTAATATTATCCTTCACACGAATGACCAATGCATTACTGGTATCCTTCATAATTCTAGTGGTCTAAGCGTGATTTGTACGATTGTTTATGCTCACAACGAGGAAATAAGGAGAAAAAAACCTATGGAATTATATTATTGAACAATCTTTGAGTGTTAAACTTCCTTGGTTAGTGGCAGGAGATTTTAACGCAATTTTATCACCCACAGAAAGATTAAATAATGGTATTTGTAATGTTATGGGTGATCAGGAATTTATGGATTGTATAAACAAATCAAACCTAATTGAACCGGAATTTTCAGCAAATTTATATACATGGAGAGGAGGCCTTCGATTCTCTATACATAGTAAAATTGATAGAGTTTTTGTAAACTTCTTATGGTCTGAAAAATTCAAACAATATGGTATAAATTTTGGAAATCACTCCATTAGTGATCACACTCCTATCATGATAAGCTATCTAATCAGAGTATGAGAAGAAAATGTATACCTTTCAAGTATAATAACTCATGGCATCGTCAAAGAGGATACCAGAACATCATTCAGTCAGCTTTGGAGCAGGAATTCTAAGGTAATGATTCCACAAACTCCTCTGTAAGTTAAAAAATATGAAGGCTAAACTGAAAATTTGGATTTCAAATAGAAGCAATATATACTCAGTATTAGATAAGTTAAAGGAGGAAACAAATGACATCTATAAGCATTTAGTTCGAGATCCTCTAAACAATTATCTAATTCAAGAATACAGTGCGAAAAAAGAACAGATACATGATATAATGAGGAATATTGCGATAGAAAATGAGCAAAAGAATGAAAATAAAGTGGTTAACTAAAGGAGACCCACAGAATTTTTATTCTTGAAAATCAATAATGTTAAAACAACAAGAGGGAATAATTTCATTCTTAATGACAATGGTTCTTGGTATTCAGCATCTGAAAAAATTGCTCTATCAGATACAGCATATTTTTCAGATCTTTTTTCATCGCCTAGAGACAAACTGCAATTTCCAGACATAATTTGTAAGAAATTCCTATCGGAGAATGCAAAAATAAATCTTTGTAAACCTTTTCTTCTTGAGGAAGTTAAGAAAGCAGTTTTCCAAATAAAATAAAACAGTTCCCCTGGTCCAGATGGAATAAATTCCAAATTTTACAAAATTCATTGGGAGCAAATCAAATATGACATATGGAATGCTATGAACAGTGTTCTACACTTAGGGAAAATTATTCGAGAAATCAATCATACGTTTATTTGTCCCATCTCAAAAAAACCAAATGCAATGGATATGGTTGATTTTAGACCAATCTCTTTGTGTAACGTGACTTATAAAATTCTAGCAAATCTCCTCTGTAATCGAATGAAGTTATTTGTGAATGATCTTATCTCTTATAACCAGAATGCTTTCATCCCTGGTAGAGTTATTTCAGAAAACTCCCTTCTCGCCTACGAAATGATTAGAGGTTTTAATAGGAAAAAATGTAACAGTTTATGTCTGAAAATTGATCTGCATAAGGCGTATGACTAAATTAACAGAGATTTTATTCATCATATGCTGATCTCAATGAATTTCCCCCTTAAATTTGTGGATCTTATATATGAATGTATTTCTACTCACACTTTCTCGGTGTTAGTTGAAGGAGCACCATATGGTTTCATAAATAGTTCAAGAGGTCTAAGGCAAGGTGACCCTCTCTCACCATATTTGTTTGTCATAGCTATGGAAGCTCTGTCTATTAACTTGGATATGGAATTCCATAAAGGTAATTTAGACCCTATTTATCAAACAGAACCTTTGATTACGCACTTGATTTATGCAGATGACATTCTGATATTGAGCAAAGCAACAATTCAAAATGCCAACTGTATCGAGCATGTGTCTTTCAAGATCTGAATAACATAACAGGGATGGAATTAAACCCCAAAAAATCTATACTATTTCTTAGCAAAGGGGCCAGAAATAAAGATCATATATCTAGCATTTTTAATGTTAACATTGGTAACCTGCCAATAATTTATTTAGGCAACCCTTTATCAAATAACAAATTAAAAGCAAGTGACTTTGGATGGCTGATAGACAAAATAAACAAAAAGTTTAATTATTGGCATAACAAGATGTTAAACATCAATGGCAGAGCTGAATTAATAAAAACCGTAATTCACCCTATATTGCAGTTCTAGCTTCAATTCACACAAATCCCACTGACAGTTACACAAAGAATTAATACTCTGTGTGCAAATTTTTATGGAAATCTAAAGTACACCAAATGAAATGGGAAGTGGTGTGTAGAAATAAAATTGAAGGTGTCTTTGGCATAAGGAAAATTAAGGATATATCTAAAGCAGTGGCTACTAAGCTTCTATGGAAAGTTATTAATGGTGAATCTCTATGGGCTAAATGGATTCAAAATAAATACTGTAAAAATGCAAACTTCTGGAATACTACCATAGACCCCACTGCATCATATACTTGGAAAACCTTACTTCGAGCAAGATAGTGGTGCAAAGGTCTCATTAATAAAAACATTATCAATGGGGATACCACAAATTTTTGGTTTGATCCTTGGATCAATGGATCCTCATTAATAGATAAAATAGGCTGGAATGCCATGTCTGTGGTAAGAGGATTTGACAAGAAAGTATCGGTGTTGATAGCTAACAATAAATGGAAACAAAACATTAGTTATGTCCCTACTCAATATCATTAAACTATTCATAATATTAACATTCAACATCAGTTGGAAAAAGATTACTGGAACTGGAACCCCAACAACAATGGACAATTTACATTGAAATCAGCATGGAATCATCTCAGAAATAAGCAACCCGAACATTTCTGGACAAAGATCGTATGGGGTAAGGGGTGCGCTCCTAAAATGTCAATCTGTGCTCTACTGGCCATTCAAAATAAATTGAAGACTAAGGCTCGAGTAAGTAGATGGAACACAAATATGGACCAATGGTGCAATTTATGCTCAAGTCAATTAAAAGACAGAGACCATCTCTTTTTTAAATGCCCATACTCAAGTAGATTATTGGAAAATATCATGCAGAAAATCAACATAGATTTCAACCTCAACTACAATATTACCCATATTCTGGACTGTAGGATCTAGATTAATCTTAGAGGGGGGGAGATTAGGGTTATAGCAAATTTTCTCGAACTAAACGCAAAAACAAATTGCAGAGAAATAAATATGCTGAAAAGTAAATCACACACAAAATTTACCCAGCTTCGGCAACCCCTGCCTACTGCTGCATTCCCAAATTTCTATTAGAATTAAACAGTCTCCCGCTTACAAACACTCTAACAGACTCGCACACCCTGCTGCCGCCTATAGAATTTTGCAAACTCGCACACCCTGCTCACTGAACTAATTCTAACTAGACAATCTGACACTACCTAAAACCTAGGTGGTGATTTACCAAGAATTGATTCGAAAAGAAAATAAAACTAAAAACAAATAAACACCCTTAATAAAAATAAAGAATGAATTCTTAAAAAAAACAATTCCCCTTTAACAAGGCCGGCCCTTTTATTATTCTCTAGCCCGTTCTCTTTTTTCTTTTGCTATGGCGGCTTCGTTCGATATGAATTAGGCTTCGTTCCCTTGCGAAAATTAGGGCTTTCTTCAATTTCGATTTCTCTGGTTTGTGATGCTCTTTGCTCACTGCTTCTCTGATGATCGGCGGCTTGCTTTACTTGAGGTTGTTCGCAGCTGCTCCTCTGTTGACCGAGTTCGATAGATTGTGGTATGTATTCTCTTCCCTTTCGTTGCTGGTTTAATGCTTGCTTGAACTCGATGCCGATGATGAATTTGGGGTTTGGTATTTATATGAATTTCGAGACCCTAATCAATTCGATACTTTCCTAAATTTTACTTTCCTGATATTGTTACAACTTGATACACACGGTTTTGATTTTCAATCATTCGATTTACCTTTAGTCATACGACAAAAAAACTTTCCTCTTTTGATTTTGTTTGACTATTTCAAAGATACGCACTTTTTCCATTTTTATATTGCGTTGATTATTTTGCGTCTGCATTGTTATTCTTCGACTTGTTTACTTCTTGATTGCCACGTCTTCGGCCATCTATGTGTTCATCCCTGTGAGCTTCGTCTCTGGCCATCTTTGTTTCAGTGCTTGTTTGTTGTCTGGACATTTGTTGTAGTCTTCATTGTTGTGTCTGCATTGTCATGATGTATACTCTCTGTATACATACTTGAGTCTTGTTCCATGCATCACTGTATATCCATACTGTTGGCACTCTTCATGTTGTTCAACACATGATGCTTGTTGCATTCATTTGTTTGTTGCAGTCCTGTCAGTCGAGCTTGCATATTTCACTGTCACTGCTGGAGTTGTTGTATACTTGTGGTCTTCATTTGGGTTTGTTGTTGCATTCATATCTGCTTTGTATCATTCTTGCAGTCTTCATTTTTGCTGTTATGTTGGTGGCAATCTTGTACAACTTGTATTTGCACTTGCTCTGCACTGTGTCTTGATAGTCAAGTTGCACTTACTCCTCAGTTTGCACTGTGTCTTGTTGTAGCTGGACTTGTTGTTGTATTCATGTACACTGCTGTGTTCATAATGTGGTTTCATGTTAGTTCCATTTTGATCTGGTATGTTTGTATGCTTGCCACTGACTTGTGTTCCCTGTTGCACATTCACCTGTTTACTCAAGACTATATATGTGCATACATACATATGTATGTGTGTATGCATATATTCTTGGATTTATACTAAGCTTGAGTTATTTGAATTGTTGTTTTTCTGTTGCAAGTGTATGTTTGCATCGACTTCTTATTCACTGTACTTTTAGTCATGTTGAACTGTTGCACTGAGTCTCTGGTTGGTGCATTGCCACACTGTACATATGAACTTGGTCTCTCATTTGGTCTGCATACATAAGCTTTTATGTTGTTTCTTCATTTGCATACTACTGATTGATCTGACCTGAACTTGATTCACTTCATGTTGATTTTTGAAATTTCACTTGAGTTGAATCTAGTTTCAAAAACTCAGGTTTGACCTTGTGCTTGTGTCGTGATTTTAAATATATTGCACGTGAGTTAAACCCGGCTTTTCATTTGGGTTTGACCTGTGCTCACCTGTCCCTGTAAATCGATCAAGTGTATATCGATGTGCACGGCCTTGTGGCATGTACAGTGATACATTGTGCATGTCACATTGTTCGTGTATGATGAATTCAATTGTAAATGATGACGAACAACCCAAATAACTGAGGCAAATCATATTTTCAAAAATCCATATTTTATTTTATATTGCAAAAATATTTCTTTTTCAATTTTACTGCGTTAGTTAACATTTTTGCAGATTTCTCAGATGCTGGATTCTAACTAGAATGAAGTTGAAGGTAAACTACGTAGTGTTGGTGATATGTAGTGAGGAATTTATGTAAATAGAATTGTGATGTAATTAGAATCAAAATTGTATATGTATAGTGAGAGCTTGAATGTGTACTATTCAAAATTGTAATAAATATTTGTTTGAATAAAATTTCTGTTTGAATTTAAATTTTGTGTTATTTATTTTATTCACCAAATATTTATTTAATCTATGAAAAATAAAATAGTACATTAACAAATACATTTAAATGAATATATATATATGTTTATTATCATCAAACAAAAATCATATAAACGCATATTCAACATGGACTGCATAAGTAAAACAAAGAGGAAGCAAACTCTAATAAACCAAATTACCAACATTGCTTTTACTTCCCTGATTTGGAACATCTGGTGTGAGAGAAACAACAGAATCTTCAGAGGAATTGAAATGCCAGCAAATATCAGAAGCATCCTGATAAATCAAGATGTTAAAACTCTAATGCAGTATATAATTTTGAATAGAAATAAGCAGTGAAACGAGACTTATCTTTGAAAATTGGAACATTGACACGAAGCCTTCGGAACCACAGCAACCCCCCTGATTTTCATCGATCTCCCCTATGGATGCTACTGGTGTCAATTTTTCGAACCACTAATTGGTTCATGTTAGCATCTGATTCCTTAGATCTACCTTCTCGAAAATGGTGTCGCTGCTTTTTCTCCTCAGGATACTGTTTTCCACTTGAGAAAGCCGCTTCGATACTGTTTTTATGAAGACCCTGGTTTGTCCACGTGAAGTCTGTTTTTTGGCATTTTTTATTTTTTTAACTTTGGGACTTGTTTTTTGTTTTAGTCTTTATATTTGTCAACTGACCAAGTTGTTACTACGGATGGTTTTGAGTACGTTTTATGTTTTGTTTCAACTCCTCCATCTGTTCAAAAACTTGGATCTGTAATCACAGTGTTGTATTATTAATATATGGAAGTGATATGTACTCTTTTTCCTTGTAAGGCACCCGTTTACGTTAGGGGGATTGCAAGGTTTTAATGAGGCATATCATGGAAATATATACCCTTTGCTGTTAATAAAGTACGTGTTTTTAAAAACAAAAATTGAAAACAAAGTGATATTGGAATGAAGTTGTCATGCTTGTGTTCTTAAAAACCACAAAAGGATGATATTTAAAGTTTTTCGAATTGCAAGAGTGAAACTTTGGTATTGAAAGAACATAACATTTAATCATTGTATCCATATTTAATATACTTCCCTTTGCATTAATCTTTAATTATTTTGGCGTTTATACAATACCATCTTGGGAAACCTAAGGCAAAGATAGAAAAATTAAGGACATGACTATTATAACCTCCAACACTGAGTTTAGCTCGGTCTAAAATGGAGTTAAATTCGGTTTAAAAACCAAGTTTAAGTCGGTTTTAAACCAAGTTAAATTCAGTTAAACTAATATTTTAAATCAGTTTATCATACCGAGTTTTAACTTAGCTTGACCTGATATGTAACAAAGAGGGTTAGAAATATGTATACTCAAATTAAATGGTTGCAGAAGTAGTTTCATCCCTGGAACAAAGTATATATCACAACCCCTTTTTATTGGTGATGCCTAAAGCCTATTTTATCTTGTGGTGTATCTTATGAACATACCGGCAAAGAGAAAATATTAAAAAAAAATCCTAGTACATAGAAATTGCATTTTCTTTTTCATACCCATTTTAAAAACACCATATTACAGTCTCCAATAATTATCATAAAAATAAAAATTGTATTGGACACATCATATTAGCAAAGCCAAATCAAATCAATTAGATGTATGAAAGGTAAAACACACTACAATAAACTATAGAAAATAAATCTCGTCATATAAATTGGCACTATTTAATGTGTAATAGAATGAAATTCAATATTTAAAGTATAATTAATACCTTATACAGAGACGATTTATTTTTCGAAATAAGCCATGGGGACGAATCTATCAAAAGCACCAATGTCTTCTTTCTTTTTCTCTAAAAGGGCAGATGAAATCAGCGATGGTTTTAAAGTAGGAAGTAAATCTGGGGCTTGAATGAGGAAGTGACTTGCCGAGGAAACACGAAGCCTAGAATAACTTTATTTTTTCTATGCTTGCAGGGTTAGAGGGTCGACGATTTAAGAGAGGAAGGGGATGACGATTGTGAGGTGAACTCAATTACTTGAAGCTTAATTTAGGATAATGGAGAGATTTGAAGGTATGTCAGAATAATTGATAGGATGGGAGAAGAGATGTTACGAAAGGAAAAGAAGGGACCCGTGACTGTTCATTTCACAAAATACTCAAAGGGCTTGTGCGCTCTTGAAACCTAACACATTAATCATACTATAGATATTTTGAAAATCAAAGTGATAAAATTCAAGGTCGTTACACAACATATTCAGCTTTAGCATTTGTTGTAGCATCTAGTTTCTATGTGTTTGATAGTTATGCATAAGAAGTGGTAGGTAAAGTGTATTCTTGTTGAGTGATATTCTAAGTTTCATAGCCATTTGCTTGCATATAAATCCTCATCCTAGTTGACCAATAATTGTAATTTAGTTCGTTAAATAGTGATGGTCATGCAGTAAACTGACCTTACTTGATGCAGTATCATTATCCATATTACTTGAATATTAAAAACTGTGTTATGGTTAAATGATAGATTTCTTTACTACTAAATGTAAGTAGCTATGGATCGAGCAATATGAATAATTAACTACGTTATAAACTTATACGGAATATCAATATAAAAGTAAAAGAGACAACCGCTTGAGTTATCGAACAATCTCAAACTTCTTTTGGATTTAAATTCACATCCTCACTTAACCTGGACGAAAAGGTGTTACAACCGCTTAAGCTATCGAACATGACTTTGTGCCTGAAAATCTCCAACAGGACTTCATCTGCAAAGTAAGTAGAGTTGTCTGTGACTTCTTGTGTTCTTGTATAACATGAATTTGCCAATAAGTACAACCTTCATATAATCTTCTTCTAAGTGGTATATTAAGTGTATTTGTGAAGAATATGGAAGTAATATGATCATAGGGAAAATAGAATTGAATGTGCAAGTGATATGAGGATATGAAAGCAGTTGTGAAATTCGAAAGCAAGATAAAAGAATAATAGAAAATAAAAAAATAGATTAATTGAATTTACTAATGTGATTTCCTTATATCAGAGATGTATGGTTGCAGCCTCTAATGAAGAGAAATGATCAATAGTAATGGCTGCGGCCGTTAACGAAGAGGAGTAACTCTTTGTGGAGAAAAGCATCCTTTCAGAAACTTGGAAAACAAAGTTGTTATATAGGTTCATTCGATCGAATGAAATTAGGCAGTTGATTGAATTTGAGTGATAAACCATGTTTCAAAAAGGAAATAAATTAGTTCAAAATAACCCAATTTCAGTTGACTAAAATTCTTGAATCGGCTAAACTAGTGTTTAGTCCACTAAATCATTAATTTAGTTGACTGAAACTGTTAATGTTTAAATATAAACAAGTGCATATATTCAGTTTACTTATATAACTTATTCAGTCGACTGAATGTTGTAATTTTTGGTTTTGATCTTTGAAATTTATTTGTAATCAAGTGTGTGTGTACCACATAGAAGAGATTTTAACAACTTTATAACTCTAGACTAAGACGCTATGAATGATATAACATTGGTTGTGTCAACCTGATCTTCTTTTTTCAAGTACGTCTTCTTGTTTGATTGATCTTTTCCTATGCAAGTGGTTAGCATACACAATATATTGTTGTATGGTGTCATTATCAAAATATCAAAATATGACGTTCTAATAGGGGCATACAGATTTGAGTTTTCAAAGTAATTTAGATGGTAGAAATCAGTGTCCAGTTATGTCTTTATAATCAATGGTGGAGCCGTCAGTCGAAAAAGTTACAAACAAGAAACAGTTGCTGAATCCATGATGGAGGCCGAGTACATCGCTCTTAATTAAGTAGCAAAAGAGGCAGTCTGGATGCATAATTTTGAGTGAGCTTGGAGTGATTCTCAATACCGAGAATTCTATAGCATTATTTTGTGATAACAATGCGGCGATTCAGATTGCAAAGGAGCCTAGAGTACACAAGAAGTCATGGCATATTCTTTGGAAGTTCCACCTTATTAGAGAATTCATTGAGAAGAAAGAGGTCGTGATACAAAGGATAGATACCAAGGACAACATAGCAGATCCATTTACTAAGGGTCTATCTCGGCCGACCCTTGAGAAGATGATTGAAGGGATGTGATTGAGATTCCATAATTGGCCACAAGTGCAAGTGGGAGATTGATAGAGTTAGGGTTATGCCCTAGGGGCAATTCTGTAACTTATTGTAAATTAATTAACTCTGTAATCAATTCTCGTTTATACTAAAGGTGTTTTTCTTTCTGTTATATATTTGTTATAATGTGTTATAAATAATTAAACGATTAAGTAAAATATATTTAACAGAAAATCCATAAATGATATGTTTGTGATAGTAATTCCAAATAGTTGTAATCATGAGTATAGCTTTACAATATTACAAAACACATCATTTTAAGTGTTCCTAATCAAGATCCATCGATACTGGATATTAACGTATTTGTTGAGACTAGAGTACGCAACGCTCTCCAAATGTAAAAAAGTATATTACTCATAATTGCTGGGGGCACCTAGCGGTTACGTACTGATAGTTATTGGACAACCATGGAATGACTTACTCGATAGTTTTCTATGGTTAATATAACTAAGGTCAAACATAAAATATCAATGTGAATGATTTACATAGTTCTCTCTACTTAAGAATACTGTGGATCTTCAAAACAAAAGCACCATTTTGATTATAGTCAAATCTTGGCACGACGTATATCGAGTGACTATAATTAGGTCGAATGGACGTATTGGAAGTGAAGCACTATTCAAGAGAGGATTCTTCTCTTCGTTTATATGGGCTTAGTATCACGGTCAACCCAAGTCAACCAAAGTAAAAATCTCATACCAGAGTAGTTCAATTAATAATTATTGTTATCATTGAACCAAGGACTTTGTGTTGGACAATAAAGTTGAATATGGATGATAATGGAATTTTAACCATTAGCAAATTCAATAAATCCAAAATGATATAGTTTTGACGAAGAGAATTGGTGTAAATAAAATCCAAAACTGGGTCACGCTTCATAAAGTTAAATTGGATTTTATCAAAACCAAATAAGTGATAAATTTGACCAAAATTCCACATACCTGCTAAGTGATGTGTGAATGTTAATATTCGAATAGTTCAATATTAATCGTTGACCAAATTTACAATTGACGAGTCACACAATCGGAACGATGAATTCTTCTTTGACAAACGATTTAATTAATTTATAATTGTTGTAAATTAATTAATATTTGTGCAATACTAATTATGAAATTTGATTATGATCCGATGAATAAATATTACTAAATAATTTATAATAGTTATAAAAGTATCAATCGATATACGATATCAATAAGCGGTTAAATTGGACGTAATTACATAACATTTTATCTGGGCTTAAATGGGTTTTAAGGCTCATCATTGGAGTAGTATTTTTGGTAGCAACTATGTGGAATGGGCAGCTAAAGTTAGGTTAGAAAGGGCATAATCTTGGATGGCTGAGATTGAAGATGAATGAGTATGAGATGAGATCCACATTTCTCTCCTTTCTATCCATTATATAAGCATCTCTAACCTAACCTCATTGAGATCTTTCTGATGTCTTCATCTCCTTACTTGCTAGCCGACTTTCATCCTCCATCTCTCTAATCTCCCAAGTTCAAATCATATCAAAGTAGCTACTATCCGATATTTGGTGGTCAACGGTTTAAGGACTAGCACTTTGTTGAATCGAAAATAGTTTAACGGACCAAGATCATCATTTCAAGGTTTATTGCAAGGCACTGGTATCGAGGTATGTTTTTAGTTATAATATAATTTTTATGCTTATTTATAATGTTTTATTATATACATATATTATCTATTATTAGTTAGGTGACGATTCTGATATGCAAATGATATTGTCACAAAATTGTTTGGTTATATGTGTGTGTGTATAATTTATATCAAAACAATGAAGGCCGGTAAGAATCTGTAATAATAAACATTTTTACATTTTTGTTGAATTAATATATATTATCTAAATAGATTTATATAGTTTAAAATTAATTACAACATCATACTTTAATCATATTTGTTCATATAATTTCATATGTAAATTTTCAAAGCTATAATAACATTCAGCAATGATTAAATATTAAATATATATTGTTTATATATTATTTCAATCAATTTGTGGCATAAATAATTATATTAATTCAAATAAACATGAAAATTATATTTTATATTTTACAAAGTAATATTAGCACTAAAGACATTCTCGTAAAATTTAAAAAAAAAATTGAATTAATTATTAAATATTAGCGTAGAAAAGAAAATTGTTTTTATATGAAAAAAATTCAAAGCATAAAATATCATTTACGATTTACTAGAAATTTAAAATTCAAAATAAAATATTGAATTTAATTCTTAATTAACATTTTAGTAATATTGTTAGGATATTTACAATTAAAAAATAATAATAATAAATTATATTTTCAGAGTGCAAGACTTGGTCTTTTATAATTATTAAAATATTTTTGAGTTATTTTTTTAACAAAGCCAGCTGGCTTTATTGGGTCGTCCACATATATAAAAGAATAAGAAACGGGTGTTAGGCACAAGCGCCAAAACAGCTTCAAGATAAATAAAGCACAGTAAGTTGGCAATAAGGCCAACTTACAAAAAGAAAATCTAGTTCCCCTGTCCGGAAGAAGAAGATCCATTCCCATCATCCATAAATCTAGGCCTACTAACATGATAAAATCTTGAAAATAGTAATGCTAAGTTAGGAACAAAGTCCACTAAGTCCAAGCAGTAAAGATGTTTCCTATCCCAATTATCATCCAATAATAGACTTTGATTCATTTCACCAACTCACCATAATATAGTGAGAGCTAATCCTTCGGTCTTTATATGGTAAAATAACTGCTTATCTTTCTCATCACCACCTACATACTTATAAAACCAACCACCCTTTGTGTCATATCTCATATCATAAGGCTCATGAATCCACGTCTACTCGGACGCCTCCAGAAGAAGTCAATCAAGGGAGGTGGAACCAAAACTCCCTTATCCAAAGATGAAGCAATCTCAATAGGCACCGTCATAGATAGAGTAGCAATAGTAGTCGGGCGAGGCTTAGGAACCCACTTTAGAGTCGGATAAGGAAGTGGAATCCTTTTAGAAAGTAGGATAGGCGGGACATCAATCCAATGTTTACTAATTTGCTTAAGGTAACCGAAGGAGTGACATGCTGTGCAAATATTAGGCTTCCTACTGTAATGGAAATTAACAATAGCAACATGACCCTCAGCAATACGAATATAAATCTAGGAAGGCAAAGGCTTAAGAGAAATTTCAATCAGAGCCTTGGCATATACTAATTTATTTTGAGCTACAATATTTGCATCAAAACATTTTAGTTTACCAACTAACTCACTAACCAGTTTAGCCCAATCATGGGCCGCAGTATAGATGGGATGTGCGCGAAATGAGCCTAGGCTGGAACAGAAAGGATTTACTCCCTAGCTTTATACATGGAAGGACTCTATAGGGTGATAATGAAAGGTTGACTTGCAATGATGGAAGGGTCATCCATAAGGACACGGAGCCTTTCATCTTTTCTGAAGAATTTGAAAACGAACATAGAATTCTTAAAGTGGACCTGTAGTCCACCATTTAATTTCCAAAATTGTCGGTAACGATGTCAAACTACCTAATAAGGAGAATTAGAATCCAGGAAAAATCCAACTAAGTATTTCGACCAGAATTGAGCCTCTGATTCCAATGCACTTCAACCAGTGGAACAGTGTAACACCCGAAAATTCAGCGAGAATTAAATTTAAACTAATTTTTTTTCCATAAATGTCCAAACTTGGTTACAAAACTTGCACCATTGCGTTGTTAACGATTTTTGCACAATTTTCATATATAACCGTTCTAAATCGGAATTGTTACAAAAAAAAAGGATCAACACCCTAGATCAAGTGCGAAAGCACCGGTGCATATAATCAGCAGCAAAAATCTCAAATAAACAATAAATTAAAAGCAAAAGTAGTGAAAGAGACAGAATTTTTATAGTGATTCGGATGACTCTGGCCTACATCCACTTTAATCAATCATTATTATGATTATGCTAGTTGAATATCTCTGAATGTCAACTAGTAAGTACTTAGCTCTAAATGAGTTAGAACAAGTCATAAGTACAAGGGTTGATTAGAGAATCACAGTAACCCACTTAATGACTATTGTGAAGGAGAAGAAAGTTGAAAAAGTGAAGGAATTCTAGTAGAGTAATGGTGGCTCCCTCCCCTAGAAAAGACCCATCTCTAGTTACAGGTAGGATTGTATTTATATGGGTATGGAAGCAGTTGGGCCAAGGCCGACTTGTCAGAAGCCTATACTCAATGCTACGAAGAAGTCTAGAAAAACACAGGGTGACCCAAGCTAACATGATGGATCGCTAGCGATCCATGGGTGATGGATCGCTAGGGATCCATGTCTTTAGACTATTTTTGAGTCTATCCTTTTGTGTTGCCTTCCTTTCATCTATTTGAATGCCTTGTCCAAATATCAAGTTGTTTGGTGTTTGTTCGATCATTTGTCTTTATGGGTCATCTGGTCTCGAGGAATCATCCATAACTTGCTTAAAACTTAATGAAATCAGACAAAACTTACAGGTAAATTCTAGAGGTTGTCTGGGACCTACCATAAAATTTTCAGTTGGTGTGGCCCGCTCTACATGGATCGATAGCGATCCATCTAGTAAGTCGCTAGTGATCTATTAAACAGTCTCTCAATAATCCCATTTTTCTGTGAGCCTTCTTTTCAGTCTTCTAAGTGTTCTCCCAAAATTTCAAGTCAATCTGGCTTCATATCTCTAGGTTTATTTTAAGTTAGCTGCTTTTGGTTAAACGGCTTGGATCATATGTGTCCTCAATTCTCGAGCTAGATTGCTTGGCATGCTATGAAACTTGGCAACATGCTTAGAAATGATAATGAATCATGGTGGAAGAGGTCTGGATGACTCATGAAGCTTCCCTATGGATCACTAGCAATCCATGGGCGATCATCCATCTACTTAGTGTTTTATTGGCTTATTTTCCTTGAGTCCTATTGACTTATTCGCTTGGTTGAATCTCGAGTTATTCTACCATAGTCTAAATGACTCCAATTGAATTCCGATGGGTTAAAAACCCGGTTAACACTTGCCTCCCAAAGTATGCATTTTGAATGAAAGGTTGCTATGCTTAAGAAAAAGTTCTCGTCTCCAGTCTTTGATAATTGAGCTTTCCAGCAGCTTTAGCCTTGGTGAATCGTCCAGTTCCTTTTTATTCTCTTGCCAATCATAAGTCGTTCCAAACCAGTTATATCCTAAGACTCTAGACTCTGCCTAAGTGTAATCTATACATCAAAATCATTCTGAATTCATTCGTAGTTATAACATTACGTATCTCAAATTAAATCACATGTTTACAATCACATATCTCCATTTACATTACATATGAAACATCCACCTTTTCGTACGCTTTAAATCGACGATAAACCACACACGTCAGGCTTAAACCATACAGAAGGGTGGACTGTTATGGGGCTAATAAGAAAAAGCAGAGAAAGAAAAAGAACAAAACAGAATTTTGCAGTGGAAAGATAAAATATAATAATCAAATATACAGTTCATGAAGCTGTTTTACCAAATTTTCGATTATACGTATACAATACATATCAGAGTTACACATACCAGAGAACAATAAATAATGCAGCGGAACAGTATGAATGTAGTGGAATACTATTATAAATAATAATAATAATAAATCTCTGTCTTCGTCCTCCAGAATACGGTCTTCCAAATCTTGAAATGCTCAGGGTGACCTGAGCGAATTGAAAAGACAAAACACTAGAGTCAGAACTAAAAGATCTTATGTAAGTTAAATCAACTCTAAAATATGAGTGGAACGGCGTCAGAGATGTTTACGGGGTTTGACATCTCCTATCCAGTGTCTAACGTGAGTGCAGTAACTTAAGAGATGCTCAGGATTCACATCCCCTAAGGATCCGTTAAACTATTTACTATGTAGTAATATTTCGTTGTTATTATAATGTCTATTAGTAAAATAAACTTACTTTAAAATAGCGTTAAGGCTTTACATTTTCCATCTTAACACATAAATAGTGCCAGTAGTCTATACAGTACCTGCATATCTCCTGATCGGGAGACTACGAGAAGATACTCCGTAGGTACGACACAAATCAAACTCGTACAAGGCGCGCTAGGGTAGGTGACACGGCACAACTAGGCAATGCCAGGGTAGATATTCCAACTGCTATCTGGACTGGTGGTGACGATAGCGTGCAGCTACCGCCCACCTCGAGCCACACCCCCAAAAATCAAAAATCAAAAGTGGCCACCAAATAAATCTCAAAAACAGAATATAATATCGAAGAAGTGTGTCTGATAAGAGGGGCTACCTCACTGGCCCGGAATCGCTCCTGTTTTAGCCACCTTATGCCAACTCACGGGAGTTGGGTCCATGTATATACCTCAAAGGAACGCTGCCGCCAACCTACTTCATTCTGGAATCTCCACCGCGTACACGGTTGTTAAAGTGGTTTTCGGAGTTGGCAGAGAGCATGACAACTTCCGATCTCGGTCTCTTTAACAACCAAACGTTATCATAACACCACGGTCATTTTAAAATAATTTATACTTCAAAACCAGAATATAATATCCATTTCGAAATCATATAAATACAGTATCCTTTCCATTTAAAAAACCAAATCATTATGATATCATTTTTATAAAAACCCAAATCGCTATAATATCATTTTTATTTCAAATATACCACTTTTCCAAAAAAAAACATAGCACTTTCGAATTTATAATATTTCGAAACAAAACGCTTGAAATATAATCTTTCAAAACATAATACTTCGAATTTCATAGCTTCTAAACCATAACTTCCAAAACTTAAATGCTTTGGATATTCAAACAATATATAAAATAAAATAGTTTGAATTTAAAATCACTTTGTAAAGTAAAATAGTTTCCTCGATTTCATAATTTTATTCACTTTATATTAAATATCAATTCATAACTTTCAACTCACTTTCGGTTTCAATAACCCATTTCAATTTCAATATATTTCAAACTTTGAGTATTAAATAATTTCAAAACTAAGGTTAATAATTACGATTCAACAATTCAATGTTCTATTATTTAGTTTTGAAATATTTGCATAATAAATCCATTATCATTAAAAAAACTCAAATTACAAATAACTAAATATTTTCTTTAATTTAGTTGTACTTGAAATACTCATTTAACTCACCTTGACCCCAAAATCAAATTATAATAATTATACATTTAAATTTTCCAATTTAATAAATTTCACATCAATCTTTTAGACTTTAATTCTTAAATAAATTTAATTTCAAATAAATCTCCAATTTATCTCCCATCCTTAATTTATTTAAATTATTATACACTCTATATTAAAATAAAATTTAACTACTTACTCACATTTACTTTAATAAAAATCAAACTCTATTATTATTATACTTAAATTTTTATTTAACAAACTCATGTATAGATTAAATTCAAGCATTTATCTATATACAAAATAATATTTATATAATATCAAAAAATCAGTATTCATTAAACCATATATTTCTTTTCAAAACCATAGAAATCATTTTCAAAATATTTTATATATAGACCACGGTGTTTGTATATAATTTTCTATCCTATGGTCAAGTGACACGAATATTTATCATTTCAATCCGTAATTTAAAATAAAAATACGGTTATATATCATTTCAAACCGCAATCTCGAATGAACTAAAAATACAGAACAACTTGCAGTCTATAATAATATAAAATACAGCATCCATTCACCCAATATCAATCATCAACCATTTATCAAAATCATCATCCAATTCAAACAATAACATCAATATAGAACAGATAATAAATAACAAGTAATTAATGGCAGTTTATATTCAATAATAAATTAATTTAACTACTAGCTTATATGCAATAATAAATTGAATAACAATTTAATTCAATAAATTCAATTTCTGGAACGATGATAAAAATATACCAAACAACAATTGCTAATCGCATTAGAAATTAATTTAACACACATAAGAAATTTTAGAAGTTGTGAGTGGGTCAAAACACTAACCTTCTGAATTTAAATTGAATTCAAATCCAATTTAAACCCAAAATTTGAACAGTCTCAGAATCTTCCCAAACCAGTGCCAAAATGTCCGGAATTTTTCTAGGACCGCAGCGGAGAAAACCGCGCATGGAACAGACCTCGTACGTAAAAGCTATACGTGTTAGATCATTTGAAAACAAAAATTAAAATAAAATAAAACAAAACAATATTACAATGCTTTCCACATCACCACGCATACTATCTTTCCAGCAACCCTATTGCACGTCTTCACGCACGACGCTGCCAAAATCGAGATGCCACAGCGCGATCGCGACCAACCTCTCCACCCTAGAACAACGCGCCAAACTCTGATCCACCTCCCCTCGGCCCACGGCGCCGGCGAACGCCATCACGGCCAGAAGAATTGCAGTCGCCGCCACTTGATTTAAAACCTAATTGAATTATCAACGACGATCTGACCATCAAAACACTAGGTAAACACCAACGATGCACTGCGTGCGTCGCTCTCTACCAAACGGTACCCGTGATTTGACAGCCCGATGAAGATGATTTACGCGTGATGAACGACCATGGCTTCTTTACTCGATTCCGGCCACATATCAATCCAGATCAGAAAACGAATCACAGAATTGAGATTCGCTATTCGAGAGCTTCGAATCCATATAAAATTTGCTATATTTTGTGGAGTTTGAAATTTTGGCTTTGAATTTTATTTGCAATTTGATTTGATAGTGAGAATTTGTTTGTCTGCCATTGGGGAGGAGAGATAGTTGAATTGTACGTACAGACAAATGTGAAAAAGAAGTAGGTTAGGGTTTATAACAAGGTATATATAGGCAAGGTTGAAAATAGAATAGATGGACCATATTGATATACACGTTACACGATAAAATGGACCGAAAAGCCCGTTCTGACTCCGGAACGAAATTGAGTCAACCCATATATCAAAATAGATGTTTTAAAATATTTTGAAATCAATGGAACATGTTTCAGGTCCAAATTCCATCGTATGAAGAAGTTGTGCCAAAATCAAATTATTTCAAATTGATTTAAATTAAATTGATTTCTAGGCATTTCGTGTCAGTACGATCAAACGACAAGTCCGATCACTACGAAACTTGAAATCCTACAATAATTCACCGTTACGGATCCGATGAAACCAGTTTCGTCGAAATCCGAGTGAGTGACTAAAATAGCTATTTTCTAGTTAATTAAATAAATTAATAATAAGTTAATTAAATCAATTTTACAATTCAACTTTAATTATTTACAAATTTTATCAGTTTGGATTACTGGATAAATTTAGAATCCTTTAAACAAATTTCTATATCAATTTATCATTGAATAATTCCCAATTTACAGTATTTAATTTCAATTTCAATTTATCCAGTAATTAAAACTTAAATTCCCAATAAATTCATTTATTTGGTTTTTTTAAATCCTGGTATTCACTAAATTGTCATCTCATAGTTACAATTCTTAAATACTTCTGCTTTTATTTAATTACCAACTATATTATTATTATTCCATTTGCTAATTAAGTGTTTAAATTCATTTCTTACATTTCAATCTCATAACCAATTATAAAATATTTCAATATATCACCTGACCTTTCATTTCAATTTATCCATTTATTAAGTTTTACATTAATAAATCTTTATTTCCATTCTTTTAATTCAACAACTTGTTCTATTATGAATAACACTGACATTATTTCCAAATATTCCATTAATTAACATTAACGTAATATTTTATTTAGATTTATTGCAATTGATTCCAAATTCGATTTCTATTTCTCAATATACTCTAATTTAACAACTCCTAAACAATTTATTACACTTCCCATTACACCAATATACGCCTATTTACATCTTACATTTGTATTAATGTTACATTAATATATTCAAATTTTTAGCTCCTTTGTTATTAACTATCCTATTTCCATTTATTATATCTTTGCCAAATATATACATTAATTACGATTAAATATTCTCAATAAATTTATTTACTTGGTTTCATGCTTTTTATTACATCAATTACTGCCTTATAAATAAATTTACGTTTCTATTCAATTTACATTCACCCTTTCCGTTATTATATTAATTATCATTAAAGTAACATTTAATTACTTTTATTTTTAAATTGGTAAATTATTGGTAACGACAACCATTTGTCACCATTATACCCTTTATAGTACTTGTATGTTTTATTCTTCACAAACAACAACTGTCTATTATAATATTTCACATATTAATTCAATAATTACACTTGTTTTTCTCATATTCCCATTATAACTAAGTCATAACATTTAAATTATTTTATTTAATTGGAATTTTATTCAAATTCATTAATTATTAACTTTAATTAACCATGTTACGTTTCCTCTTAGTTACTTTCATTATTACCTCACAACTTTTATTAATAATTCACTAATTTTTATTTTCTTCAATATTAAATTTCAAAAAATCTCATTAAATTAACAATTTTAATTATTGAAAAATTACGGGTCGTTACACTCTCCCCCACTCAAAACTTTTCGTCCCCGAAAAGGTAAAAGAAATGAAAAGAAAGAACTAAATAAACAATATATTTTATCTGAAAATATTAACTTTATAAACAATAAATTTACAAAATTAATTAATTTAAATAAAATATACAAATTTATAACCATAAAATCTTTTTATACTTAAATCAATAAAGTTTGGAAAACATTTTCTAAAAATTTCTAAGTCCAAAATTTACGGAATATTTCGACAGAGTTTCCTTTGTACGGAGAGGCTCGGGAGAAATTATAATATCAAATATAACAATATATAACATATATTTTCCAAAATAATATATCCCAACATGGGAAAAATAATATAATAATGATATAAACCGTAATCCGAAAATGTACCTCTTTGTCGGGCAATTTACGCTTATTTTGTGAAACCAAAAGCAGTAGCAATTGCTTCTGTAACCTGTATTTCACTTATATAATCCAAAAGAGTTAACAATTATATAAAATTTAATGTTTAAAGTTGTTTCAACTACAAACAAACAATTCAATACAAACAACAACCACTTGCAACCTATATACAATAACCATACAAAATCAACACAAATCAATCATCTATTCATATCAAACAAAACAAATAGTTGTTCGGGTTCAAAAACTTTAAATTGTACAGAATGAAAAGTAATTATTAAGTGCACCATTTACTCAACAGTCTTAGATGGAACTAAATAGATTATTCATTCACCCAAACAAATTAAAGTATCTTTGCCCAAATAGCTATAAGTCAAGCAAACAACAATTTCAAACAATAGATCAAGTTCATTCTTATTAATTTCATCTCATAACATTTATTATTTCATTCCCTTTTATTTATATAATGATTCATCCTTAATATTTTCATTTACTTCTTGCAAACTTTTACTCTTATTCATTGATTTCAATGTTTACTTCATTTATTTTCATTTATTACTTACAAATATTCGTTTTCATCCATTTTTTTATAGTATTCCTTTTTTTAATTCAATTTCTTTGCATATTAATTCATTTACTTAAGTTTTTGTTTATTTGCTTATAATACTTACTTTTTATTACCCTTATTACAACGACATTTCAATTATACTTAAGTTCTCAACAATTACAACATTAAGTCTTTACTTATAAAAGAATTTCACTAAATACTTTCATTACCTCAAGTTTATTACCTGTATAATATCCATTACATTTTCTTATCAGACATTTCAACTTTTAAATCTTTTAGTAAGTTATATATATGCTTTTAAGAATGCAATTGAAAACTATACAAGTTCATTTTATAATTAACGTTCAATAATCATATCTTAAGTTCACAGGTTACATATTTTAACTTTCTGGAAATTTCTTTTATAACCTTGCATTTAATCTTCTTATTTATCAATGGTTTCAAATACTAGCTTAAACTCAAGATGTTTTACTTACTATCCATCCTTTTACTTATTTAGTTGTAAATAACTTTAAAAATTAACTTAACTCTTATTTTAATTAAAGGTTTCAATTATTAATTAGTTACTTTCCATTTCACTACAATAATTGAACTATTAATTAACGGAAACTTAAGAACTAAATACCGGGTTTAATTTCAAATTATTTTAAAGTAATAGATAAATATATACTTACAACTTTTATTTATCTAATTATATTTAAAACGATTCAAAATTTATATTTGTTTATTAAAATAAATTTGTAGCAAACTACTACAGTGGCATTCCCACTTTGAAACTCGAAAATGAATGTCGATGATGCGTGTACTCATCACCGAAATTATTTTCCAGCGACAGAGAGGGGAGTGAGAACTTATTTCTTTCCAAAATTTTCTTTAAAATAATTCTTTCAAATTATATTGAAATATTTATTTCAGAAAATACTTCTAAATAATATTATTATTATATTCCAAAATCATTCAAAAGAAATTTTTCCAAAAATCCCATAACTCAAGTTCTCAGTTTCCAATCTTTCAGTTATTTTATTTTCTTCAAATCTTGTTTCCATTCAATATTTATAAATTTCACTACTTAACAACCAATATATTACAACCAAATAAAACCTTTATAAAATTTATTACTTTATGTACAGAAAATACAATAGGCAAAATTATTTCATTCACCAATATTCAAAACAATATTGTGTCGGTCTATCCTATTAAGTGTTTAGAAATCCCTATTAATGTCATAGCGTCCTATGCACCAACCAGAATTTATAAATACAAAACGGAACAAATTAATACAATATAAATTTTTTTTATAACATTAACAAATACGCTCTCTCATATACATACACTCAACGACTCATCTTAGGGTATTACAACCCCATTAGTAAAGAGTCAGACCCCACAAAGCTAAGGTTTATCACTAAACCAAAGCTTTGATACCAGATGTAACATCCACCTTTCCGTACGCTTTAAATCGATGATAAACCACACATGTCAAACTTAAACCATACAAAAGAGTGGACTGTTATGGGGGAATTAAGAAAAAGCAAAGAAAGAAAAAGAACAAAACAAAATCTTGCAGCGGAACGATAAAATATAATAATTAAATATACAGTTCATGAAGCTGTTTTACAAAATATTCGATTATACTGATACAATACATATCAGAGTTACACATACCAGAGAACAATAAATAATGCAGCGGAACAGTATGAATGTAGTGGAATACAATAATAAATAATAATAATAAATCTTCGTCTTCTTCCTCCAGAATACGGTCTTCCAAATCCTGAAATGCTCGGGCTGACCCGAGCGAATTGAAAAGATAAAACACTCGAGTCAGAACTAAAAGATCTTATGTAAGTTAAATCAACGGTAAAATATGAGTGGAACGGCGTCAGAGATGTTTACGGGGTTTGACATCTCCTATCCAGTGTCTAACATGAGTGCGGTAACTTAAGAGATGCTCGAGATTCACATCTCCTAAGGATCCGTTAAACTATTTAATACGTAGTAATATTTCGCTATTATAATAAAGTCTATTAGTAAAATAAACCTACTTTAAAATAGCGTTAAGGCTTTACATTTTCCATCTTAACACATAAATAGTGCCAGTAGTCTATACAGTACCTGCATATCTCCTTATCGGTAGACTACGAGAAGATACTCCATATGTACGACACAAATCAAACTCGTACAAGGCGCGCTAGGGTAGATGACACGGCATAACTAGGCAATGCCAGGGTAGATATACTAATTGCGATCCAGACTGGTGTTGACGCATAGCGCGCAGCTACCACCCGAGCCACACCCCCAAAAATCAAAAATCAAAAGTGGCCACCAAATAAATCTCAAAGTCAGAATATAATATCGAAGGAGTGTGTCCGATAAGAGGGGTTATCTCACTGGCCCGGAATCGCTCATGTTTTAGCCACCTTATGCCAACTCACGGGAGTCGGGTCCACGTATATACCTCAAAGGAATGCCACCGCCAACCTACTTCATTCTGGAATCTCCACCGCGTGCACGGTTGTTAAAGTGGTTTTCGAAGTTGGCAAAGAGTACGACAACTTTCGATCCCGGTCTCTTTAACAACCAAACGTTATTATAACACCGCGGTCATTCTAAAATAATTTATACTTCAAAACCAGAATATAATATCCGTTTCAAAACATATAAATACGGTATCCTTTCCATTTGAAAAACCAAATCATTATGATATCATTTTTACAAAAACTCAAATCGATATAATATCATTTTTATTTAAAATATACCACTTTTCCAAAAAACATAGCACTTTCCAATTTATAATATTTTGAAACTAAATGCTTGAAATATAATCTTTCGAAACATAATACTTCAAATTTCATAGCTTCTAAACCATAACTTCAAAACTTAAATGGTTTGGATATTCAAACAATATATAAAATAAAATAGTTTGAATCTAAAATCAATTTATAAAGTAAAATAGTTTCCTCGACTTCACGATTTTATTCACTTTATATTAAATCTCAATTCATAACTTTCAACTCACTTTCAGTTTCAATAACTCATTTCAATTTGAATATATTTCAAAATTTGAGTATTAAACAATTTCAAAATTAAGGTTGATAATTATGATTCAACAATTCAATATTCTATTATTTAGTTTTGAAATATTTGCATAATAAATCCATTATCATTAAAAATCCTCAAATTACAAATAACTAAATATTTCCCTCAATTTAGTTATACTTGAAATACTCATTTAATTCACCTTGACCCCAAAATTAAGTTATAATAATTATA
This sequence comes from Allium cepa, assembly GCA_030765085.1. Taxonomy (NCBI): domain Eukaryota; kingdom Viridiplantae; phylum Streptophyta; class Magnoliopsida; order Asparagales; family Amaryllidaceae; genus Allium; species Allium cepa. Next base: position 211,277,102 of record CM060941.1, on the reverse strand, counting down.
CCTTTGAAATTTAATAAATTTCACACCAACCTTTTAGACTTTAATTCTTAAATAAATTTAGTTTCAAATAAATCTCCAATTTATCTCCTATCCTTAATTTATTTAAATTATTATACACTCTATATTCAAATAAAATTTAACTACTTACTCGCATTTATTTTAATAAAAATCAAACTCTATTATTATTAAACTTAAATTTTTATTCAACAAACTCATGTATAGCTTAAATTCAAGCATTTAACTATATATAAAATAATATTTATATAATATCAAAAAAGCCAATATTCATTAAACTATATATTTCTTTCCAAAACCATAAAAATCATTTTCAAAATACTTTATATATAGACCACGGTGTCTGTATATATAATTTTCTACCCTATGGTCAATTGATATGGATATTTATCATTTCAATCCGTAATTTAAAATAAAAATACGGTTATATATAATTGCAAACCGCAATCCTGAATGAACTAAAAATGCAGAACAACTTGCAGTCTATAACAATATAAAATACAGCATCCATTCACCCAATATCAATCATCAAACATTTATCACAATCATCATCCAATTCAAATAATAACATCAATATAGAATAAGTAAAAAATAACAGGTAATTACTGGCAGTTTATATTCAATAATAAATTAATTTAACTGGCAGTTTATATGCAATAATAAATTGAATAACAATTTAATTCAATAAATTCAATTTCTGGAATGATGATAAAAATATATCAAACAGCAATAAATAAATTTCTAATCATATCAAAACTTAATTTAACACACATAAGAAATTTTAGAAGTTGTGAGTGGGTTAAAACGCTCACCTTTTGAATTTAAACTGAATTCAAATCCAATTTAAACCCAAAATTTGAACAGTCTCAGAATCTGCCCAAACAAGCGCCAAAATGTCAGGAATTTCTCTAGGATCGCAACGGAGAAAACCACGCATGGAACGGACCTTGTATGTAAAAGTTATACGCGTTAGATCATTTGAAAACAAAAATTAAATTAAATTAAAACAAAACAATATTACAGTGCTTTCCACGTCACCACGCATGTCATCTTTTCAGAAACCTACTGTCCGTCTTCACACACGACGCTGCCAAAATCGAGACGCCACGGCGCGATCGCGACCAACCTCTCCACCCTAGAACACCGCACCAAACTCTGATCCACCTCCTCTCGGCCCACGGCGCCGGCGAACGCCATCACGGCCTAAAAAATTGAAGCCGACGCCACTTGATTTAAAACTTAATTGAATTATCGACGACGATCTGACCATCAAAACACCATGTAAACACCATCGATGCACTGCACGCGTCGCTCTCTACCCAATGGTACCCGCGATTTGACAATCCGATGAAGATGATTTACGCGCGATGAACGACCGTGGCTTCTTTACTCGATTCCGGCCACATATCAATCCAGATCAGAAAACGAATCATAGAATTGAGATGCGCTATTCGAGAGCTTCGAATCCATATAAAATTTGCTATATTTTGTGGAGTTTGAAATTTTGGCTTTGAATTTTATTTGCAATTGGATTTGGTAGTGAGAATTTGTATGTCTGCCATTGAGGATGAGAGATAGTTGAATTGTACGTACAGACAAATGAGAAATAGAAGTAGGCTAGGGTTTATAACAAGGTATATATAGCAAGGCTGAAAATAGAATAGATGGACCAGATTGATATACGCGTTGCACGATAAAATGGCCCGAAAAGCCCGTTCTGACTCCGAAACGAAATTGGGTCAACCCATATATCAAAATATATGTTTTAAAATATTTTAAAATCAATGGAACAGGTTTCAGGTCCAAATTCCATCGTATGAAGAAGTTATGCTAAAATCAAGTTATTTCAAATTGAGTTCAATTAAATTGATTTCAAGGCGTTTCGAGTCCGTACAATCAAACGACAAGTCTGATCGCTACGAAACTTGAAATTCTACTATAAATCACCGTTACGGATCCGATGAAATTGGTTTCGTCGAAATCCGAGTCAGTGGTCAAAATGGCTATTTTCTAGTTAATTGAATAAATTAGTAATAAGTTAATTATATTAATTTTACAATTCAACTTTAATTATTTACAAAAAATTCAGTTTGGATTACTTGGTAAATTTAGAATCCTTTAAACAAATTTCTACATCAATTTATCATTGAATAATTCCCAATTTACACTATTTAATTTCAATTTCAATTTATCCAGTAATTAAAACTTAAATTCCCAAGAATTTATTTATTTGTTTTTTTTTTAATCTTGTTATTCACTAAGTTGTCATCTCATATTTACAATTCTTAAATACTTCTGCTTTTATTTAATTGCCATTAACTATATTATTATTATTCCATTAGCTAATTAAGTATTTACATTTGTTTCTTACATTTCAATCTCATAACCAATTATAACAATTTTCAATATCTCGCCTGGCCTTTCATTTTAATTTATCCATTTATTAAGTTTTACATTAATAAATCTTTATTTCCATTCCTTTAATTCAACAACTTGTTCTATTATGAGTAACGTTAACATTATTTTCAAATATTCCCTTAATTAACATTAACGTAATATTTTATTTAGATTTATTGCAAATGATTCCAAATTCAATTTCTAGTTCTTAATATATTCTAATTTAACAACTCCTAAACATTTTATTACACTTCCCATTGCACTAATATACGCCTATTTACATCTTACATTTATATTGATGTTACATTAATATATTCAAATTTCTAACTCCTTTATTATTAACTATCCTATTTTCATTTATTATATCTTTGCCAAATATATACATTAATTACGATTAAATATTCTCAATAAATTTGTTTACTTGGTTTCATGCTTTTTATTACATCAATTACTGCCTTATAAATAAATTTACGTTTCTATTCAATTTACATTCACCCTTTCCGTTATTATATTAATTATCATTAAAGTAACATTTAATTACTTTTATTTTTAAATTGGTAAATTACTGGTAATGACAACCATTTGTCACCATTATACCCTTTATAGTACTTGTATGTTTTATTCTTCACAAACAACTACTGTCTATTATAATATTTCATATATTAATTCAACAATTACACTTGTTTTTCTCATATTCCCATTATAACTAAGTCATAAAAATTAAATTATTTTATTTAATTGGAATTTCATTCAAATTCATTAATTATTAACTTCAATTAACCACGATACGTTTCCTCTTAGTTATTTTCATTGTTACCTCGCAACTTTTATTAATAATTCACTAATTTTTATTTTCTTCAATATTAAATTTCAAAAAATCTCATTAAATTAACAATTTTAATTATTGAAAAATTATGGGTCGTTACAACATATCTCTAATTATCCAATGTTCACTTGGGATTTACATCACTATCAATTTTTGCTTCTCATTCAAAGTTGTCACGTCATATATCAAAATCACATTATAAATCACATCATTTATCGGAATCACATCATATATCAAAATCTTCCTGTATTCATCCAGGATTATCAGTTTTATTCTATTTATAAGGCATTCAAATCCTTTTATTAAATCAAATTTGTTTTAAAGCTCGATCTCTCTTGATCGTATAAGTTTAATGCACGATCTTTTTGGATCATCTAATGTCTAGTTTAATGCGCGATCTTTTTGGATCGTTTAATGTTTTAATTTAAGGGGACGATCTCTCTAGATCGTTTAATTGTGAAGTTAAAGGGGATAAAGTAAGCCAATCCGCTCGCTCTTCGGCGAGAGGACTTACTTCTTGCACTTTGGTCCCATCTCTCCGGTCGAGACTCTAAGTCGATCAATATCGTACAAGTCCATCCACTCGCCTTTAGCAAGAGGACTTGCACCTTGCACTCTGGTCCTTTGGCAGGACTCTAAGGCGATCAATTTGAGTCATCATAATCAATGTGGATTTCTCAAAATTCAAATAATCAAATCAAAACAAACAAGTAGGAATCAAACAAGCAGGAATCAAAACAAGCAGAAATCCTAAATGTTCACCTCGGAGATCCGATTCAGAGCGTATTCAGAGACCAATTTGGGTTTCGTACACATGTAAACGGTCCGAGATTATTATTTTCTTAAATAGTCATCCAGGCATCCGACTTAGAGCGTTCCTAGAGACCGTTTGGGATCCTGTACATATGTAAGTTTCCTAAGGTTATTATTGTCTAAATACCAAAAGAAAAGTGTGGAAAAAGAAAAGAAAACGCAATGCATGTGAGCCTGATCCGACTCCCATCTACCCTGATCTTGGGACAATTTTTCATGGCTCAATTCCCTGGGCTTTTCCTAATGCATTTGCCACAGATGGTGGTTGTTCTTGAAATTCTATGACAGTTGCGTTCCTCATGTATTATGGCAGCTGGTTGTTCCGAACTAGTTCTTCTATCAGATCATGAAGGTATCGACATTCATTAGTTACATGCTCACTCAGCTCATGGAAGATGCAAGACTTTCTAAATCTTTTCTCTCAATTAGTGGGATCTCTCCTAGGTGGCCTTCGTTAGAGGTTATGCCTCTTAGTATCCAAGTATATCCTTTCCGGGGTTTCAGTAAGGTCGGTGTATGAAGAGAATCTCGGCTCCTTCCTTTGTCATTTTGGCTCCCCAAAGTCATCATCGGTTTTCCTTTTGTCTTTTCCAATTCCATCTCTGAATGGTCCAATGTCCTCCATGGCGTTTATTTCAGCATCCACATCTACATCCTAAACTTCAGCGTCTTCTGGATGAAAATATCTCTCAACTTCGTAGTAGAATTCCACAAGATCTATTGGTGGCTCCCTTTTCAATGCAGCTTTGAAATCCGTCTTACTCGCAACCCTAGATACTGCTGCCATTAGGATTAGTAATGGATTCGGCTTGTCGACCGCAGTTGTCGCCGCATTGAATATTGTTAAATAACTTCATAAGGACTCTCCAGGCCTTTGTCTTACGTTTGAGAGGCAAGTGCATTCCTCGGTTATGAGACATGAACTCTGAACTGTCTCATGAACTTCTTCGCCAAGTCGGTCTATGTGCTTATGGACCCATTTTCCAACTGTCCGAACTACATTGCAACCAAATCCCTTAAGTATAATGGGAAGCCCCGCCCTATTACTTCCTTAGAAGCACCCAATACCTCAATATGTTGGATGTATCTCATCATGTGAATCGTCGGATCAGTCTTCCTATCGTACATTTCCAGTAACTGAAGCTTGAAATTCGAAAGATTTCTCGCTTTTGGATATTAGCAGTAAATGGATTCCTGTTCACATCTTCCAAAACCTGATCTGGGAGTCCTCCTCTAATGAACCTTCATATGAATTTAGCAATTTAGTTCTCACTGTCTAATAAAGGTCTCCATCCTAAAGCAATAATTTCCCCCTGTTCCGCTGGGGGTATCCTAAAATGCACTCTTTCGGCCGTATGCCTATGTTCTGATTCATAACTCTAGCTTTAATCAGACCTGCATTCCTCTGAGGAAATTCTGGTACATATTCTTTTGTCGATTGCATCCTAGTATTTGGATTAGCTTTTGTACCACCAGTTCCTGGTGTTTCAATAGTCGCTCCAACATTGGGATTGATTTCCATGTTGATTTCAGTGTTTCCCCCAAGTATCGATTTCTCTGTGCATGGAAGCAAGACTTTATCTTGTTCCAATCCAACTTTGGCACCTCCTGCATTGTTTCCTAGAGTTGGTTTCCTATTTCCCGTAGATATAGCTATCCCTTGCTGCTCCATCCTTTGGAAGAAGCTTTCCATCATCTATTGTTGGCTAGCTAAGATTCCATCTTGCATCTCTTTCATCATCCTTTCCATCTCCTCTCTAATAACATAGTTGGGTTGATGAGAATTTGAGGACACCTCCTGGAAACGCCCAGGGTCCGGTTGACTTGCTACAGCTCTAGATCTAGTATTAGGCCTACTCATGTTATCTAAATCTTAGATTCAAACTTCAATTCTTCAAATCTCTTTCAAGATTCTTGGTGAAAGCACTAAGATATTAACCCAAAAAAGGATCAATACCTTGGATCGAGTGTGAAAGCATCAGTGTAGATAATCGGCAGCACAAATCTCAGATAAACAATAAATAAAAAGCAGAAGTAAGAAAAGAGGCACATAATTTTCATATTGGTTCAGCTGACTCTGGCCTGTGTCCCCTTTAATCATTCTTTATTATGATTATACTATTTAAATCTTTATGCATATCAACTAGTTAGTCCTTAGCTCTAAGTTACAATGAGTTGGAATAAGTCACAAGTATAGGGGTTGATTGGAGAATCACAGCAACCCCCTTGATGACTGTTGTGAGGGAGAAGAAAGTTGAAGAAGTTAAGGAATTCTAGTAGATTAATGACAGCTCTCTCCCCCAAAAAAATATACATCTCTAGTTGCAAGTAGAATTTTATTTATATGGGTAGGAAAGCAGTTGGGCAAGGCCGACTTGTCAGAAGCCTGTACTCGGTGCTAGGAAGAAGTCCAGAAAAATCCAAGGTGACCCGAGTTAAAATGATGGATCGCTAACGATCCTGCACCTAAAATATTTTTTAGTCTATCCTTCTGAGTTGCCTTCCTTTCATATATTTGAATGCCTTGTCCATATGTCAAGTCGTTCGGTATTTGTTTGATCATCTGTCTTCATGGGTCATCTGGTCCAAAAGAATCATCCATAACTTGCTCAAAATTTAAGAAATCAGACGAAACTTTGCAGGTACACTCAAGAGGGTGTTTGAGACCTATCCTAAAATTTTAAGGCGGTGGGGCCCACTCTACATGGATCGGTAGCGATCCGTCTGGTTAGGTTGCTAGTGAATCATCAGACAACTTCCAAATGATCTCATTTCTTCTGTGAGCCTTCTTTTGAGTCTTTTAAGTGTTCTCCTAAAATTTCAAGTCAATCTGACTCTGTATTAGTTCTCTAAGTCCATTTTAATTTAGCTGCTTTTGGTCAAACAGCTTGAATCATATGAGTCTTCACTTCTCGAGCTAGATTGCTTGGCATGCAATCAAACTTGGCATGCATGCTTAGAAATGGTAATGAATCATGGTACAAGAGGTTTAGGTGACTCATGATGCTTCCTTATGGATCGCTAGTGATCCATGAGTGACCATCCATCTACTTACTATTTTATTGGTTGATTTTCCTTAAGTCCTATTGACTTGTTCGCTTAGTAGATTCAACCGCAGCACACGAGTTGCTATCTTTCATGGATGCATACTCTGATGTAACCAAATTTCAATGCACATCCCCAACCAGGAGCACACCAGCTTCATCGTCAATGTTGGATTGTATTACTACTAGTAATGCCATTTGGATTAAAGAATGCTGAAGTAACCTATTAATGCCTAGTTAACCGAATGTTTAAGATCAAATTGGAAAGACAATGAAGGTATATGTAGATGATATGCCCGTAAAGTCATGATGATCAAGCGACCACATTAGAGACTTAGCAGAATTGTTCGACATCCTTCGACATTATGAAATGAAGATCAATCATATGAAATATTCTTTTGGTGTTGCATCAAGAAAGTTCTTGGGTTATGCCCATGGAATTGAAGCTAATCCCAAGAAGATTCGAGCAATTCGCAACATGCGGGCACCGAAGACCATCAAATAAGTACAGAGCCTAAATGGAAAGGTTGTCGCCCTAAGTCCGTTTATTTCCCGAGCTACCGATAAATGCATTCCTTTCTTCGATTTAATTAGGAGAGGGAAAAGGAACTTTGAATGGATGCAGGATTATGAAGACGCATTCCTAGTTTTGGTGAACCACCTAGAGAGTCCTCCCATCTTGTCAAAGCCAGTGGATCATGAAGACATGTATATTTACTTGGCCGTGTCGATACATGCTATAAGTGTCGCACTGCTTCGGGAGGAGAATCAGATCCAGAGACCAGTCTTATGTTAGCAAACGATTAATAGGAGCTGAAAGGAACTACCCAAAGATATAAAAATGGCATACTACTTACTGATTACTTCGTGAAAGCTCCGCCCCTATTTTCAGGCTCATCCCATTAACGTTTACACCAATCAGCCGTTACGCAGGTGCTACGGCTACCCGAGACGTCTAGAAGGTTACTCAAGTGGAACATTGTAACGACCCAGAATTCGACCACTTAAAAATATAACATTTAAAGTAATTTTAAATATAATATATAAAAGGTTTTATGATTTAAACAAAACTAGATAGGATTTGGAAATAGAACTATACATAAAAATAGTAACATTTGCTTGTATCGATAAAAGTAACAAAATCCTGATTTCAGAAAGGTAAGTTTAAATAGTTTAACGAACTATTTTAATTTATTTATGATTTTTATATTTTTAAATAACATTATATGAATTGATTTTTAGATTTGGTTTATATAAATAAATATTTTAACTAAAACGTCAAAATGTGACCGTAAAACATTTTGTCGAAAATCAACGTTTTTTCGATTTAAAGTTGTCGCGACATTGTTGCACCTTTATGTACACAATTTAGTAAATATGTTAACATATAAAGGGAGTTAACAATTAACTAAACAAGGTTAATCTTAATAATCACACTTACAAAATTCTAGAAAATAATTAGCAAAAGTAAACTAAAAAAGGCAAAACACGTGTCACATCACACGTGACATAAAGTAAAGTAATGTGACAAAATGTAAAGTAATCATTTTTATTCTTTACTTAACTCTTAAGTGTTTTAATTTTAAAAGTGTGATGTCATGTTGATGGTAAGTGTTGAATTAAATAAGTTTATTTAATTCTTAAGGAATGTTATTTAAGTAAAAATAAATCTATATTTTATTCTCAAATATTTTCTATAAATACCCATCATTTTCTTCTTCATTTTTACACCATTTCTTCTCTAATTTCTTAACTCTCTTACATCCATTAATGGCTATTCACCTTAACAAAGTTATGCCAAAATATTCCCAAAAATAAAATAAAGAAAAAAATCAACAAAAATCCATCCGAACCACTTCAAAACTCCTCCTCCCCCCTCTTATTGCTCATGCCACCTTCCTCCATTTGGTCGAGCACATCTCCCCCTTCAAGACTTGGTCATTGCCTCCTAAGACAAATACGAGGAAGTTTAGCAAGTTCTAGGAGCTTACGACAAAGTTTAGCAATGCTAGAAAAGTTTTAAACTAGATTGAAAGCAACAAAAGGTGAAAACTCTAAATTGTTAAGTAGGAAATGTTTGTATGATATTTTGCAAGTTATAAATGTTTTTTGGATACTGTTAATGATGTTTGATAAGTGTTTGAAAAGGTAAGCAACCACCTTTAAATCATTTGCAAAAGTTAGTAAACAAATATGTACATAAATAACAATCAGGTCACATTGTATCAAAAAAGTTGTTAAATTGATTTTCAAGTTTATATGACATGTTAGGATATGTTAAAATGGTTATAAACATTTTTTTGGATTTTTATTAGTTGTATGTTGAATATATATGTTGAAACAAGTCGTGGATTTACGCGACATATAATCACATGGAAATCACTTTCCAAAACAAATGAAATGTGATATGGAATCATTTATACCTTTGAAAAATGTATGAACATGCTTTAGAAATGATTTCTAAGTGTTTAAACTTGTCTCGATAAAGTTTGGATATAAATCTCAAAATACCCAAAAGTTTGACGCATCACGTAATGGTAGTACATGTTTTCGTGTCAAAAGTTCAAATGAATATACGAAGTGGAATATAGTTCAGAATTCTTCGAAGTAAGAATTTTCCAAATCCTTATTTCCATATCTTTCATATAAAAAAAGAAAATCAAGATTTTATCTCGTATATTTTGAAATATGTCAAAATAAATTTTCAAGAAAAACCCAATTTTTGCACTAAATGACCAAAGTTGGAAATTGATAAAATAACTATTTTAAAAATATGAAATAAATTCCAAAAAATCTTTTAAAATATTTTAAAAGAGATTTAAGTTGAAAAGATGGTTTTCTAAATGATATAAAAGTCGTTTTGAAGAATATAGCTTTTAAAGTGCTTTTTGTAACACTATTTGCAACAATTTTCGCAAGGCTTTTCGATAACTTTTGAAATAAAGGTTGGAACTTAACAATTCTTTCCAAAATCCTAGTAAATATTTTTAAGTAAATAATAAAGCATTTTAAAGGAAATTTGAACAATTTAAAATTATTTCAAAGATGGTTAAGCAAATAGTTAATAGATTTAAAAAGGAAAAATGAGTATGCAGAAACGACTAGTACATTTGTTCCGCCTGTGAGATCCAAAAGTAAAGACAAGGCATGTAACTAAGGTTAATAATGGAGCAACCAGTGCCCTAAACTTACCTGGCCTCGGTTTTCTCTTTTAGACGAGGGGTGGAACATATCGAAAGGAAAGCCTGGATGCTCAACTTGGATTTTATAGAAATAATCTTCTTATACTCATTATTAAAATCCAAAGAGGAAGTTTGTCCTATTCGTGGAATTTAAAAGGTGATCTCACTATTATTCCGCCCATAGCACTCTTTGAATACGGAAGTTGATATTGAATAAAAGTAGAACGATTTCTATAATCCTTTTTTCTCAAAAGATGCTCTTTAAAAATGATTTGGGAAATATTCAAAAAGATGTTTAAATGATTCCGTATTCATTAAAAGAATATTTTTATCTCGAAGATATTTTGGTAAAGGAAAATGAATGAATCGAAAAACAATCACCTAGTTACATCATTTTTTATCAATGATTGGATTTCGAAGGAACTGGGGTCGGATTTGGGTGATTCCTATCCGAAAACAGCATCGGACTAATTTACGTGTCTAAAATTGAAGATGTTTGAAGACGGAGATATTGAGACGAGTAATGACGAGGGACTACTTGTTAATTAATTGGGGATAAACTCACAATTTACTATATTGTAGCAGTGGTCTCTTTGTTATGAAAAAACTCAAAACCATAGGGGCTTCTCGCCTAGTAATGGTCGAGGAAAGTGCCTTCGGTTTCATTCAGTCCCAGAACAAACTTGTATGGATGAGTGTCTGATCTTGCATTCTTAATCACAATGAGTGGTCTCTATAGATGTATATCAATCGATGGCAGTGAAAACACCTTCTCTTAGCTTAACACCCTTTCCCTAGGCATACGAGCTCGGGAAGTTATACGTTTATAGAAATCAACCGTGTGAATGTGGATTGGCAATGTGGCGTTCAAAGTGAAAGAAGATGTGTTATGTGAAAAGGTAATCGTTGCCTCGAGCCTCATCAACCGAAAATGTTCGAAATAGGGTTAGATGCAGCAAGGTTAAGTCGGTTATTCCTAATTAGGGTATGATCATTTCCTTCTAGATATATTTCTTCTCTCTATGACGTTCGGGATGTTATTTAATGTGGATGTATGCGAAGAGAGCTCTCGGATAAAGGTCGGTAACGACCAAGGGATGACATATTCGGTACTATCTAGTTATAGAGATATGTCGGTCTTGTGTTGGTAGAGGAGCTTTCTGATGGTTCCTCGGTATATCCATCTAGAGGTGTACACATCAGAAGGTAGTCCCTTTACCTGGTCATTTGTATGAAAATCCATTCTCCAATAAGAACTTGCAGTTTTATTTGTAGAACCTAGTATGCTGGAATTTAATAATGATAACAATTTCGGCTAAGATTAATAAGTTTATTTGCAAATGTTTTCAAAGAAAGTCATTAAAATAATATCCCAATTACGTAATAAAGAGTTTTGGTTATCATAAGGTAAAAACCCATTAAATATTTATGTGCGACATGGTCTTATGAGATACCCTTTTATTTTCAAAACGTCGTACTTTGAGTTCTCACACCAGTTCCATGACTGACCTGGAGTTTGTTTTCCCTTTAAACTTTAGGTGCCCTTTTTTTTGGCAACCGTATAGTCAGGACACCTTAGGAGCATTTTGTAGCATGTCAGGGAGCATTTTGGAGAAGTCTTTTGGAGCTATGAAGCTAAAGTACCTTATGTAGATATCTATCCATTTTCCGCTGTGTTATGTAGTATGTATTTCCCAGCATATGTATGGATAGACAGTTATAACTATCCTGCTGGATTTGTATTTGACTCTGACCATTTATGTATAATTAAAATGTTGAATGCGATGTGAGATTCTATTATTGTGTTATCTTCTATTTTTATTTTCTTTTACACCCTTGATAATATGCTTCCTCGGCACTTGGATTTATGGCACATGAATACCATGGATGTATTAGTGTCGATTTCTGAGGGTCGAGGAGATGAGTTATCACAAACATCGAACTGAGCCAATTCGACATCACTTATCTCCCTCGAAGAACCATCCACGGACTGGCACCAGCAGACTTTGTAACAGAATACACTACATAAGATGATCTTCCAAAGAACGATGGAGTCCCTATCATTCGACGAAAAATGCATACGGATAAAGCATCCAATGATCATTGTTCTGGAGCCAGAATCATGCAAGTAACCTCAGAAGATTGATCAATTTCCTATGTTTTGAAGTTTGACTTCCTTGCAATGAACAACGAAGCTGAGTAGGATGCTCTGATTACTGGACTCAAAATTGCTAGAGAACTGGGGATAAAATCTCTTGAGATCTTTTGTGATTCCTGGTTGTTGGTATACTAAGTTAGGGGAGATTACCAGGCTCGACTTGCTCCATACCTTATCCAAGTTCAAGAGCTATTGACCGACTTTCAGTATTATGACATCATGCGCATTCCCTAGGATTAAAACAAAGAGGCCGACTCATTGGCAAAGTTTGCTAGCACCGGGATGCACAACAAATGGGGTTGGTTTTAGTCAAAATATGAGACGCTCCGAGCATAAACCAGATGGAAATCGACTAGGTACTAGAGATGGAGCCTGAAAGGAGTCATGGATGACTTTGATTTAATACTATTTGCTACAGGGAGTCCTCCCCAAACAAAGGAATGAAAGACAACATGTCCTCCATAAAGCTTCATGGTATATCATTCGGGATGGAGTCATGTATAGAAAGGGGTTCTCCATTCCACTTCTCCAGTGTATCGCTCATAATGAAATAAAACGAGTCCTAAATTAAGTTCATGAAGATGAATGTGACGATCACAATGAGGGGTAAACCCTAGCAAAGAAAATATTCCGTTATGGGTATTATTGGCCGACTATCAACAGAGATGCTCCTGATTTACACTAAGCGATGCGACAAGTGCCAGATGTATGCAAAAGTTCTTAGAGCTCTGCCGACGAAAATCACACAAATGGTCGATCCATGGCTGTTTACCATATAGGGCATATACATTATCGATTCCTTACCAATCTCAAAATTTGGTTCGAGGTACGCCATCGTAGCAGTTGATTACTTCACCAAATGAGCAGAAGAGGAACCTTTAGACATGATCATGACAAAGAAAGTAATTAACTTTGTTGTTCGAAACAACTTCTGTCGTTTTGGCTTTTCGTGAACCATTGTACCTGACAATGGAACACAATTCGATATCACTGAATTCAAAGACTTCAACCGTCGACATCATATTGAAAATAGATTTGCAGAAGTTGCACACCCTCAAGCAAACGGACAAGTTGAAGCTGTGGAAAAAATCATAAAGTCCATTCTAAAGAAGCATTTGGAAAAGGCTATAGGCAAGTGGGTATATGAACTCTCAATGGCATTATGGGCTTATAAAACCACCCAGAGTCCGCGACTGGCCATACTCCGTTCGTCCTTGCTTACGGCTCTGAAGCCGTTATTCCTATTGAACTCGAAGTCCTTTCTCATCGAGTAACCTACTACAATCCTAGGATGAATAGTGATCTCCTCTTAGAATCTCTAGACTTTGTAGATGAGAAGAGCGAAGAGCTGATTTGAAGGCAACTGCACATCAATACCGAGTCACCTGATACTACAACACTAACATCCGACATAAAACCTTTGAAGTCAGCGATCTTGTCTTGACACGGGTTTTTCCTGCCTCGTCGCATATGAATCCTACTTGGGAAAGACCATATGTCATTGAATAGAGGCTTAGAGAGGGAATTTTCAAGCTAGCGACTGTTGATGGCGTCACACTCCCAAGGGCGGGGAATAGCGAGCATTTACGATGCTATTTCACTTAGTTTATTCATTTTTATTCAATTGTATTCAATTTTCAAATTTCCTTTAGCATTTGATTTTACAAATATCTAATAAGACGAGTTATGTCATTCTTTTCCATTTGGAAAATAAAGTTTGGAATTTCCTTTATATTTGTGATTGTTGTAGCATTACACATTAGTTACGATACCCGACTAACTAATGTTGACATGTCCGAGCAGGTTCACGTAGTTTGGAGCTAGCCGATTACATAAATTCACGATTGAACTAAAAAATAAGTATGGTCTGACCATTCATTTGATGATTCTCGCTCATAACCCGATGAATGGAATACCTAATGAGGAATGGATGTGACTTGACCATCCAATTACCAAATTAATCCTACCGAGTGATGGGACGGATATGAATCAAAAGTGATCGTGATACGACCGATCGCTCGCTGAGTTAAACCCCAGACTTGGGGGCAAATCAATCAATTAAGGAAAGTACGGTCCGACTATTTTTCAAAATAACTCTAAGTCCTCATGGTGTGGACTGGAGCATAAACACGAATTGGGTGCGATCCGATCGCCCACCAACTAACTCTTATCCCCAGAGTGTGGATACGAGTATAAACAAATAGATGAGTGTGGTTCAACCACTCATTACTCTATAAACTCCGACCTAAAACTGAAGGAGGTGTATAAACTCGCTAAGGATGGAGTTTTACCATCCATTATCTAATTTCGCTAACCCTGAGACTGGGGTATAACCACTCAAATTGCTAAATTCGTTGACGTAACACTAGGGTTAGAGCCCAATGTTTAATGCAAATTGAGGCCATGACCATATAGAGGCATTGAGTAAAAATTAATGGACGATTATCCGAATTAGTGAGCAAAACGAATTACAAGTACACTGAATGGAAAAGTAATAGCTCGACTACTTAAACAAAATTCACATAAGAATTCAACAGAAAATAAAGATCTTTTATTTGCACATCAAACTTGAAAATCATGGTGCAAATTTATCCAAAAGCGAGGCTGTACCTGCACAATCACGGCCAGCAAAAGAAAAACATCCATACAAACTATATACAAACTTAGCCAAAGTGATGGCTGTTTATTTTGCCTTTTATCCCTTTTAAATTTCTTAGGAGTGGCACCACCAGAGCCTCTGCCTATCCTTCTCTTCGATCCTTTATTACCCTTAGCAGGAGAGCTTTCATAGGTTGGAGGGAGTTCTCGGGAACCGACCCACCGGGTGGAATGACTTGTAATGAGATGAGATTATGATCCTCGATTTCCACATCAATGGGTTCAGCCTTACCTTTTTTCTTCAATAGCTCCTCTCTATTGATGTGCTCCTTAAAGTTGAGATCACCATTATGTTCACAGGCACTAGTGATCACAGTGTCATTTGATTCATGTGGCAATAACTGGTAGTCGACTTTTTCATCATCAAGTGCTCCAATAACTTGAGCATCGGGTCCTAGAATGTCTATAGCCGTTGGAATATCAGTCTATGTCGATTGTTGCTCCACAGCGACACCACTTCCTAGAGTTTAACTAGGACCCAGAAGACCTGAAGACTCGCAGAATCAAGAAAATAACCCCATAACCATTGGGCATAAGGAACAAAATCTCTTGAATAATGGAGAGTGAAGCGGGATACCTGTGTCCGGTCGACCTTCAGTTATCGTCGGAGTGCTCCCCTCTTAAGTAGGAGTCAGCATCTCTGATTGATAACTGGGTCTATCCGGATCATAGCTCAGACCCTATCCCAAGCCAATTGAAACTGATGCTCCGACTGTTTGAAGTGAAGGGGGACCTTTGGGATCGGGCTTTGAAGCTTTAGAGATATTTTACCCTTTGTCGAAGGGTGCTAAAATATCAATATATCGGAGCCTTGCCGCGGCAATATCTGAAGGTTCTTTCCCATGAAGAATGTTCTGTATCAGTTTCTCCTCATCTAAATCAGCTTCACCAAGGGCTTTCTTCTTCATTTCAATGGTATATTCCCAAGCCTCGACGAGCGATTTAAGGTAGCACTCTCCAAGAAAAATCAAATCGTGATGGATTAGGTCTTTAGCACTATATTCAACAATCAAAAGATCAAACATGTCCTTAATCTCATTCCGGTAGCCTCTTTAGCATCCTCTAACTGGGCCTTAATTTTTTCTCTTGCTTTATTACGGTCGGCTTCCTTTGTTTCATCCTTGAGGACTTTAATTTGAGCGAGTTACTCATCAAATTTAACGACCTCTTCACAATACCTTAAATATTCCTCCTGACCTTCGAGTTTTTGAAGTTTCTCAATGCGGCAAGCTAGAGTAGTTTTCTCCTTTTGTAGTGTGTCCTTTTCCAGAGCAAGCATATGTCTGCGGTTGAGGGTAGCATCCGGCTCTTTTTTGTGATTTGTTTCCAGACGACTAACCACCTCGGATGTTTTTTTGGCACTTTTCTCTGCCGCGGCTAGCTTCGCTGTCAACCTCCTGATCTCATCATCTTGGTGTTCTATTATGTTTTTATCATGGATCGCCTCTGCTTTAGGTGATCGATTTCATGTTATCTCTCAGTAGACACCTCAAAAAATTTCTCGATTAAATGCCGGAATGCTTCGTGTTGCATAAAAACATCATTGATGCATGCAAATGAACTCACTTGAGCACTCCCTGGAATTGTATGGATAGAAGGTAGAAACTTCAACCATCAAAGAAGATTTTTGGGAAATTGACCTTCAGTTCAGCCAATCTTTCCACTGTAGAGGCCTTAGGAGCTGTAGTAGCCGAAGCTGGATCAGAAGTAGCAATTGGATGTTCGCTCGACCTATGATCAAGAGGCTATCAAGAACCTGATGAATCGGAATAATTCTTGGGAGGCACTGCATTTTGGAGAGCATGGGAAGAGGTTTAATCACCGCTATGTATAGGAAGATTGGGCTGAACTTCCTGATGAGACGAGTGAGATTGGGACTTATGTTTAGAAGATGAAGACTCCCTTAAAGGATGAATTCTTTCCTCCGTAATTACTTTCTCAATGCTTGCCTGAGTTTGGACTGCGACTGGATACATACTGTGTTCAGGAACCCCTAAAGCGATCGAAGGCATGAAAGTGAAACATAGCACCTACGAATCAAAGAAGAGCGTATAAATGACCATAAAATAAAAGAGGCAAAAATTGTGCAGTGAAGTGCACATGATTGTGAGTGTCCTAATGTCTCCCCCCTTGACGGATCGGTTACTATAGCCTTGCTCACAAGAGTGCTTTCCCCCTTGCTAGTGGGAGGAATATCATCACCAGCCATGGTGGGAGAATTGAGCCCTCCAATACTGATGTTGGGGAAGTCATTGGTCATGATATCATCTGGGATCAGAGGATTCAAGAAACCTTCCATCAAACTTTCTAAATGTTGAGAGGAAGACTCTTCTTCAATGGAGGTGATGATGAACTCGGGCTTTTTAGTGGTTTTTCTCCTATGGAGTTTATAAGAGAGCTTTTTTCCTTTCCTTATTGGCATATGAGATCGCATGCCTTATGATGGTTCGACCATAGACGCATTGCCCAGAACTACATCAGCATCGCCAGGTTTGTTGGCTTCATCATCTCTAATTTCACCCTCTTCGACATCATCCTAAGCCCTCTAGACTAGGGGCACGAAAGGGCTATTAGCGTCGCATTCTTGTTCCGCTACATTTCTTGATGGTGCAACGCTTCCTAGAATACCGAAGCTGCGACCATCTTCTAATAGCCCAAAAAGAGATAGCCACTCATTGGTTACAATGGATCTGATGTCCCTGTCTTCAACTAGGGCGACACGGATTGCAGAAACCGCCCTTGAAAAACTATCTCCTTCTGGACTTCGATGGGCACCTATGAATTTTCAAAGTATTAGTTAGTTCAGGATATGACTTAGATTAAAGAATTTAGGAATAAAGTCAAGGCAACACTTACGTCCCAACCATCACCTTGTGAAGCCAGGCGGACAACGAACGTAGAACCATTCGTGTTTAAAGGTACTGAGCTTATTCCAAGCACAAGTCAGAACTTGACAGTTGGGAAAAGGCTCGAGGAAAGTGTTAGAGAGGCTCCCGTTCGTTGTTTGAATTGTAGATACATCCAATGTCTTCAGGAGATGGCAGACGGAACAGAACATCCATAAATAGCAAGAAAGTGCCATGAATAAAAGCATGGCTATTTGGATGCAGCTGAGCAGGAGCTATTCCTAGATAATTCAGCATATCTCGGATGAAAGAATTAAAATGCGGTACACATTCGGTCCAGCACATGAATTTATTACACGTCGTATAACCTTCTGGGGGCATATGAGCCCTGTCATTCACTGAAGGGACTAAAACATCTTCAAATGGAATCCTATTCTTAGAGCATAGTCTACGGAGAGCGACCTCATCAATTCTAGAGACCTGGGAATTCATCGGGTTATCCAGAAATATAGTACCCTCTATAGTGTCAGGGGAAAGTTATATCTTCCATCGAAAGGACGGGAACATCAGAGAAAAGGTCGGCCAACGGGCCAAAAACCTCTAGTTGCTCAGTTTGATGGTCAGGGGAAATTCTGCCAGATATAGTCGTAGAACTTGACTTAGCTCCGAGATTGTTGTGTTATGTAGGTTGTCTATAAGGCATTGTGGCTAAACGCTCTGAATGTATGGAAACCATATAAACTAAAATCAGCAGACAATCGAGATTATGATATTTTACTTGTCCCCCAATGTTAAGTGTAAACTAGTGTGGTGCAGTGTTGTGCAGTGTAGATGTAAACAGTTCAAAATTAAAAGAAAAAGTAAGCGACGGGACTTTGGATTCCGATCGAAGTGACCGTCATCGCTGACCGTCTCAACTGGCGTTTAGATTGATCGATTATGTAAGTTTTAAGATCGAGCATCGGTATATCAAAGTGTGAAGTCCATTATTAACGTTCATAAGTTAATTTTTAGTTTATATTCTAAGTCCTAGGAGTTCAGTCGTTTAATTTTGAGTTTGATACTGGGTATGCAAGTCATGTTGTTCATTATCATCACATGTTAAGTTCGTTAAAAAGAGTTGGTTTTGATTTTTCATGTAAGTGAATATGAATTAATTTTCTCAAATTTTCAAGCTCAATTCAAAAAGCTTAGAATCGGCTAAGTACCTATAGCCTATCGCTCTATCTAAAAATAACTGATCCCTCTCACGAAGCCTACAACCGATCCCTCTCATGAAGCAAATAGTCGGTCCCTATTTAACACCTATCCCTCCATAATCCACAAACAACCGATCCCTCATCCACCGATACAACCAACCCCTATGCCAAACATAACATAATCGATCCCTTAGCAAGTATTCCATCAAAGATCCCTCTTCGAACTTCAAATACCAATCCCTCTCAAAGCCACTTCACTGATCCATATACTCAGCCTTTCTCATCCTCCACCTCAACCTTCTATACTCATCCCTCTACTTACTTCATGCTTCACTCCTTTCCTTCCTCCTCCTCTACCATCTCGTCGAACCCTGCATCGCCACCATCCATCTCATCTTCTCCAAACTCGACCCACGCTCATGTTAATTAACGCAAACAAAACCCATTATCTCGTCACAAATCGAAGTCATATGCAAACTAAAAACCTATAGACACACACACAAATATGTGTGTGTGTGTGTGTGTGTGTGTGTGTGTGTGTGTTGGCGGTGATATATGGAGAAGACAGCGGTGATGGTGAATGGCTTGGAGATGATTGAGAGGGAAGAGGGATCAGATTTATAGAAGTATGTTGGGTTGCGATGGATTTTGGTCCAAATTTGAGAAAGGAAGAGAGAGGGAAGGGTTCGACTCTACGGTAAGATAAGAAGGGTTTGGTATTAAAGAAAATAAAAGAAAATGGAAGTAAAGTGAGTAAGTGAAGGATGGAGAAGAAAGATTATAGCTTATATATGATGATTGAGGGTTTAGCCCGCCTTTCCATTCTCCGTGAAGCTAATTGGATTGAGTTCCCAACATAAGAAGGGATCGGCTACGATCCCTTGATTTGGAGATCCATCTGATCCCTGTCGATGCTAAAAAAAGAAGAAAAAAGAAAGAGGAAAAGGGATCGGTTATAAAAATTCTGATCCCATTAAAACAAAAGAAAGGAAGGTATCGGCCCTATGTATACAAAAAAAGAGAAAGAAAGAGAGAAAGGATCGGTTAAGAGCCCTATGTGCATGCAAACGTGCACATAAAAATTATATAAAGTACATACACATCAAATACAATGAAATTGCATCTAATTCAATGAAAATTGGCGACGACCTGTGAGCGTGTAAACGCATCTGGAAGCCAACCATAAGAACATATGTCAGAATGTGCACGTGAATGTTCTAAAATTTCAATTTTTGAAAACGACAAAAATTGAATTCAAACCTGAAGTTTTCAAGGTCAAGACTGAATCAGATAGCCAAAGCTTACTAGCCCTGTAGAATCGGCCATAGATAGCAACTGGTGGAATATAATCCTGGATTTATACAATTGAAAATCGATCAAGCATCATGTCGATCAAACAGATATACAACACTTTAGGAAATAATTCAAGCAAAGGATGGCGACATTCAGAAAACTTGATGGATTTCCTTTCGGCAACTCTAACTTGCTTCGATTCAAAGCACGTAATGTTCTACACAAGATGTAGTTTGGGGGCAAGTGTTATTCGGCACTTTGACTCGGCTGTATCTGAACCGATTGGACAAGTTAGATTCGACTGTTGTTAAGGCCAACAAGTCCAGAGTGATGATTGTGGGGTCCAGAAGTCAAGTATAGATGGTAATATGAAGCCATGATAATAGTGAGATATGTTATACAAAACATTAAGTATGGTTTAATATGGAAAAGGGAGCGGCTATAATCCCTTTCAATCATAGGGATCAGCCTATTTCAGGCAAACAAGTGCAACTCAATAGAAAACAATTAATATCTCAATAAATCCAATGCATATGAAACTTTGGAAACAAGATGTGGGGACCCTAGGAAGTCTGTCCTAGGGTCACGCCTCAAAAGGATTAAGTAGAGGGATCGACCCTCTTCCCTCCATACGGATTGGCCAGAATCAGGTAACAACTCACTTTATAGCAATGATCGAGTAATAACTCAAGTTCTACTAATCCAATTGGCATGAAATTTAGAGGCTAAGCGTATTACAACATGGGGAAGCTCCATAGGGATCGCACAACTAAATTCCTCCAAAATAGGGATCGGCAAAGATCCCTATTCCTTTGGATTTGGGCCATGCGATTCCTCTGGTGGGTCCATATGGTTTTGAAGATCCTTCTACCGAATTTTCATGGAGATATTTCGGCATCTTCCTTTATAAATACGGGATTGATTGTTCATTTTAGGGACTTTTACATTGCTGGTTTCTTTGTACTCTATTGTGATTAAGGATTTTCATTCAATCCTAATGTACTTAGTTTGCAAAGTGATTAATAAAGCTATCTATCCAAAGTGAACGTAGACAAACAACGTTGAACCACTATAAATCGTTGTGTTCTTGTTATTGCTTTGATTTTTTTATTATTTAATTGCTTCTTTCCTCTGTTTTCATTTTATATTCTTCATTTATTTATTTACAAAATCTCAATTAGATGTTTGTGCCATATTTTGGTGCAAACAAGTTTAATCTTTTCTAAGTAATTAAAAATTGAAACTGTAAAACTTTAAATTGAAACCTGTAATCTAGGGTAGAGTTTAAATCACTATGAATTGTTCGAACACACCTTTAATTATTTAACCGTAATACTAAAATCCATAAACCCTAAAACCTATAAACCCTGGATTAAATAATTGAAATTGTGCAAACCTATGAAACTGAGAAATGTAAACTAGTTAATATATTTTCTTAGTGTTTATTGTAAATTATGCAAACGTTGTAATCAATGAACATTAACCTAATTAAAAATCGTAATCTAAATTGGAAAAAACCCCGATTTTTAAATAGCGACCAGCCAACCCTTATCTCGAGCTATTAATAAAAATTTATACGATTGATAATTATAGTGTGGGCCTATTCTGGGATAAATGATTAGAGATAGTAGGGAAGCTAGTTCGCTATGACAGGACGCTAGATTGTTGCGGTGTTGGATAAATGTTGTTTACCTAATTGGGGGTCGAGAAGTCGACTGAGGGCGATTTTTTATCACAAATGGAACTTACACTAAGTTCCACGTTGGGTGCGTGACACTAACGAGGATGCCCGATGAAGTGTGGCTTGGCACAACAAGAGACCTGTATGCACGGATATTGACGCGGCGTGATATAGTTCAGATGAAGGATCCCGGCATATGCAATAAGAGGCGAACACTTTAATCGAGAGGTGGACATGGATGCAGATAATGAAACACATTGGCGAGTCGACATTGCGGGTTCCCCCTAAATGCATAGTTGTATTATGGGTAGTTGTAGTTAGAGGAAATTAGTTCCTCGGTAGCTCTTGTAGCGGTGATATTAGTAGGGAGTTCCCACAGTAGCATTAAGCGGTGATATTAGTGGAAATTAATTTCTATAGTAGCCTAGCGGTGGTGTTTCTTTATTGGATAACTCTAGGAGCGGTGGTTGGTCGTTAGTTATAAGATTTGATACGTAATTTGATCCTTGTAGTATCGTACACTTGTTTTAGTAGATGTATGTATTAGACAAGGACTTTTAGGTAATGGACCTTAGAAATGCACGGACACTTGTAGTACACCCTATGTCTTCTAGAGTAGAATTAAAGTTAACTGCACGTAATCATCACATATTAAACTTATACTCATGCACCGCACTATTGTTTGACCTATCATTTTTCCTCCTTTTTCCCTACCATGTGTGGGCAGGGCAGCAGGTGATTGGCCCATTCTTGATACTTGGGAGGCGAGCTTATTTTTGGAGTTGCTTCTTATAATATTTACTCTCCATGTATCTATCTTTTTAGTACATTTTATTTCCTGTATCAGACTTGGAGTAGTATTTTCTATGCACTATATATTGGACTGTGTACTGATTTTTCGAGATGGATATTTTCAGCATTATATTTTTGTTCCTTCCACTATGAGTTCTTGAAGTGTAGAATATCTTAGATTATATCTGCTTGTAAATGTTATAAAAACCTAACAGCTTGTATTTCTCGGTAGGATGCGAGTTCGAAAGTGACCCTAGGATTTGAATCGGTGTGTTAGAAGGTGCGGATTGTTATAGTTGGTACCAGAGCATAGGTTCAAAGTTCCTTAAGAATTAGGATCGTATTGAGATAACATACTCGAAAAGTAAAAAAAGGTTTTTCAAAAGGTTTTCCAAAATGTTTTGCAAAAGTTTTCGAAATGGGTTTTTAAAAATATATGTATATAAGCAAAAGTTTCAAAAAGCTTTCCAAAGACTTTATACATACTGTAATCTCTCTCTTTCGTGCCTATGTTATCTTTAATTCGTGTCGATTTTATCTCTCTTATTCGTGCCTATACTATCTGTGAGAAGTGCTAATAAAATTCTTCAAATTCGCAGATAGAAGATGAATGATCCCGTAAGTTCAGGCTCCAGCGATGCAGCCGAGGTCCCGGGCGTGAACATCCCGATGTGGTTTCGATGGTACTTTTAGGCGAGGAGATATGTCGAGCTAAATCCCTCTGGAGAGCCTGTGGAGAGAGCGATAGGTGCGGTTCCTATTCGCCCGCTGCCACCTCATATTTTGCTAAGCTATGCAAGAATTTTGCTAATTTTGAAGGAAAGCCATACATGGGGACAAAGTCTTACGTGGATTCGAGGACATGGATTTGTGCTTGTGAGAGGATCTTTGCTTTGATGGGTTTGATTGATTAGGTGTGGAAATAGTTACATGGTAGTTAAAGTGTGAGGCATTGAGTGGGTGAGAGGTTGTTAAGTCTTAGACTGATGGAGAGGAGATTCCTTGGGTGAATTCTACAGGCGATTCAAGACGTAGTCTCTTTTTAGGATGGAGGAAGCCGTTCAGTTGGAGAAGTTCATTCACTTGAAGCAAGAAAATCTGTCAATGATTGAATATGTCAATCAATTCAATGAGCTAGCTAGACTGGGATGAGATTGATCGATACCCTACATAAGAAGGCTTCAGAGTTTGCCAAAGGGCTAAACCACTTTTCTATGGATGCTACATATGAGATTTTAGTAAAGTAACCTTGCCGAACACCGCTTCCACGGAAGGAGCTAAGGAAGAAGACCCATGAAGGCTAAAAGAAAAGCGCAGCAAAACCAGCATAAATGAGGAGGTGGACCCAAAGGAAAGATATAGAAGAAGGATATGCACTGTTCGAAGTCTGGTAGGAGGGGGAATTTCTTGAAGGAGTGCAAGATAAACCTTTCAAGGACCAAGTGTTATAACTGCTATTAGTTTGGGCATATAACGCGAACGTGCCCAACACCTCAAAAGGCTTCTACTCAAGCCTCTACTTAAGCACTCCCGGTTTATGCCCTCACTACAACAAATATACCTTATTATAATATCAAAAAACGTTGTAACATGGGTTCCGCAACATATTTGCAAATGTAATATTAGACCAAGTTGTAATATTATCGGCTTATTTTACAACATTTGTTAGATGTTGCAAAAAACTTTGTAATAGTTAAAACTACAACTACGTTTAGATGTGGCAAAAAGTTTTACAACTTTTTGAAAAAAATATTTTTTACAGCTTTTTTTTTGTTGCAAAATATATAAAACTTCTAAACAAATTTACAGACGTTTCAACTGTTTTCAGTCTCAGCTTTATCATAAACACTATTCTTATAGGCTAAAATTTTAGAAATTCAAATACATAAATTCGTTGATTTAAATACATAGAATTCATCAATTCAAACAATAAAACTTCACATACAATGTAACATTCACTTGTTATATTCAAACAAGGATGCTACAATGCTCACACTAGCTATATCGCATAGACCATTAACAAAACAACATTACATAGAACCACACATAGCTTCACGCAGCAAAACGTTGCTCTGAGATACATTACAGTTAAAACACAAAATGACCTAATCAAGATTAGAACATGTCAACCTTAACAACGAGTAGCAAATGCCCAAGATGCGACTCCTCTCACACCAAATTCTGCTACCACAACTAAAAGGATTTAAGTCGATTGTTAAACTACAAAAAGCGGATACTGATGTCTTCATGTAGAACGGACATTTAACAACTCCTTTTTGTTATAGCACTGCAAGTGTCAGTTTCACAATGGTTCGCTTGCATGAGTTATATAAGGTGCATAACTGCTGAAAGGGTTGAGTCAGTGGTTCTCCATACGCACACTTTTCAGTTCATGCCTACTTTTGCAAGTTGAAAATGATAAGATTTTTTTATGTCAACTAATAAAGAAAGTAATTTGAATTTCACATTAACTATTTACATGTTTCCAGGAAAATACTTTATATCAACGTAAGGAAAACTTTTAATCCTATTTAAAACACTCAACATAACACTTCAAACTAAGAGTTTAAGTTTGAATATGTCCAAATCCCATACAACTCTTTTTGAAATAAAGATTCGCCGAATAATTTAAAAGTTACTTAGCATTTAGTTCAAAGAAAGAACTAGGTGGATGGATTGTATATGTGTTTGTGTGAATGTTTATATTTACATCGTCATGAGTAAATAAGAAACTAACCTGAAGTAAGTCTATCTTTCGAAGAATGAAGCTGCCACCTAACTGGAAAAGTAGAGTGAGAGATAAAATCATTTATTTCAGCTGAAATAATCAGGAATAACTCTTTCGATTGCATATGCTCTTCTCTCAATTCCAACAATATTAATAAGCTTACTAGTACATTCTCTGAAACAATTGACTAACTCTAAAATTGGAGTGTGTCGCTACTAAACCAAAGGTGGCTCCATTTGCAACGTCCTGTCGGTGATGGCTGCCACAAGACCAAGAAAAAGTGATCAGCACCGGTAAGGGATGTTGTTGTGTTCCATGAGGGCAGTAGCCTAGTAAGAATCATTCACAAAAATGGCATTTTTAATGGCCTAGAAGAATCATGCCAACTAAAAGAGGGTACCCCTGGGAAGTAAAGGTTTCTGGCTACAACCCTTTACACAAGTACCATGACTTATCTAATCATATGTCCATATATAGAGTGTTTGTTTGCAGCAAGAAGTTTGAGCATATTTTTATATTGAATTTGGAAAAATGGTTATGAGAGTAACAAATCAAATGCATCTCAGTGAAATTTTTTGTATAAAACGTAAATTTTGTGAAAAAAAAAAGTGTGAATTAAGAATATTCAACATGCAAAGATAGAACATTAGAAAAAAATTGATAGCACAGGTACTTGAATCCCCCTGTACTATCCAATACAAAGTTTACAAATGATGGTCAAATAAATATTAAACTATAACAGATAGTTTAAATCAAACTAATTAGGACAATCCTACTTCCAGGAACATTTCAACTCACGTTCAACTTCAGTATACCTAGATTATCAGAAGACCAAGAAAACAATCAAAACAAATTATCATTAGTAGCTCTAATTCCAGTCGCATCAAACAACAAACTCGATCTGATCTGGAGTGGTCGTAGGGGAAAAGACGCTGACGCTGGAGTCGCTGGGTTTAAATGGCGCTGAGGAAGCCAATGGTTTAGTGAATATCAGGGAAGATAATGAATTAAAAATCACAGATGAAGCCATTTTATGTAGATTTGCAAATGAATACAGGTTACTCATCAACCGCAGCATTTTTGGAGGGTTTGGGCTTAACAGATCGTAGGCTACGATGGTTAACGAGTAAGGAAATGGGTCTTCCTCGTCTGCTGCCATGTGAGAGTGGCTTAGATTAATTCGTTACTGGTTTGTATTGGTCCTTACTCCCTTCGTTATGGAGAAGAGGGATGTTTGTATTTGGATTTGGAGGAGGCGGATGGTCTGATTTTGTTGGAGGAGGTGGGTTTGGAGAAAAAATCTATACCAAAATAGAGGGTGTGAATGAAAAAATTAAGGGATGGAGGAAAAATTTCAAGATGGAGCCAAAATTTCAAGATGGAAATTCAGATTGGAGGGAAATTTTGGCTACTTGGTGCAAAAAAAGACTTGTACGTATATCAAAGAAAATAGTTATAAAATAACTAGATACATACCGAAGAAATAATTTGCAACGTAATGTTTATATTTTTTGAATTTCGAATTTTTTAAACATTTTGGAATTTTTTGAAATTTGAAATATTTATAGAATTTTAAATTTATAAAAAAAAATTATTTTGAATGCTATAAAAATTTCAAAGTTTTATTTTTAAATTTTATGAATATTTATAAGTTTATTTTAGATATTTTTAAAAGTTCAAATTTTTTGAAATATTAAATATAATTATCAATAATAAATATCACACTCTTAATTATTAAATATTACTTATTAATCGTTAAAAATTAAAAATTAGATATTAAATAGTAAATTAATGATTAAATAGAAAAATTATTAAATAGTAACAAATTATTATTATTATTATTATTAAGTATTAATTATTAAATATTAGACTACAATAAATTATTTAATTAGTAAATTAAGTAAATATTAAATATTAAGCATTTATAATTGTATACTAATTATTTAATTTTAATTATTAATTATTTAATTGTAATTATTTGTTATTTAATATTAATTAGTAATTATATTTTTTAATTATTAAATGTAATAATAAATATTAACTATAACTTACTAATTATTAGTAATTAACCCTAATAGATTATTATATTTTATATTAATTTATTAAATGCAATTAATAAATTATTTAAGTGAATATTCAATATTTTTATTAATTATAAACTATAAATTTTTATAATATTTTAAGCATTGCTAGACATATTCAAAAAAATTAACGTAAACATATGAGTGAAGTAAAAAGCTACCTTTTAAAAAAATTGTAGTAAATTAACATCTAGTTGTAAAAACCAATGTTTTTACAACCATTTCAAAATTGTTGTTAAAAGGGAATATGACGAAGTTTATAAATAAACATTGTAACAGTCAGTTTTGCAATGTTTTTTGATAAAACATTATAAAGAGCCCTGTTTAACAATGTTTTATAAAAAAACATTGCAAAACAGAAAGTTCTTACAATGTTTTTGTCAAAAACGTTGTAAAAATAGATTTTTTTACAACCTTTTGTTAACAAACGTTGTAAAATGATGATTTTGTTGTAGTGACTAGATGTAGTATCAACCTCGAGCACGTAGCCATGAACGAAGGTTTTTTGACTCTATCAGTTTTATCCATTTGCACATTATTTGACACCGGGGCTTCATATTCTTTCATTTCTAGTAGATTTGTTGATGACCTACACTTCCACACTAGTATAGTCACAAACCATGTAGTTATGTCAAACCCACATGATATGCTTGAATCATAATTTGTTTGATTTAAACAAGATTGTTCAAATGGAAATATATACGGTTTTAGAGCAGAACCGATTGAAATTGATGTTTGAATGTCATGGAAAAAATTTATGTTGTGTAAAACATGATTTTGGAGTTGGGTTTTAATTTTGATAATTATTCAAGCTATGGAAAGGTTACTATGAATTTTTAAAGGAAAATATAGTTATGTTAGATAACATGATGAAATTGAATTTCTGTAATCTTTTAGGATTTTTCCTAAGTGATTTGCTATGGAAATTAAATTATTTTAGAAGGACTTATTTGCAATTTTGGTTTTGCTTAATGGAAGGACTTATTTGCTTAATCAATCTTGGTTTAGATCTGAAATTAAGCGGTAGTTATTTTGGTAAAGAATTTGAAAAGTTGAGGCAACCAGTCACATGTTTGCATGTGGGCAGGTTAGTTAGATAGAATTTGCTTTAATTGGCATCAACTAGCTTTTACTCAGAAAAGCAGGTTCTGCCCCTATTTATAAGCATCTTTCGACTCCAATGCTTCTGCTCCATCTCAGTCGAAACCAAGCAGGCTGAAATCAATACACAAGGTATCACTTAGATGGTACGTGGTGGATTGGAGAAAGGAGAATGACATCGTGTCGAAAGCATTGCTTCTGATGGGGTCGATACCTTTGTTTGTTTTAAAAAGTCAAGCAAATGCCTTTGTCTTATTAAAGCTTTCGAAGGAGTCAAAACATATGCTTTTGAAAGGGGTTTTCTAATAGCTTTCAAAGGGGTTGTCATCTTATGTTTTAAAGTGTAAGCGTTCGAATGGGTTCTTTAATTATGAAATCATGCTTTCGGAATCAGTGGTTCCGACTTAGTCGAAACCCAGCTGCCCTTTTTTTGCCTTTCGAGTGTATTGAAATCATCAATTCTTTCGGAGGGTAGTGTTTGTTTTAAAGATGTATTAAGCCACTTCCTAAATGCTTTCGAAAGGGTCTAGGGGTTTCGATGCTAACCTTCAATATTTTACCTAAATGTTTTGGAGCTTTCGAAAGGGATGGTGTCAACGCCATCAAGTTTTCCCAAATACTTTTATATGATAAAGAATGGTTTTGAAAGAAATATTTTCGTTTATATCACTTCGACCCAAATGATATTTTAAATATAAACCCAATGACTTCGGAAGGGATACTTCCAAAGGTTTTGAAAGGTGTACTTTCAATGGTTTTGAAGCTAAAGTGATACTTTATTACATTCGAAAGGTTTCGAATGAGAGGTTTCAAAATGTTTTGAAAGGCAAGGGCCTATTGTTTTGAAAAGAGATTTATATGCTTTCGAAGGAGGTTATCCAATGAGGTCAAAAGCCAAGTTTTGGAAAGAAAAACCATGGCATAAATAAACAAAATATTTTGAAAAGGAGTTCTTAAAGAAGTTTTATTTGATTAAAAGGTTAAAGGGATTAACCAAGTTATTGTGTTTGCTTCTTCATATATGTATATATTCACATTGTAATGGGCCCATAACGTTACTTCGGGGAAGGGCGGAATAAACAGCTAGGTTGACCCAGCAGTGAATATAAATTAAGTTAACTCCTGAATGAGTAGAATTACATCCAAGAGGTCAGGAAGACCAGAATATAGGATGCTAAAATATTAAAGGAAGATATTGGCAGGGGCCAATAGGTTCTCCGTAAGCCTATGAAAACTATGTATAGGAAAAGATATTGGTAGGAGCCAATAGGTTCATAGAAAGCCCATGAAAACTATAATTAAATGAAGATGTCATGATGGTAGGTCCATAGTTAGCCCATGAAAGCTATGATTTGATACTGGTAGGGGCCAATAGGTTTATAGTTAGCCCATGAAAATTATATCTGGATTAAGATATTGGTAGAAGTCAATAGGTTCCTACTCAACCCATGAAAACTAGGATAAGAGAAGGATATTGGAGTTACCCAGAGGTTCAGAGAGAACCCATGAAATAGTAAAGATATTGGCAGGCGCTAATAGGTTCTTAGTGATCCCATGAAAACCATGTAACTGGACAGGGAGTCCGTAATCATTTTACCGGTTATTAGTCAGCCCATGAAAATTATTAGGTTAATAGTAACCTTAGAAACTATAAATAAGACAGGGTCGAAATGAATAGGGATAGGAAATCCAGAATTGATTCACTTGTTTTTGCATATCATCATATCATATTAACAGTGTTCAAAAAACACATAAAAGGCTTTAATAGCGTTTTTCATTACGTTGTATATCAACATGCAGTTAAAAGTCAGGGATTTAACATAGCATTAGATAAAACGCTGTAAAAGCAAGCTTTCAATAGCGTTTATGATAAGCAATTAAACACTTTTTCATAGCGTTTTTCCAGAGCTAAGAGTACATTTTTATACCATTTTGATCAATGCCGAGAAAATTTTTTATGGCGTTTACAGCCCATTTCTAACAGCATTTGAAGAATGTTGTTAAAGGATCTAATAGCGTTTTGTGTATGTTATATAGCGACATGTCATGGTTCATTCATGGCCAATTTTAGCATAAAGAAAACGCTACTGTATATTTTCTACAACACAACCAAAACGCTGTTGTTGGTTTTCTATATCATCTAAAAAATGCCATTATAAATTTTCTATGCTATTCAAAAACGCTATTTTCTTTACCCCGCTTTGAGTTTACAATAGTTTGTCTATACATTAGAACATCTAACAACAAAACATATTTACCTCAATTAATGAACATTCAATCAACTCAAACAACAATGATATAAAACTTTTGATAATCAAAACATATTATATATTATACACAAACATAATTACACCGAATTCAATATTGTATACAATATTCCATAATCGATATTTTTAAGCATACATGATAATAGTACCATTAGGATTCTATTAAAGAAAATACCCAAATATCATGATTGTAAAATGTCCATGTTTGTCATCTTCAAACATCCAATTTCCTAAAAGAAAAAGAGAGCGTTTAAAGCATATGTACGAAAACATACATAAAAGGATATATGAGTAAGGCATAAACAGAAACTGTAACGACCCGTATTTTACGTGTCGATAGATCGTAGAATTTGCAGGTCGATAGTGTTGTTTGTGTTGCCTCTAGCTTGAGTCGTTTAGAAGTTAACCCGGGTGGAGTATGAGTTGTGACCGACTCATGAGCATTGCCGAGCTAAGGGATGAGTCGTGACCGACTCATAGGGGACCGACTCAAGGAGGGGTTACGGGTTGGAGTGTTGGCCGAGATAAGGAAGCAACCGACTTAAGTTAGGTAAGTCGTTTGGACGAGTTAGTGGGTCAGGTGATGAGTCATAGCCGAGTTAAGGCTTGAGTCGTTACCGACTCATGGTGTTAGGGATCCAGTAGTTTAGACCGACCTAAGGAAGTGACCGACTTAGGGAGTTGGGTCGGTAGATGTTGAGTCGGCTAAGGCTTAGGTCGGTGGGCCGACTTAGTGGATAAGTCGTTAGGGACTTAGGCTTTTGAGTCGTTAGGTCTCTGAGTCGGTGAGGCTGTAGGTCGTGAGTCGTGTGGCAAATAGGACCTTAGTACGACTTAGTGTGGGTCGGCTGCCTGGTGAGTCGGTTGTGTAGATGAGTCGGTAGGGTGTTGGGTCGTGTGTGTCGTTAGGTCGGCTATAAGGTTAAGTCAGAACCCTTGTTTTGAGTTAGGTCGGCACCGCGGTTGAGTCGTTACCGACTTATGTTGAGTCGGCTAGGGGTTAGGACGGACGCAAGGCTAAGTCGTTAGGTCGCATATAGGAATAAGTCGTGTGACCTTCTTGCTTTGTTGAGTCGTGTGGCAGTTGGGTCGGTAGTACGTTGAGTCGCAAGTCGGCCGTGTGTTAACTCGTGAGGTCCCTGTTGTTGATAGGTCGGCAGGAATTAGGTCGCGTGAGTACTGTAGAGGCTTAGGTTGCAAGGTTAGGTCGGCATGGCAATGAGTCGTGAACGACTCATGGTAAGTCGGCATTGTGATAAGTCGGGGGCGACTCAAGTGTTGGGTCGGCGACGACCTAAGGGACAGCCGAGCTATGGTTGTTTCAGCCTATAAATAGAGGGGTTTGGCTCACTTTTTGGCACCGGTTTTTGAAGCGACGAAGTGCTGTCATTTTGAAGACTCGTCTACAACATTTCTTCATCTTCTTTTCTCCATTTCAATCTAGATCTAACATCCATCCAAGATCGAAGATCGAGATCGAAGATCCAAGTGTTCAAGTTGAAGATCTTCATCCGTTTGAGCTAGAATTCATCGTTTCAAGTGAGATTTCGCCGGATCAAGTCGTGATCTTCACTGTCCAGATCTGAAGTGTTGTGATTTTGAGGTGTTTGGGTGATTTGGTGAGTGGTAGTTATCTCTCACGCGGATCCAAAGGAGTATATGGGATTGGTGATATGTTTATGTGTTAAAGTTAGCGTTTTCTCGCATTTTCCCTAAGTCTGCATGTAGATCCATCATATTTGAAGATGTTTGCTTATGAAAGTTATTTATAAAGTATTAGAGACAAAACCCATGTTTTAGATTTGATAGATCTATGCTAAAAACCATGATTTCACATATGTTGGACTTTTGCACACTTAATTACGAAATTGCCATTATAGTTAATATTGTTTGATAGATCTTGTTTGAATGCTTGAATGTTTGAATGTATGTTAGATGTGATTGCTCCAAGTTAGCTTGTGGTTGATTTGGACAAGATGGTTGAAGGTGATTCAAAAGCTAAGTGGAAAGGCTCTTGAATGTTGAAAGCTGCCGATGGCATATGAAGTGAATGTGGAAGCTCATATGGACGGATTCGATGATGAGGGACTTTGCCATGATGCGAAGAGGCGAAGTATGAGAGCGAGATGGGACTTTGCCATGATGCGAGAAGGCAAGCCATGATGTTGAGATGAGACTTTGCTATGATGCAATGAAGCAAAGTGTGATGTTGAGATGGAACGGGTCATGATGACGTTCCAAGCACGGGCTGCGACGACGTGCAAAGTTATGTTGATACTCGGTGATGCGATCCGAGTTGGTGATAATGGTTAGCTTGAGAGGCGCTTGAGCTAGTATGGATGGTCGTCGAGGAGGATGACTTGGAGGCTTAGATCTCATCGTTGTTGAAGGTTCTAGCATGCTCAAAGCAAGGGTACGTTGGAACGGGCTGCGACGACGTTCCAGGCACGGGCTGCGACGACGTGCTAGTACTCTGGGTAGTTGCGAAAATTCCTAGGCACGGGCTGCGACGACGTGCGGAGTTATGGCTAGAACCGGGGTTACCATTAGCCCTTGACGGATGGTCATTCAACTAACGGTGAAATCAAGGCAACGATGCAGTGATAGCCAGAGTCATGGATGTTTGGTTGTATTATCATTCGGCTTCAAGAGCGGTGTTTTCTGGGTGCTTATCTGATCTTGGTTTAGGCCTTGGGGGTTTGTATTTGGAAAACATTGCCCTTGACTCGAGTGGTTATTGCTTTACCTTATTTGTCTATATTGTTATGCTTGCTTCTCCTTAGTGTGTCTGGGGGCTATCACTGTGAGAAGAGGTGGAGTGGGATGGTTTGATTCCTATTCCTTTTATCCTTTATGCTCTTTTGGTATGCTTGATTGTTAATTTACTGCTCACTAAGACTTTGTCTGACTCAAGGTTTTATGTCTCCTCTTATTACCTTGGGCTGTTCATCCATGTTGGGATGGGCAGACTAGGTAAGCAGGTGACAGGTGCTGTGCTTGGAGTTTCTACGTTGAAGATGACGAAGACGAGCAGGAGGCTATGCATATTATTTTCTTATATGTACTGGGTATCCGCTGCTGTATTTGATGAGTGCTTGTAGTGAGGTCTTGATGTATGGATTTGTTGAGATGATTGTATAAAACTTCTGTGATGCTTATATGATGATTTCCTGTTATGAGACTTCACTATATATTTCTCTATTGTATTTTATCCATGCGCTGTGAGTTACGATAGAGATTCTTCGATTTTATTTTACCCTGACTATCATCCATGGCTGCCTGGCACACCTTTCAGCGCACTATTCTCTTGTTTTGGTGCGGGAGTCATGGGCGGTCGTCACATTTGGTATCAGAGCTTTGGTTAATCGATTTTAGCCAACGCTCGCTGACGTAATTACGTAAGAGAGACGTAATTGTATTTTGATGGATGATTACTATATATAATATAGTAGCTTAGAAGGATTTGAACTCCTTATGCAGTTGTTTCTTAAGGTGTTCTAATCATTCTTATTTACAGATATTAAGGATGAGCAGAAGTGAGAGACAAGCTGCGAGGGATAGCCGTGCTGCTAGGGAGGCTGTTGATTATGCTCCTATGTTTGAGGCCATGATGACTTCAATCATGAGGAGGATGCCCGTTCCAGGGCCTACTGTTGATGTTGGGGTTCAAGTCCAAGCTCCGAGACCGGTGGATTTCGCCAAGCTTTGCAAGGATTATACTTCTCTTGGGGGAAAAGCTTTCTTAGGGACGGAGTCGACTATTGAAGTGCAGAGATGGATGGATGCTTGCCGAAGGATTTTTGGTGATCTAGGGATTGAGGATGCAACCAAGAGAAAGCTTGCATCGAGACAGCTTCAAGGGAGAGCTGCGGATTGGTGGAATTCTATCACTATAGATACACCAGAGGAGGAGATTACTTGGGAGCAATTCCAAGTTAGATTTGAAGGCAAGTTCATCTCTACTGCTCAGAGGTCTGTTTTGTTCAAGAGATTTGTGGAGCTCAAACAAGGCGGGAGGCCTGTTCTTGAGTATATTTCTGAGTTCGAGGCTCTATCCAAGTATGCCAGATCGTATATTGATTCTCCCTACCAGAAGAACGAGAAGTTTGTGACTGGTCTGGATGCTTATCTTGGAAGGCAGTTAGTGGATCATCTGGACGATCCATTTGAGAAGCTTGTGGAGAAAGCCTTGAGACATGAGAGTTTGTTCCCTAAGGAAAGTTCTGTTGTTGCTGTAACCAGGGAAGGATCTAAACCACAGCAGAGTGGGAATAGGAAGAGGAAGCAGCAGCAGCAGCAGAAGGGTAAGGATGGTCAGAAGAAGCCTAAGGGCGAAGTGACTTGCTATAATTGCCAGAAGAAGGGCCATCTCTCTAAGGATTGTAGGAATCCAAAGGCGCCGGCGAAGTGCCATAACTGTGATAAGCCAGGGCATTTCAGGAAGGACTGTCCAGAGCCGAGAAAGGATAGGCAGGTTGTGCAAGCTTATGCTCTGGAAGCTGTGCCGTCGTCTTCAAGAGCTCCTACTGCTGAGGAGAAGGGGAAGAGTGTGGTGGTCCAAGGTACTCTTTCCATTTGTGGTGTTCCAGTTAGGGTGTTGTTTGATACTGGAGCGTCGCATTCTTTTGTTTGTGATGATTTGGTAGGCCGGTTAGGTTTGAAACCGGATATTGTTGATAGGCCATTGGTTGTGACTAATCCGGTTGGGGGTTCGTCATGTTTGTGTATGATATGCCGTGGTCTAGTTGTTTCGAGTCATGATTGCTCGTTTGTTTGTGATTGCTTTGTTCTGAACTTTGCGGGGTTCGGAATTATTTTGGGTATGGACTGGCTTAGAAAGTATGCGGCTAGGATTGATTGTGAGAGGCTGGAGGTGACAGTCGGGAATGTGGAAGGGCGAAAGGTTGTGATACGATGTAAGCATGAGGAAGGCGTCTTCATGAGCTTCATGTATTCGCTGGTTGTTCCACGGGAAGGACTGTCATCGGTGCCTATTGTGAATGGATTTGAGGATGTCTTTGACGAAGTCAAAGGGTTGCCGCCGCATAGGGAGATCGAGTTTCGTATCGATCTAGTTGAGGGAGCCAGACCTGTTGTGATGCCTCTTAGGCGGATGGCACCGAGGGAGCAGCAAGAGCTGAAGGTGCAAGTTGATGACCTTTTACGGAAAGGATTCATTCGGAGAAGTGTGTCCGAATGGGGTGCGCCCGTTGTGTTCGCAACCAAAGCGGATGGATCGTTGAGGTTGTGTGTTGATTATCGTGAACTGAATAAGGTGACTAAGAAGAACAAGTATCCATTGCCGAGAATAGATGACTTGTTTGATCAGCTTCACGAGGCTAAGGTGTTTTCTCAGATGGATTTGGCAACGGGATTTCACCAATTGAGAGTGGCGAAGGATAGTGTGCCGAAGACTGCTTTCAGGACAC
This sequence comes from Allium cepa, assembly GCA_030765085.1. Lineage (NCBI taxonomy): Eukaryota > Viridiplantae > Streptophyta > Magnoliopsida > Asparagales > Amaryllidaceae > Allium > Allium cepa. Next base: position 211,240,592 of record CM060941.1, on the reverse strand, counting down.
CATCCGGGTTTTATGAGTGGCTGGTAATGCCGTTTGGGTTGACTAACGCGCCAGCATATTTTGTGGATCTTATGAATAGAGTATTCAGAGATCAGTTGAATAAGTTCGTGCTTGTGTTCGTGGATGATATTTTGGTTTATTCCAGAACCAAGGAAGAGCACAAGACGCACTTGAGGATTGTTTTGGATATACTGCGGAAACATCAGCTGAAGGCTAAGTTTTCGAAGTGTCACTTCTGGAAGAGTGAAGTGAGGTTCTTAGGCCATGTTATCTCTGGAAGTGGAATAGCGGTTGATCCCGCTAAGGTGGCAGCAATCCAGGATTGGGTTAGACCTAAGAATGCATCTGATGTGAGAAGTTTTCTTGGATTAGCCGGGTATTATCGTCGGTTTATTAAAGACTTTTCCAAGATAGCTGCACCGTTGACAGGATTGACGAAGAAGAACCAAGTGTTCAGATGGGATGACAAGTGTGAGCAAGCTTTCGTAATCCTGAAAGAGCGATTGACGAGTGCTCCTGTATTGACTATTCCGAGTGGGAATGATGAGATGGTGGTTTACACCGATGCATGTGGCACTGGACTGGGAGCGGTGCTAATGCAGAAGGATAAAGTTGTTGCGTATGCTAGTCGACAACTGAAGCCGCATGAAAGGAACTATCCAACTCATGATTTGGAGTTAGCGGCGATTGTGTTTGCTTTGAAGATGTGGAGACACTACCTATTGGGAGTTAGATTCGAGTTGTTTACAGATCATAAGTCGTTGAAGTATCTGTTTTCCCAAAAGGATTTGAATCTTCGACAGCAACGGTGGTTAGAGTTTCTAGCATCTTATGATTTTGGTATAGCCTATACTCCGGGAAAAGGAAACGCAGTGGCTGATGCGTTAAGTCGAAGACATGCAGGTTTGGGAGCCATGTTTTCGGAGTGGAAGAGTCTCGAGTATTTGGCTGGATTTGATTTCAGGCCTAGATGCGAGTTGGAACCTGAGATGTTGGCAAACTTATCGATAAGGCCTACTCTAGTGGAAAGAATTGGCGAGAGCCAAAAGAAAGATGATAAGCTTGTCAAGATTATCCGTGATTTGGAATCTGAATTGGAACCAGAGAAGGATAAGGGATTCGAGGTCGATCGAGAGGGTTGGCTTCGAAAGCAAGGACGATTGGTTGTTCCCGATATTGATGGATTGAGAGATGAAGTTCTGAGGGAAAGTCATCACTCGAAGTTGACAATTCATCCAGGTGGAAATAAGATGTATCGGGATATGAAGAGAGCTTACTACTGGGAAGGTATGAAGAAAGATGTTGGAAATTTTATTTCCAAGTGTATGAATTGTCAGTTGGTGAAAGCTGAGCAGAAGAAGCCCAGTGGATTACTTCAGCCATTAGAAGTTCCTACGTGGAAGTGGGAGCAAGTGTCGATGGATTTTATTGATGGTCTACCTAGAACCAGGACAGGGAATGAAGGGATTTGGGTCATCGTAGATCGTTTGACTAAAAGTGCAAGGTTCATTCCTGTTCGATCGACTAGGACTGCATCGAAGTTGGCTGAATTGTATGTGAAGTGGATTGTTCGATTCCATGGTGTTCCGAAGAGTATAGTGAGCGATCGAGATCCGTTGTTCACTAGTGGATTTTGGAAGAGCTTCCAGGAGGTTTTGGGAACTGAGTTGTGTTTGAGTACAGCTTATCACCCTCAAACAGATGGTCAGACTGAGAGAGTCAACCGGGTTTTGGAAGATCTTCTTAGAGCTTGTGTTTTGGACTTCGGGGGATCATGGGAGGATCACCTTCATTTGGTGGAATTTGCATATAATAACAGTTATCAGTCGAGTATTGGTATGGCACCATATGAAGCGTTATATGGAAGACCGTGTAACTCTCCGACATGTTGGTTGGAAGCTGGAGAAAAACTGATACTTGGGCCAGAGATGATTCGACAGACTTCGGATTGTATAGAGATCATTCGGCAAAGAATGAAGGCAGCCCAGGATCGTCAGAAAAGTTATGCAGATAATCGTCGAAAGGATTTGGAATTCAACGTAGGTGATATGGTTTTTGTGAAGATTTCTCCATTTAAGAATGTTATAAGATTCGGGAACAAAGGAAAGTTAACTCCAAGATTCGTTGGACCATTCCCGATTATCGAGCGAATTGGAAAGCTCGCTTATAGATTGGAGTTACCGGAAAAGATGGCGGGTGTGCACAATGTTTTTCATGTATCTTGTCTACGGAAGTATGTGCACGACCCAAGTATGGTGGTTTCTGCTGATAGCTGTGAAGACTTGGAGGTTGATCCAGTTGTTTCGAGACCTCGTAAGCCGCTTCGTATTGTTGAAACCGATACGAAACAGCTTAGGAGGAAGACGATTACGTTGCTCAAGGTGCAATGGAGTGACGATGTTAACGACTGTACGTGGGAGGAGGAAGAGAGGATGAAGGCAGCTCATCCCGGACTCTTCGAGGTATGGCCCTAAAGTGTCGTGACATCTCATGAATTTGTAGCTTGTTCTAAGTCTTAGAATTCTGCATGCTAGGCTAGAATTGGATGCATGGTTTGTTGATTGCTATGGATGGTAGGCATGCGGAATATCTTTGATTTCTGTTGTTTGCTTGGAATTTCGGGGGCGAAATTCCTAAGGGGGAGAGAATGTAACGACCCGTATTTTACGTGTCGATAGATCGTAGAATTTGCAGGTCGATAGTGTTGTTTGTGTTGCCTCTAGCTTGAGTCGTTTAGAAGTTAACCCGGGTGGAGTATGAGTTGTGACCGACTCATGAGCATTGCCGAGCTAAGGGATGAGTCGTGACCGACTCATAGGGGACCGACTCAAGGAGGGGTTACGGGTTGGAGTGTTGGCCGAGATAAGGAAGCAACCGACTTAAGTTAGGTAAGTCGTTTGGACGAGTTAGTGGGTCAGGTGATGAGTCATAGCCGAGTTAAGGCTTGAGTCGTTACCGACTCATGGTGTTAGGGATCCAGTAGTTTAGACCGACCTAAGGAAGTGACCGACTTAGGGAGTTGGGTCGGTAGATGTTGAGTCGGCTAAGGCTTAGGTCGGTGGGCCGACTTAGTGGATAAGTCGTTAGGGACTTAGGCTTTTGAGTCGTTAGGTCTCTGAGTCGGTGAGGCTGTAGGTCGTGAGTCGTGTGGCAAATAGGACCTTAGTACGACTTAGTGTGGGTCGGCTGCCTGGTGAGTCGGTTGTGTAGATGAGTCGGTAGGGTGTTGGGTCGTGTGTGTCGTTAGGTCGGCTATAAGGTTAAGTCAGAACCCTTGTTTTGAGTTAGGTCGGCACCGCGGTTGAGTCGTTACCGACTTATGTTGAGTCGGCTAGGGGTTAGGACGGACGCAAGGCTAAGTCGTTAGGTCGCATATAGGAATAAGTCGTGTGACCTTCTTGCTTTGTTGAGTCGTGTGGCAGTTGGGTCGGTAGTACGTTGAGTCGCAAGTCGGCCGTGTGTTAACTCGTGAGGTCCCTGTTGTTGATAGGTCGGCAGGAATTAGGTCGCGTGAGTACTGTAGAGGCTTAGGTTGCAAGGTTAGGTCGGCATGGCAATGAGTCGTGAACGACTCATGGTAAGTCGGCATTGTGATAAGTCGGGGGCGACTCAAGTGTTGGGTCGGCGACGACCTAAGGGACAGCCGAGCTATGGTTGTTTCAGCCTATAAATAGAGGGGTTTGGCTCACTTTTTGGCACCGGTTTTTGAAGCGACGAAGTGCTGTCATTTTGAAGACTCGTCTACAACATTTCTTCATCTTCTTTTCTCCATTTCAATCTAGATCTAACATCCATCCAAGATCGAAGATCGAGATCGAAGATCCAAGTGTTCAAGTTGAAGATCTTCATCCGTTTGAGCTAGAATTCATCGTTTCAAGTGAGATTTCGCCGGATCAAGTCGTGATCTTCACTGTCCAGATCTGAAGTGTTGTGATTTTGAGGTGTTTGGGTGATTTGGTGAGTGGTAGTTATCTCTCACGCGGATCCAAAGGAGTATATGGGATTGGTGATATGTTTATGTGTTAAAGTTAGCGTTTTCTCGCATTTTCCCTAAGTCTGCATGTAGATCCATCATATTTGAAGATGTTTGCTTATGAAAGTTATTTATAAAGTATTAGAGACAAAACCCATGTTTTAGATTTGATAGATCTATGCTAAAAACCATGATTTCACATATGTTGGACTTTTGCACACTTAATTACGAAATTGCCATTATAGTTAATATTGTTTGATAGATCTTGTTTGAATGCTTGAATGTTTGAATGTATGTTAGATGTGATTGCTCCAAGTTAGCTTGTGGTTGATTTGGACAAGATGGTTGAAGGTGATTCAAAAGCTAAGTGGAAAGGCTCTTGAATGTTGAAAGCTGCCGATGGCATATGAAGTGAATGTGGAAGCTCATATGGACGGATTCGATGATGAGGGACTTTGCCATGATGCGAAGAGGCGAAGTATGAGAGCGAGATGGGACTTTGCCATGATGCGAGAAGGCAAGCCATGATGTTGAGATGAGACTTTGCTATGATGCAATGAAGCAAAGTGTGATGTTGAGATGGAACGGGTCATGATGACGTTCCAAGCACGGGCTGCGACGACGTGCAAAGTTATGTTGATACTCGGTGATGCGATCCGAGTTGGTGATAATGGTTAGCTTGAGAGGCGCTTGAGCTAGTATGGATGGTCGTCGAGGAGGATGACTTGGAGGCTTAGATCTCATCGTTGTTGAAGGTTCTAGCATGCTCAAAGCAAGGGTACGTTGGAACGGGCTGCGACGACGTTCCAGGCACGGGCTGCGACGACGTGCTAGTACTCTGGGTAGTTGCGAAAATTCCTAGGCACGGGCTGCGACGACGTGCGGAGTTATGGCTAGAACCGGGGTTACCATTAGCCCTTGACGGATGGTCATTCAACTAACGGTGAAATCAAGGCAACGATGCAGTGATAGCCAGAGTCATGGATGTTTGGTTGTATTATCATTCGGCTTCAAGAGCGGTGTTTTCTGGGTGCTTATCTGATCTTGGTTTAGGCCTTGGGGGTTTGTATTTGGAAAACATTGCCCTTGACTCGAGTGGTTATTGCTTTACCTTATTTGTCTATATTGTTATGCTTGCTTCTCCTTAGTGTGTCTGGGGGCTATCACTGTGAGAAGAGGTGGAGTGGGATGGTTTGATTCCTATTCCTTTTATCCTTTATGCTCTTTTGGTATGCTTGATTGTTAATTTACTGCTCACTAAGACTTTGTCTGACTCAAGGTTTTATGTCTCCTCTTATTACCTTGGGCTGTTCATCCATGTTGGGATGGGCAGACTAGGTAAGCAGGTGACAGGTGCTGTGCTTGGAGTTTCTACGTTGAAGATGACGAAGACGAGCAGGAGGCTATGCATATTATTTTCTTATATGTACTGGGTATCCGCTGCTGTATTTGATGAGTGCTTGTAGTGAGGTCTTGATGTATGGATTTGTTGAGATGATTGTATAAAACTTCTGTGATGCTTATATGATGATTTCCTGTTATGAGACTTCACTATATATTTCTCTATTGTATTTTATCCATGCGCTGTGAGTTACGATAGAGATTCTTCGATTTTATTTTACCCTGACTATCATCCATGGCTGCCTGGCACACCTTTCAGCGCACTATTCTCTTGTTTTGGTGCGGGAGTCATGGGCGGTCGTCACATTTGGTATCGGAGCTTTGGTTAATCGATTTTAGCCAACGCTCGCTGACGTAATTACGTAAGAGAGACGTAATTGTATTTTGATGGATGATTACTATATATAATATAGTAGCTTAGAAGGATTTGAACTCCTTATGCAGTTGTTTCTTAAGGTGTTCTAATCATTCTTATTTACAGATATTAAGGATGAGCAGAAGTGAGAGACAAGCTGCGAGGGATAGCCGTGCTGCTAGGGAGGCTGTTGATTATGCTCCTATGTTTGAGGCCATGATGACTTCAATCATGAGGAGGATGCCCGTTCCAGGGCCTACTGTTGATGTTGGGGTTCAAGTCCAAGCTCCGAGACCGGTGGATTTCGCCAAGCTTTGCAAGGATTATACTTCTCTTGGGGGAAAAGCTTTCTTAGGGACGGAGTCGACTATTGAAGTGCAGAGATGGATGGATGCTTGCCGAAGGATTTTTGGTGATCTAGGGATTGAGGATGCAACCAAGAGAAAGCTTGCATCGAGACAGCTTCAAGGGAGAGCTGCGGATTGGTGGAATTCTATCACTATAGATACACCAGAGGAGGAGATTACTTGGGAGCAATTCCAAGTTAGATTTGAAGGCAAGTTCATCTCTACTGCTCAGAGGTCTGTTTTGTTCAAGAGATTTGTGGAGCTCAAACAAGGCGGGAGGCCTGTTCTTGAGTATATTTCTGAGTTCGAGGCTCTATCCAAGTATGCCAGATCGTATATTGATTCTCCCTACCAGAAGAACGAGAAGTTTGTGACTGGTCTGGATGCTTATCTTGGAAGGCAGTTAGTGGATCATCTGGACGATCCATTTGAGAAGCTTGTGGAGAAAGCCTTGAGACATGAGAGTTTGTTCCCTAAGGAAAGTTCTGTTGTTGCTGTAACCAGGGAAGGATCTAAACCACAGCAGAGTGGGAATAGGAAGAGGAAGCAGCAGCAGCAGCAGAAGGGTAAGGATGGTCAGAAGAAGCCTAAGGGCGAAGTGACTTGCTATAATTGCCAGAAGAAGGGCCATCTCTCTAAGGATTGTAGGAATCCAAAGGCGCCGGCGAAGTGCCATAACTGTGATAAGCCAGGGCATTTCAGGAAGGACTGTCCAGAGCCGAGAAAGGATAGGCAGGTTGTGCAAGCTTATGCTCTGGAAGCTGTGCCGTCGTCTTCAAGAGCTCCTACTGCTGAGGAGAAGGGGAAGAGTGTGGTGGTCCAAGGTACTCTTTCCATTTGTGGTGTTCCAGTTAGGGTGTTGTTTGATACTGGAGCGTCGCATTCTTTTGTTTGTGATGATTTGGTAGGCCGGTTAGGTTTGAAACCGGATATTGTTGATAGGCCATTGGTTGTGACTAATCCGGTTGGGGGTTCGTCATGTTTGTGTATGATATGCCGTGGTCTAGTTGTTTCGAGTCATGATTGCTCGTTTGTTTGTGATTGCTTTGTTCTGAACTTTGCGGGGTTCGGAATTATTTTGGGTATGGACTGGCTTAGAAAGTATGCGGCTAGGATTGATTGTGAGAGGCTGGAGGTGACAGTCGGGAATGTGGAAGGGCGAAAGGTTGTGATACGATGTAAGCATGAGGAAGGCGTCTTCATGAGCTTCATGTATTCGCTGGTTGTTCCACGGGAAGGACTGTCATCGGTGCCTATTGTGAATGGATTTGAGGATGTCTTTGACGAAGTCAAAGGGTTGCCGCCGCATAGGGAGATCGAGTTTCGTATCGATCTAGTTGAGGGAGCCAGACCTGTTGTGATGCCTCTTAGGCGGATGGCACCGAGGGAGCAGCAAGAGCTGAAGGTGCAAGTTGATGACCTTTTACGGAAAGGATTCATTCGGAGAAGTGTGTCCGAATGGGGTGCGCCCGTTGTGTTCGCAACCAAAGCGGATGGATCGTTGAGGTTGTGTGTTGATTATCGTGAACTGAATAAGGTGACTAAGAAGAACAAGTATCCATTGCCGAGAATAGATGACTTGTTTGATCAGCTTCACGAGGCTAAGGTGTTTTCTCAGATGGATTTGGCAACGGGATTTCACCAATTGAGAGTGGCGAAGGATAGTGTGCCGAAGACTGCTTTCAGGACACCATCCGGGTTTTATGAGTGGCTGGTAATGCCGTTTGGGTTGACTAACGCGCCAGCATATTTTGTGGATCTTATGAATAGAGTATTCAGAGATCAGTTGAATAAGTTCGTGCTTGTGTTCGTGGATGATATTTTGGTTTATTCCAGAACCAAGGAAGAGCACAAGACGCACTTGAGGATTGTTTTGGATATACTGCGGAAACATCAGCTGAAGGCTAAGTTTTCGAAGTGTCACTTCTGGAAGAGTGAAGTGAGGTTCTTAGGCCATGTTATCTCTGGAAGTGGAATAGCGGTTGATCCCGCTAAGGTGGCAGCAATCCAGGATTGGGTTAGACCTAAGAATGCATCTGATGTGAGAAGTTTTCTTGGATTAGCCGGGTATTATCGTCGGTTTATTAAAGACTTTTCCAAGATAGCTGCACCGTTGACAGGATTGACGAAGAAGAACCAAGTGTTCAGATGGGATGACAAGTGTGAGCAAGCTTTCGTAATCCTGAAAGAGCGATTGACGAGTGCTCCTGTATTGACTATTCCGAGTGGGAATGATGAGATGGTGGTTTACACCGATGCATGTGGCACTGGACTGGGAGCGGTGCTAATGCAGAAGGATAAAGTTGTTGCGTATGCTAGTCGACAACTGAAGCCGCATGAAAGGAACTATCCAACTCATGATTTGGAGTTAGCGGCGATTGTGTTTGCTTTGAAGATGTGGAGACACTACCTATTGGGAGTTAGATTCGAGTTGTTTACAGATCATAAGTCGTTGAAGTATCTGTTTTCCCAAAAGGATTTGAATCTTCGACAGCAACGGTGGTTAGAGTTTCTA